>JASSRZ010000032.1:2358634-2392144 GCA_032164315.1 Malacoctenus gilli | reverse complement strand
CAGTTTTAGACGGCGGTGATTCAGAGACGGCATGAAATATTCAGGCAGACGAGGATCCCGGATCACCTTCCGCTTCTCTCCGCCGCCAGAGGTCCCTTTTTTAGTTTAACACCTCCTCATCCTGCAGGTGAGGTAATAGATTACATCCGCAGATACCCGAGTGATAAAGTCTGCGGCTCGGCCTCTCTTTGAGAGCGACTCTGCGTCTCGGGTTTGATCGGTGATTAATTGACTTGCAGATGTAGCTGAGAGTTGGTTGTTTTTTTAACTGGAGGAGAATGAAGCTGCACATGTGGGTAGCAAACACAGGAAGAGAGAGAGAAGGGAAAAAATGGTTTCCAAGGAAACAAACAAATATGCGGTGCGCTGCAATGTGCATCCGTGGCGCACCAAGAGTTGTTTTCTATAATAAACATGGGCAGGCTTGGCGGCATTGTCCTTGACTGCTGGAAAACATCCTCGGGCTCCTTGTTGTCCAGTTTGGCTCCGAGCAATAACGTGTTTTAGATATTACGGTTTCAAACCCGGGGAATAAGTTACAATGCCGGATTTTTGTGGCGCAGATTCAAAGTGTTTTTAGAGAGCGAGTCAAACCTTCCATACGGAGCCCTTTATCCCCGAAAAACAGAAAGAAAAACTCTAATCATCAATCAGTAAAAGCACAAAAACCACTGTTATTTTTTAATATCCAATAAAATGTATAAAATCAAGAAAATTCATTCAATTTCTGACAAAATTCAACCTGGTTTTCCTCAAAATTTCACAATAAAATGCTGCGAAACCCAGAAGCAGCACAGCACCGACAGAAAAGCGACCGTTTTCTGTCGATATGCGAACAAGAAAATCTTCCTGCTGCAGAAATGAAGTGTAAAAACCTTTTATTTTGAAGGTGTTCTCTCTCGTGCACTCCTCGAAACTCAACGTCTGACCTCCTGCATGCGATGCGAAGGAACTCCTTCGATATGGGCGTGGAGTCGTGCGCCGTGTGAAGGAACCGTGTCTGCAGTGTAGTGGAGGGGAGAGGTCACATGCTTTACTATGGTAACGACGCTCGGAGGAGAAACACGCTTGTTTCCAAGGTGATGAAGGTTTGCAGATGTAAATAGTAAAAGAAGAGAGAGAGGGGAAATAAAAGAAACATTCTCTGGCGTCGGCTGATCCTGGCTGAAAAATTCACCTTAATGAAAATCTGGTTTTTGTGTCTCGGATTGAGACGTGCAGCTTTAATCCGCCTCGGCAGGATGACGGCATGATTGCAGCTTCCTGGGGAGTAACGGGGGGGATCATTGGGTTCCCGTGCGCGGCGCGCCGCAATCCGCTGAAATCGTGTGTGTACAAAAGGAGCATCCAGCCGACTACGAGGCGGCAGAGATCATCCCCGGAGCGCCCAGACTCACCGGAGTGTTTTTGCTTTTTCTCCTCCTCCCCCTCCTCCTCCTCCTCCTCCTCTTCCTCCAATCCCTTTTGAGCATTAATCTCAATCATAATCGTAACGATTCTTTGTGTCGCATTGTAATCCAGAAACACCAAAGATTACGTGTGTCCAAATGGGAACACTGGCGGCCTCAAAGCCCTCTCGTCTGTATTCATAGCCGATGCCGCCGCCCTCCTCTCGTGATGTTGTCTTGGTTTCCAGCCTGAGGCCTGAGGCTCTCTTGGGGGTCCACCTGAGATCACGGGGGGCCCGAGGCTCTTGAGCAGCTCGGACGTTGTCGAGACAAATGTGCAATTTTTGGCCCAATCCAGCGTCCGTACCGGCTCTCGTAGCGCCCAAAAGTTTCGCCTCAAACTGACGTCGAAGTTTGAAACGTACCCGGGATGCCGCGTGTCCAACGAGGCGGGTTTTAATTAAGGATGGGGGAGGCCGGCAGCGGCGCTAATGACGGGAACAGGCAGCGGTGGAACTTGTGTGGGGGGCTAAAAATAGCAGCGTTTGTAGGCTAGGATTCCCTGTCGGGTTGGAGCCAAACTCGCAGCGCATCACGCCAGCTGATTAGCATAGACATGCTCCCGTGGCTGCGGATGCAGATGTGCCTCCGCGAGGCTGTCAACAGGATGTACAGGAAAATAAAGAGACTTTTTCTCCCCTCACAAACATACTTTTCTTGTATTTTACAGGTTTATTTGCGAGTTGTTGCGCTGAATTCACAAGAAAATCTTTCAGAAGTTGTTTTCTTTGAAGCACAGATTCAGAGAAGAAAAAACGTCAAATAATAATGGCTGATTTGATATTTTAGGTAAGTTCTGTGTTTTATTGTGAAAAAGGCATAAAAAGGAAGTAGCCTTCAGTGATTTCTGACAAGAGAAGCTCCAAACACATTCTCTCCTTCAAAATAAAAGCCATCTGCATTTCTTTTAGGAATTGTTTTACGTTATTTTCCTGTTTTTCAAGAGTCGGGCTCCTCCTTGTGAGCAACCCTCGAGGGGGTCTCGGACCACAGGTTGGGGCCCGCTGCTATAAAAGCACCGGGCGATTAATTAAAGTAACATATTGAGGTTATTCGTGCAGCTGCGAGAATTAAAAAAAACACACACACACTGACTCCTGGGGGTCACAGTTACAAGGTTGTGTGTGGGTAAAGTGTCCCGGGTGGAAGTGCCCCAAAAATACCCCCTTCTCCCGTCAGACGGGATGCAAACGTAGGACCTCGGAACGTCGGCATCCTCGCAGCAGCTCAGTCTTGTGCCGAGCTCGTTTCTTCATCCCACGTTCGCCGTTTCGCTGCAGAAGAACAGATGAAGTCCATCAGACTGACAGGATGTGTGATTTGTGGGTCAGCGTGGGGATTTGCTTTGTGCACATCCTCGCTGTTCTCCTCCTTTTTTTTTTCAAGGCGGGGGCGGGGAGGAGGGGGGGGGGTGGAGTTAAAGAAAAATACAGTTGCTGAAGGTCGGTCTGTTCCTGACGCAGTCAATCATCGCAGAAATGGATTTTCTCTCTCTCTCCTGGCAACAGTTTCCTTTCTCAGAGTGTGTTTTCCTGACATCGTACAGCTTTTTTTGGGTGAGTCTCTCCAGTGACTGAAGGTGTTGCGCGTTTGAAAAATAACAATAAGGATTAGAAAAGAATCAACCTGAACCTTTGGGACTTATTCCACCTCTCTGAACCCAAAACATCTGTTTGGATAACGCTCGTTTTATAACCTCATAGTTTCACAAAGCCGCACATGGATGCACCAAATCTCAAAAGGAACTGATTTATTTATTTATTTATTTATTTATTTATTTAGGTTTTTAAATTTATTTCATTTTTATGTATTTTTATGAATTTTTTTTATTTCTTAGGGAAAGAATTCTCACAAAACTCTTGAGTTTGATCAGGCTTTGTTACGTTTTCTCACATTGCAGTTTCTCATGAATTGCAGCATCAGAATTAACGTGCAGGATGTTGGAGGGTATAAATACTCCTCACGAGATACTGGAGTCACTTCACCAAGATGAGTACGACCAGTGAAACGAGGGACCGCTGTGGACCACTTAACTACCATGGCAACCGGGCTGATTGAGTCTTCCGGTGAGGGTTGTGGTGCGTTTGACGGCGTGTGAGTGGACCTTCAGTCGAGGACGGACTGTTTTGTGTTGGCGCCGGTAAACAGACGTTCTGTTGGTGACGCTTACCTCCAGAGGAAACTGATTCGTGTTGCGTTTGGGGAGGATAACGGACGACGAGGACGCGACTGTCGACTTCTGGTTGTCTTGAAGTGTTTTTTTCTCACGGGGGGGCCCTGAAACCTGGGCCCCTCCCCCCAGACTCGGCCCCTCAGAAACTGCCTCTGCAGTGACGCGACGCTTCAGAGCGCCACTTCCTTTAAGGTCATCGTTCCAACCATCGGACGCACACCTTCATCTCCGTCCTCTCGCTCTTGTCTCCTCCGCTCATCTGCGGCGTCTCCGTTATCGCCCTCCGCCAGCCCGCTCCTCCGCCGCGCCGTCTCACGGCCGCTCGGCTCGCCGGCGGATCACAGGGCTCCCCTACATAAATTACACGGCCGAGGATCTGCGGCCGCGCGGCGCGATGGTATCCCGGGCGCCCTGCTGGCTCTCAATGAGGCGTGGCACGACCGCGGCCGCCTCATAAACAGCGGCTCATATCGCCACTCGACCCGCCCGGCGCTCCCGCGTCATCCTGGCGGTCTCGCAGCGGCTTTGAAAGGTCGAACCTCTCCGGGAAGCGAGCGGCTCCTCTCCACGAAAAACTCCGACGGATCATTTGGAAGAAAATGCAATAAAATGTATATTTAATCGTTTACTCGCATGACTCGTGGAGAAGATTTAAGAGGAGGCACTCAGGAGTCCTCTGCCTCTCTGAAGATAAACACCGAGATCCAAATGGCCTCTGGCGTCGTTCAGATCGAGTTAACCTCGAAGGCTCGCCGCTGTGAATCTCTGGCATTTCATGAAAGGTCTGCAGACCTGCGAATCCGGAAAAACAGCACACAGCGATCACAACAATTCACCCCTTCGGTGTACGAACCCGCTTCGCTCACCAAACTGGACGAACGCGCGAAAGCAGAGCGAGCTCGTAATCTGCTTCCTTCGGCGGCGGGGAACGAGCGAGGACGGCGTCGGGCGGGATTCAAACGCAGAAGGGGGTGATAGTGGCGTCTGCTCGCAGGCAGGCAGGAAGGCAGAGGTGCTGAGATAAGGAGGACGCCGAGGAACCTGCCAGGCGGCAAAACGCCGCACAAACAGGCCGCGAACACACGTGCTGACGACACACACACGGCGGCGGCGGCGTCTGAGCGGCAGTGACTCAACACTGTGATCGTTTTTCCCGTTGCAGTGATAAAAGAGCTGTGATTGGCTGCAGCAGGAGGTGATGATAACTGGCAACCATAGTTTTTTTAATGCATTTAAAGTCTAAAATGATTGTTGGGGGAGGAAACACAGACATATACTGCAAAAAACACATCCTACCAAGTAGATTTTACTTAAATCTTGTCACTTTTGTATTAAAACACTTCAAATAGAACATAATCAAGTGTTTTCTTGCTCACTTTCACTGATTTTGATGTTTGTACTCGTTTTAAGAATAAAACCTGCCAATTCTGTGGATAAATTAGCAGCTGTGAAGCGAAAAATCCACTAAATATCAAATATTTCAAGTCAGAATAATACTTCCGACAAATCGAAACTCGGCGTCCAAACACGGCGCGGCAGAAACTGACCAGTCCTGCTGGCCTGCTCACTTCATCTGCCGCGCCGGTCTGCCGCTCCTCACGGCTTCTGGAGGTCCTGGTGTGTTGCCAGATCCAGACGCGCCATGTGGAGCGAGGTCCTGGCGGGACGACGCGTTGCCAGATCTGAACTCTCGAGGGGTCGTCGGTCCTGTCAGATACGCATCAGAGATGCTCGCCGGGGGCTGCCAGCTCCACCTCGATCCTCCGCCGCAGTTGCCAGGTTTGCCGTTGACACATATGCATCGAGAGCCGGGTTGCCAGATTTGCAACGTATCCCGCAGTAGGGGAGGGAATTTCGCGTTCTGACCCCGCTGTACAGCCCTGAAACGTCGGTATCAAATCTGTCGCAGTTCCGTCCATGAACTCTGTTCTGTGGAGGTTAAAGCGGCGCCTCCTGCAGGAAAGCGGCGCCGCCGGCGCCTCCTCCGCCAAAACATTGACGCTGTAATTGTTAATTCATGATATTTACAAGGCATCAGCTTTAATGGTGTGTGCAGGACCAGGCAGCAACAAGAGCCGCAGCACACAGACGCGGTTTTACAGGCCGTCATAAACTCGGCGTTGGAGATTATATGATCACCACGACACGTCTTTGGTCTCATCAAGCGGTTGTAAACATGAATGGATGAGTCTTCACTTACACAGGGAAACGTTTCCCTCCGAGGAGACGCCATTAAAAAGTTCCTCCCTCGTTTTATAGGCAGTGTGTACGAACTCGCCGCAGCTTCTTCCTGCGCCGCGCCGTCAAGGATTTCTTCTTCTCCTTTTTTAATCCTCGGGATTCGGAGTGCTTCCCTTTCAAGGATCGCTGATAAATGAAGCCAAGGTTCAGGTCAGCGGGTCCAGGAGTCCCCGGAGATTAGAGATAGCTTTTCGGCCCCCCCCTCCTCTGCAACACAAAGCAGGAGGGGCGAGGCAAAATGTCAGACGGTCAGGGGAGAAACGAATCGCCCTGCCGGCCGCACCGCAAGCTGATAAGTATTCGCATCAGTGTTCATATGTGTTCATATGCGGCTGCTGGCGACGTGAATCTCAGCTCTATCTGATCTATCTGAAGGTGGTGGAACGCGGAACTTTTTAACCCCAAAAGTCCAGAAAGAAACAAGATAAAACTTCACTTTTCATACCAAGAAACGAACGTAAACAAACGATTCAATGCCGACGTCCAAAAGCCGCTCGGGAACTCGCCTCCGCCCGGACACGATCCAAACCGTTATTTGGCAATTAAGATAATTAGCCACAAACCATAATCCCGTTTCCTCGCTAAGCCGGAGCGAAAGGACGCGAGGTCGTCGGCCATGTTCCTCTGCAGCTTCGCGGGGAGGAAGAAGGGAAACCCTCCTCGCAGCACGCGACGAGTGATGGATGATGTGACATTTAAGGGCTGCGCTTGTTCGGATGTTTTTTTCACTCGGTGCCGCTCAGATGCGCGACGTTATTGTACGAGAACTAGTGTGAGACGACGTTACAAGTGGAAAACAGGGAGGAGGAGGAGGAGGCGTCTGGTGATGAACTGCCCCCCCCCCTCCCACCTCACTGTCTGTGACCTTTTTAATATGAGCAACATATTTCCATGCGTTGCGTCGCGTTCGTGTCAAGCTGGGAGCACACAGATTTGAGCCGGGGCTGAGTTTCCTTCTTGTTTCCCCGACGAGAGCGAAATAATCCCTCCTGAGATGAGGCGTGTTGCTTTTCCAACTTGACCTTGCCCTTTGCAGACAGGAAACACACACATTAACACACACACACACACACTCACACGCACAATCCCGGGTACGTCTCTTATGTACCGAAGGAACTCGTTTTTCTCCCCCTTCCGCAGCTTTTTTGTTGACTTTTCATCGCCCGTAAGAGTTATTTGTGGTGATTTGATGGCTCGCGAAGCAAAGAGCGGGAGATTGAATATGCAAACAGGATGCATTATGTATTTCCACTGTACCACACGCCACGTGGATCGCTATTCACGCCTGACGGAGACAGGTGCGTCGACTGCTTTCCCGGGTCTTTCCGTCTTGATTTACATGGAGATGAAACGCACGGATGGAGGGAAACGCATTCCCTACAGATGGAGGTGTGATGGAGGGAATCATCGAGCTCTCTCGCACTTTTTCTCCCCGCACCGCCGCCATCGTCGGGGGGGGGGGGGTTTGGAGGTCAGAGGTTGAAGGCCGGGCGTCGTCGTGATGGGACGCCTTCAAAGGGGATCAAAATTAGTTATTAGGCTCCCGACGGGCCATAAATCTCCCCCCGCCGTAATTTTTCCACCCTGGGATTTACGGCGCGGCCTCAGGGGGCCTTTACGGCGCAGACACGACCCCTCTTACCTCGCCCGCTCCTGTAAATCACACCCATCCCGCTGCCGCCGCCGCTCTCTCTCCCCCTCACAGACGTATTTACACAAACACCCTTCCTGACCTTTTCGCGGCACTTTTTTCTCCTTATCTGCTTCACCTGGAATAATCCTCTTCTGTCAACATGTTGCTGTTTGTATCAGCTTTTTCCTTCAGTTCTTGAAGAACACGAAAGGAAATCCGGCTCCTCTTCGGATACAGAGACCCCCTCACGTCTGTACTCGCTGTTTTGAGCCGTCTACGGCAACAAAAATGGGGCAAAAGCCCGCTCAGACGTCTACGACACTTGTATGTAATCAGCTCTGTTTGTTTCTGCGACGTAAAACTCCAAAACAACAACATCTTTTTTTAAGCGTTTGTCAGTCTGTCCGAGTCCTCGTAGGAAGGCGAGAAGGTGAACAATCAGGAGAAGTCGAGCCGAATTAAATCGATGCGTTATTCAGCTGTGAGGTTCATGGCTGGCTTGTTTTAGCTTCGCAGCTAATTGTGAGTGATTAATTCCCGCTCGGGTCGTTTACGCCCGAACGATCTCCCGCCGGGGGGGAAAAGAGCGCCGTTCGACGTGGGTTTCCACAGGACACGTGTCGCGGGATGTGAAATGTGACGTTCTTATGGCTTTGCGGATTTCTCCATAAAATCACAACACAGCTTGAGGTGTTTTTATTCCCTTTTACAAGCCCCCTATAGCTGCTCTGCATCTAATATATGCTCTTTAGGCTGAGCAGCGCTTTGAAGCCGCGATAGCTTTACAACCTGCCATTTTCCAAAGACGAGTGGAGCCGGAAAACACTGGAATATTAATGCTTTTGAAGCTTTTTCCACGTAGGTGCAACACGCGTGTAGGACAGCCGCAGCTCGGCGCGTCTGTGGGCGTCGCCGGTTTTCGTTTCGACACATGAAAGCCGACGCATGCAACACTTGTCAGCAACCGCTTCGAGAAGCAGCGCTCGCTCAGTGCCGAGCACCTCCTTCATTATTCAGCGCCGAGCCGGGAACCCGGCGGTGGCGGGCGCCGCTCCCCGAAGGCCTTCGGTGGCTCCGCCGGCGGTCAGCAGGAACTCAGCCGGCGGCGGTTCCTCGGCGGCTGTCTGGTGTCGAGTTGTGCAGAGGTGGCGAAAGGCAGAGACGCTGAGTAAAAGTACTGGAGCAGAAAAGTAGTTGGATCCTTCAACTTTGGTCAAAGTTTCAGATACAAAACAAACAGGTGAAACTGGAAGCTTTCCTCAGCCATCTTTGCAGAAGTTTCATTATCACCTCAGTCGTCTTAATTTAAATTTCTGATACTGAGGGGACAGAAGATCAGGCTAAAATCACAGAAGTCGGGATGAAAACAGATCTTTCGTCCACTTTGGTGCCGCACGTGTCGACATTTGTCCAGGGTGGGAAACGCCATGTCGGTATTGATGGCAGCTGGCTGCTCTCATTGTTTATTTATACCCGCCTTCTGTCCCGTCCTCCCTTCGGTCTCACACAGTAAATATCCCACTTTGTTAAATATTCACGAGCTGCACCGGAGGCTCTCTCTCCGAAACGATTCGGAAAAAAATTGAATGCAAATATCCCAATCATGCCTCCGTACGAGTTTTATCGCCCGATATCCGCTTAATTCCCCCAGACTGCAGGAGAAAATGACGCGTTCACAGGTGGCGGCGGTGTCAAACATAGGCCGGAAACCCGCCCACCAGAGGGGCAAGTAGGGATGATGTTTAAATGCAGAAATCTTAGATAAGTAGGGAAAATATGACCAGGAAGCACACAAAGAGCGCAAACCTCCGCTGAAATGCCAGTTGACCTTTCCTGCTTGACCTTTGAACTCTCTTAAAGGGCCACACACCCCAAAACTCGCGAGAAAACTGTCGTTTTGCATCATTTCCAGTCACCGAGCCCTGCTCGTTTCCCATCACACCTTTCTGCCTCGCAGACACTTCCGAGACGCTCGCCACGTCATCTTGCCGGTGAATCAGCACGCCGTAAATCATGCCAGCGCTCCTCTCGTCTCTCCCGACGGGCAATGCGCATTTCGCCGTCTGTTTTCTGCTCCTGGAAGCTGGAATCTCTGGGTGCCGGAGGAGGGGGCAGCGGCGGCGTGGAGCGGAGCGGCGGCTGTAATTCGAGCCGACAGTTACCCACTCAGGAAGGAAGCCCTGTCCACCATTTCATTTAGAGTTCACCTTCCAGGCAGACGCACACGCATGCACATGCGCTGACATATTGCAGCGCTAGGCAGTTTGCCCAGGTAATGAGAGGAGGAGGGGGGGGCGGAGGGAGGAGGAGGAAGAGGAGAAGGAAGAGGAGGAGGGGGGTGAGATAGTGGTCCAGCAGGTCATGGGTAAAGCAGTGCTGGAGAAACGCTGGGAGCGAAAGCTCGGCTCATCCAAGTGGAATTTTCTACTTCCCAGCTGTTTGAATGGACTATAAAATAAAGTGGCGACGCTCCATCACGAGTGGCCGCCACTGCGGCGACCTTGGATGACATTATCGGAAGGAAAGTGCTCACAAAGCTCCTGTTTGATGCTCAGAAACCTCTTTTTACAGTCATATGACAATAAACTCTTCAACTTTTGATATCTGCTGTTGAATATTGTCCGCGATCAAACATTTATTCCACTGAGGTTCGATCACAACGACCGTAAAAGGTTGTTTTGGGGGATTATTCCAAAGAATGCATCGGGAAACGTCAGGATTACTCTCGTCACTTCCCCAGAGGGGCTCCGCCAGCGTCCCGAGGGTCTCCCCCCTCCACCACAGGAGTGTGAGGCCGAGTGTGTGAGTGTGTGAGCAAGTGTGTGTGTGTGAGAGTGCGTGTACGCCCACCATCGCCCTCCAACCTCCGCCTGACTTTCAAAACCGCAGCCAAGGTGAAGGTCCACTTAGACGCTCCCTCACATCGTTGTTCATGTTTCCCTCCCCTTTTCTCTCTCTCTCTCTCTCTCTCTCTCTCTCTCTCTCTCTCTCCCATTTTCACGTTATTTATGGGCGCGGCGTTCAGAGGCGGCATTTCCTGGGAATAAAAAAAACAAAACAAAAAAAACACTCGCCCGGCCGTATTTTCCTCGACAGATAGAGTAAAACAAATACCGCTGAATGGAAGCAAACCTTCTCTCGCTGCCTTTTGCTGTGAATAATTCAGCGGGACCGAGGATCCTCGGCAAGCGACTCCGCTGAGATTCATGGCGGGTTCACGGGAATATGTTACACCTCATATCGGTTCCTTGTTTCAACAAGGGCTGCATATTATAGATGGATGTAACCAGTAACTTGTAGATACAGTGCATCAAGACGTTTCCTTTTGGCGTCGTCGTTGTGAAATGAGTGTAAACGCAACGTTTTTGTGGTTGCAGGGCTGTGACAGTTCCATGCAGAGGAAGAACATGCAAACTTCAGACAGAAAGTGCCTAGATGGGGGTCAAACTCAGGCCACAGCGAACTGCTGTAGCATGACGCTGTCTTATAAGGTCCAAACTCCAACAGTAGATTTTAAATTTGTCCATAAAATGACTAAAAACCTTGTTTTATTCTGACATGATTCAAACAATTAATCGCTCTGTCGTTTGGGTTTTTGTTACGTTTCCAACTGGAGGTCTTCTTGGTCCTCGGTTGATCCCGATGACCTTCAAATCTGTTCGTCCCACCTTCACTCAGCCCTGGGGAATCCCCCCCTTCCCTCCCCTCCCCTGCCCACCGTACAACCGTCAGTTCATCGGGTTGTCTCCTGTGTCTCTGCGAGGGGGGATTTGTGGCTCTATAAAAGTCCATCAGGATTTGTCGAGCTGCTGAGGCAGAGACAGAGCTGCGCCGCCGCCGCCGCTCTCCCGGGAGTCGGCCAGCTGCGCTGCGCCGCGCCGCCGTCAGTGACTCCTGAAGGACAGGCGGCGCTCTGATTATCAATCGGACGGACGGTCGTCCTGCTACCTTCTGAGGGAGAAGCGTCCAGGTGATCGCACGTGTCGGACGCGGCTTGTAAATACGTGATCAAACGCCGAGCGTGCCGCGTTTCGCCTCCTCGCCGTCTAAATTAAGCCGTCGCATGATGGCCGCCGCGCTTCCTTTGTACCTGCCAGACGGGACCCTGCTCCAAAGACGCGTTTGTTGTTCGGGCTGCGCTTTATTTAGACGGAGGAGACGGGGACGGAGGTTTGATGTCTTCCAGAGTGACACACACACACAATCACACACACACACACTGATTGTTCCACATGAAGCATGAAAATTCACATCAGAATCGCTTGTGAATCGAATGTACGAAGGAAGAAGTGGAACTAAGTTTCTGGAGTAACTTTATGCCGTTTAAACTCTATATTTTCTTTTCCTCAGCATTGATTCAAAGGTGTATATGTATACATTAGGTGTACGACTGGAGTACTTCGAACCCGGCGTGTATTTCCTGCAGTATTGTACGAGCTCCTTGTGTTTGGAGCAGCAGCAGCAGCGTCTCTTTCATGCTGTATCTGCTCTTTGTGCCCTCCGAGCTGCAGCTCAGTCTGCTGATCCGAATTTTAGAGCCAAAATGAGCTGAGCTCCTCACTTCTTCTTTCGTCTCCTCCTCTTTCTGATTCTCCTCCTCACTTTCTTTTCCTCCTCCTTTCTCCAGGCTTCTTCCTCCTCCTTTGTGTCTCCACCTCCTCCTCCTCCCTCTCGTGACTCTTCATCTCTCTAAACTTCGCTTTTCTCCTCCTTTCGTTTCGTCTCCTCCAGGTGGAAGGTGGACGGCGGCGCCGCGAATGCCGCCGTGTTTCACGCGGTAAAACGTTGGATTAGCCCACTAATCACTTCCCTCCTCTTTTCGCTCTCGCCGCAGCGCTCGGTTTAATCTACCTGCTGTCAGTTAACACCACATTTGTGACTATTTCTGCCTCCATAATCTAATTTGGTGACTAAAACCGCCAGCTGCTGATCTGATGCAGCCCGTACACCTGCCACTCCACCTCACACACACACAGGAAAACACACACACACACACACACACACACAGCAGCAGCAGAGCAGACTGCCTCCTCAGCTGCCGTGTTGCTGTCGTACAACTGCAGCACAGTCCTCCGTGTCCTCCGGTCACTCAGTGCTGCAGGTGTACATCCAGCTCACCTGGCAGCCCACCTGCACCACCGTGAAGGCCCCCCCCCCCTTCCAACCACCCACCACATAACAAAACTTTCTGGTACACTTGTTGCGTCATGCTGACCATGACTCTCTGCTCTCTGTGTTGCTGTCCAGGAGTTCGCTGCACTGACCAAGGAGCTGAATGCCTGCAGGGAGCAGCTGCTGGAGAAGGAGGAGGAGATCTCCGAGCTCAAAGCCGAGAGGAACAACACCAGGGTGAGGGGGGGGGGGGGGAGACAGACCCACAGGCAAACCTTTGTAGTTTACAGCACTCGGAACCAGAAACTCGTGAAGCTCCACTAAGCTGATGAATTTGGTAGTTTGGAGCATCGATCGAGCTCCTCTGAGGGTCCCCGAGCTGCTCCGCTACAAAGTGTTGCAAAGACAAACAAACACAATCAGTTTAGAGTCAATAATTGACCTCATGTGAACGTTTTTGGGATGTGGGAAGACGTCGGCGCATTTTTATCGTTCTCGGCAAAACAACAAACCGAAATCCGCCTGCGAGCAGCGATAGAAGGCGTCCTGAGGAGCGGGGAGGGTCCGGGTGGTTTGAGGGGGCTGCAGGAGCGGCGATGCAGCCATGCAGACTGTCCATACCTCATTAGCTCCTTGCACTCTGCCTGAGAATGTTTCCACTCCGCCCTCATGGATGGCTGCTCAACAGTATAAACCCAAATGGCTCCGATGGCCTGCAGTGTCCAGCTGAAGGGAGGAGAAGCACGAGTGCATCAGTGCCGCTCCTGCATCTTCAATAAAGACGCCTTCTCTCTCTTCTTCTTCTTCTTTTTGTAAGCACACTCTGGCGTTGACAGATAAGACTCTGTTTTTCCATCCCAGTGCTGATTAAGTGTGGATTTACAGCCATGCGCTATCTTTCTCCGGCGGTGGCGAGAAACACAGCGAGGAGGAGGGAGGTGAGGTGCGAGGAACGGGGACAGACAAAAGTCATTTTCGCTCCCTCTCTTTATTATCACCTCAAATCCTCCAACGTGCAATTAGCGGGTAAACTTTAATTAGGCCCGATTTCTCCTTTTTTTTTTTTTACAGCTTGTAATAAAAGCGTGTTCGGGCAGGCGGCGAGTGATGACTCCGGGAAAGAGAAGTTAACTTCGGGGGTTGTTGTGATTGCAGCCGAATCGCACGACAACAAAAGCTGGGGATGTTTACCGAGCGGCCGGCGGGTTGTTGAGTCTCGACACAGCAAAGTAAACACTCGCCGGAGCACGTGGGAGCGTGCACGGAGCTGCTGGAGACACCTGCAGCTGCGTCACCTGGAATTTAGGGGTCAACGGTGACATTCGGGCGCGTGACTCTCTCACGAGGTCAATCAAAAGCAGCAGCGCCGCCGTCGCCGCTCACACCGATGCTCCTTGTGTCCCGCAGCTGCTGTTGGAACATCTGGAGTGCCTGGTGTCCCGGCACGAGCGCTCGCTCCGCATGACGGTGGTCAAGCGGCAGGCTCAGTCCCCCTCGGGGGTCTCCAGCGAGGTGGAGGTCCTCAAAGCGCTCAAGTCCCTGTTCGAGCACCATAAAGCCCTCGACGAGAAGGTGAGTCCCGACACGCTGCAGATTCTTTGATTTCTTTGACGATTTTTGTAAAAATGTGGGTTTTTCTGCCTCCCCCCCCCCCCCCAGGTGAGAGAGAGACTCCGAGTGTCACTGGAGAGGGTGTCCGCCTTGGAGGAGGAGCTCACAGCAGCCAATCAGGAGGTAAGATGGAGGCAGGAGTGTGAAGAGCGTGGAGTGGTCCGAGCGGTTGGTCGCTCTCTGCGACGGTAGCCTGACCCCCCCTCTGCACCCCCACCCCCAAGAGCAGTGCTGGCTCTGCAGATGGTCCTGTTCCAACCCTCAGGCTGCCACTTCACAGCCTGTCAGACATGCCAGTCTGACACTGAGGCCCAGAATAAAAGTCAGTAAGCAGGAGAAGAAGAGGAGGAGGAGGAAGGAGTGAGAGGAAGGGGGGGGGCGGGGGGGAGGGTGATGCTTGGGTGGAAACGGGAGCAAAAATGTGAAAGGGGAGGCAGAGGATGGAACTAGTGATGACAGGTGGGAAGGTGGGAAGGCATTTTCGGAGCTACGCAGACGTTTGCGTCGCGTGTGGTCAAAATCCAGACGTCGTGCGGTCGGAGAGATGAAAGGAGGGTCCCGCCGTGAAGCCGCTGCTGGATATTTCAGTCAAAGACCCCCCCAAAAACATCCTCCTCACGTCACGCAGCCGGGGCTCCGCGGGCCGTTCAGTCCATCTGTGTGACTGTGGATCGTAAATGCTTAACACCACACTTGTCAGAGCCGTGGACAGATGAGTGATTGGGCCTTGAGGCGAGGGGAAAGGAGAGAGAGGGGGAAGGGGGGGGGGGTTACAGCCAGACCAGCGACTGCCGGATAGAAACGTCCACACTCCAGCGGCTCCGGGGGGGAGGGGGGGCGGGCCAAGCCACGAGCCGGCAGCCCGGTAATTGATTCGGGAAGGCGGACCGGCGTGAGCCCGCCGTGTCCCCGCGGGGACGTGCGCGAACGCGGCCGCGCCTGATGAAATCAGCCGCCTTTGACCTCGAGGAGACGCAGGTGTTTAAGTGGCCGCGCACTGATTACTGGGACTGATTGTGGGGGGGCGGGGTTAGGTCTGTGCAGGAATTTATTGTCAGTGACACGACTACAAAAATATCCACATCCAAACAGACGATTTGACACTCGAAAGTGAAGATAAATACGGAGACAGAATGTAGAAATCAGATTGTTTAATCCTATTATCGATGTTATTTCCTCAAACTCAACAATTCCTGATCTGTATTTCTTGTGAGCGTGCGAACGCTTCGCTTCTCCGCCTCTCAGTGAACCGGCGCTGCCCCGGCTTTCACCTTGACACAATCAATCTTTTATGCGGCGAGAACGCCTCCCGGCAGTCACACCTCCTCGTCATGTGCGTCCAGTTTCTCCTTCATCAAATTATCAGAGACACTCGTGGTAAGAAGTGGCGAAGGAAGATAAGAAAAAACAGTGGAGCTGAGTGCCCCCCCCCCATTCGTCCCTGTTCTCCAGCTCCATCAGATGTCTGCGTTTGAAGGGGAGCTGGATCGACGACATCAAACGGCAATAATAGCCACCGTGTTCGTTCTGGATCTGGCAAACATCCCCTCTCTGTGATTTCCGAGCTGGAGACGCATCTGTGGCGCTGCGCTCGGCGTTTGTTGTGCGTTTTCGCATCGGGGGAGGGGGGTGTGGTGTCGGCGTTTGATCTCCCGCGCCGGAGAAATTACAGACAATCTCGGAATAATGGTACAGCGAACGCACGGAGGCGCAATTATGCCCTCGTTAGAGAAAAGGAGGAGTAAACGCTTTGGATGGAGGAGGAGAGAAAAGCTTTCTGGTAGAGACGGGAGATGATCGGCTGAACCGGACCTGCTGACCTCTGCGTTGCACCCCGGTGGTCCGACGAGTCTCCGTAGGACAAAACGAGAGATTGTTGAACAGGAAACTGCTAGAAAACAGTTCGAGGACGACCAAGAAAACAACCGGTGAATCTTTTTCTGGTTAGAAGGAAGCTCCAGTTTGGTTCCTTTTTGGTCTAATTTCTTGAAATACCCAAATAGATTAACTCGAACAACATTTATGACGTTTGTTCTCTGCCGACTCGTTGCTGTTTTTGGCTCCTTTCGCGTTTCCTCCAAGAGAAACAGAAAGAAATGGTTTCATCACTGCGTGCTGGTCGTGTCCAATTCTCAGTTGCTCATTCGAGCTTCCACGCAAGCTGCAACCCTTATTTTTTCTTGTATTAACTGAGTAAAACGCATTAAAAGTTACCAGAAAAGGGATAAGACAAAAAAAAAGCAAGTTAATCCACCTGCAGACTCAGCAGCGCCTCCCAGGGTCCTGCAGGGGGGCCGCGAGTCCTGCGGGGGCGTCGGTAATGAGCCCGCTGCTTTCTCGCCGCGTTTCCTGTCCTCCTGTTGTCATTCTGAAGGGGTTTTTTTTTTTTATGACGAATACTTCAACGGGGAGACGAGCGGCGGTGTCAGCCGCACTCTACCTTCTCGAGCCGTAATCACACGGTGCGAGTCGGAGGAAGGAGCTAATTATTGTTGTTGCCGGTCACCGTCTGGCAGGATTATGAAGGTGGTGAAACGAGTCCGCGGGACGCGATGATTACAGTGATTGTATCGGCGCTCACATGGATCCACATTCCTGAAATTCCCGCACGGAGGGACATGCTATCATTTAGTGTTGCGTAACACCAGAAACGAGCGGTTAACTCCTGCCTGCAATGATGTATTGATAGTTTAATGTCACAGAACGACTCGTCTGTGCTAATTTCGTCTTCAAAGTCCCCCCCGTCCGGTTCCTGTTGCAACAAAAGGATGTTTTTTGGACTCGCGCATGAAGGTGTTGATTGTTTGTTTGTGTCTCGCAGATCGTGGCCTTACGGGAGCAAAATGCTCACATCCAGAGGAAAGTGGCGTCTGGAGACGGAGGGGAGGATCTGCTGGAGGGCAGCGAAGCACAACAGAAGGTCCACGGCAAAGTAAGACTGGAAAATGTCCAGAGGTGTCTCCCCAGAGGCCCCGCCCCTCCACAAAACACGCTGGACTCGACTCCGGCGACCCTAAATCGGAAAAGCTGAACGCAAAGATGTTTAATAGTCATTCTTACATTTTAAAGTCCTGCATTAAACGGATCATATATTCTCTGAAGGTGACTCGGGGTCACGTGGAAGCGCTCGCCGTGGTCTCGGGGGGGGACGCGATGACGTCTGAATACAGATTTGAAGGCGGCGGTGTGACCGCGTCCGCCGTTACCCGATGACGCTGATCTCGTTTTAGCCCGAGACAGCCGGAGCGGACGCTGGAACCGCTTCGCATGCAGACGGCAGCAGAGGACACCTGGGTGGATCAATGGAGATGCTATTACTTGGCTGGGTGTGCCTGGGGGGATGCAGCTTACGGGGGAGGGAGGGGGGGATGTCATGATGTCGGGACTGAGGAGATGAAGAGCGCGGCCGCTGAGGGACGGCGTAATGAGGAGGCAGCTATCATCTGCTCTGTTCAGTGCAGATAAAAGAAGAGTGAAAAAGGAGGAATATCAGTGTTTAACACGAGTTTGTGTTTATTTTTGTGGTTGTGTGCGTTTTTTGGGGGCGGGGTTTGAGGGCTTTCATAGCGGTGGGTTTATGAGAAGTGGCTCTGACGTGAAGATTCGCCGATTCAGCTCTTAACCCCTCACGGATCTGCGCGGCGAGCGACTAATGCAGCCTGACAGATCTGAAGCCGGCCGCTCCATCTTATTCATTTTTCATCCAGCGGTCGTTCGTTAAAGCCCCGCCCACATTTGCTCAGGGAGCACATGCAGACTCCACACACCAAGCCTCAATATAAGGACGACCTCCTGCTCAGGTCAATCATTCTCCTCCTCCTCTGTTGCCCCCTCACCTCACCTCGTCACCCCCCCCCCTCCCCCCTCCAGCGTCTGTCCAACGGCTCCCTGGAGTCGGCCCACGAGGCGAGCCAGGTGGTGGAGCTGCAGGACCTGCTGGAGAAGCAGAACTACGAGCTGGCCCAGATGAAGGAGCGCATGTCCTCCCTCTCGTCCCGGGTCTCCGAGGTGGAGCAGGAGCTGGAGACCGCCCGCAAAGACCTCATCAAGTCGGAGGAGATGAACAACAAGTACCAGAGGGACATCAAAGAGGTGACTGCACGCACACACACACACATTTACGAGGGAAACGGTTGCGAAAGAGACTTCAAAGAACGCCAGCGTCGGCCTAAAAACGCTCTTATTTGCATAACGCGCTCACACCCCTCCCACTTTGTGATGTGTGTTTATTCACTGGTAAACATGCAGATATAATTCAGAGCACACAGAGTAATATTTAGGTTTCGTCAGGGTCGAACAATGACACACTCGCGAGGTGGCGTCCACAAAAACGCCGTGCGTTGCATCATGCAAATTGAACGAGCTTCAGGCACGTCTCAAGGACACCAAACCAGCACTTAAAACGTGGAAACGAGCAGCTGGATCTGCATCTGTCGCCGGGTCCTCCTGAAGATGGATCGCCGTGGCGACGGCGAGCTCCACGCCAGTCGGTTAAAATCCACTTTTCCCGCAAGAATGGAGAGCGGCGCTGCGTCGTAAACCCGGCGGTTAAGGGCCTCAATCATAGCGCCATTCAATACGTGTCCGTGTGAGGTGAATACCAGTGAAGTGGATGGGATATGAACATGAGCTGATGCCCCCGCGGCCCCCTCGGCTGAAATTACTATCGATTGCTAACAATGCAGGCAGAGGCAATTACAGCGGCCTGGCAAACATGGCCTTATCATGCCGACCCCGTGTTATTACCTCCTCTGAGAGCCGCAGTTAATTCATCTTTTGCCGAATAACTGGAGGTTTTTTTCCCCCCCCTCTTCTTTCACCGTTTCTGAAACAGTGTGGGGGTCCGTGTCTGCAGGAAATTAACTCTCAGGGGCGATCGGCGGTGATGTCGGGAGGGCAAGACGGAGACGGAAGACGGCAGCTGTGTTTTTGTGCCGTTTAATGAGGCTTTTCGTTCATTCGCGGCCGAGTCGTTCGAAAAATCACGTTAAATTCTTTATTTCTCAGGTTTATTCTTGTTGTTTTCCTGCAGAAACGCTCAAACTGAAACTGTTCTTGCATCACGCAGCCCTCTAACTCCCCCCCCCCCTCCCGTGTTGCTTTTGTGCGTGCAGGCCATGTGCCAGAAGGAGGACATGGAGGAGCGCATCGTCACGCTGGAGAAGCGCTACCTGAGCGCGCAGCGGGAGTCCACCTCCGTGCACGACATCAACGACAAGCTGGAGAACGAGCTGGCCAACAAGGAGGCGTTCCTCCGGCAGGTCAGTGCGCGCCGAGTCGTCCCGCGTTCGTCGAAGGATCTCCGGGGGTCGCAGCTGGTCGCGTCTCGCCGCTTCCTGTCGCTTTCGCGCTCTTTTGAGAGGAACATTTCCTGCCGAAACTTGAATGGTTTCCCCCGCGTCAATGTCGGCTTGGAGCCGGCGCACGTGGCTCAAAGTCGTCCTCATAATTGACATAATGCCCAACAGTGTGACGGCACGGATTCACGCCATTCGCTGCTGCCAATTAGACGAATCGCGCGGCCGGAGAAGACTGAGTGACAGTTTCCTGAGCGGAGGCTTCGAGCACCAGCTGAGCTGAGGAAGGATCGAGAGCATTAATGCGAGCTGCGGTCACAATAGAGACAGCGAAGCGCCGGAGACGCTCAAAGAGCATCTCATTTCCAAAGTCACCTTCACAGCAGCTTTAACTGATACAAATCAAAGCGATTAACTTGTGATTTATCAGGTGATTAGACGACAAATCAGTTAAACAAACAAGAAAGAGGAAGAAAGTGAATAAAGTGTTTAAAAAGTACTTTTAAGAGGTGAAAAAACAGCTTCTAAGAAAGTTTACTTGCTGGCGTGGAAGCGGTGGAACCCTGAAGCCCGAGTGCGAGCGTCTGTCGACGAGTTTTATCGGGTTTCACGCTGAGGATGAGAAGAAATGTCAGCAAAAGAGGGAAAAAAGCAACGTCTGCTGGGGGCAAATCCACCAAGACGAGCTGCCACGGCCTCAAACACCGGTGGGATGGTGACACGGCCGGGGGGGGGTTCAGACGTAAATATATCACACAGCGGAGCGGCGCCGGCCCGGCCCTCTTGCAGGCTAATTATTGCATGTGGGGCTGCCAGGCTCGATGCTTCGGGGAGAGGAGCATCTGTCGCTGGTGGCAAAAGCTGCCAAGCCCCAAAAAAAGAGTCTTAAAAAGTGATCGGAGCCCAGAGCGAAGCGAGCAGGAGCGTCTCGACACGCAAGACGCTCGTCCCACGTCTTTGTCCTCTGCCTTTAGGACGGTCAGCGTTTCAGCCCGCTGAGTAAAAGTCGCCGCCGTCACGCTTGGCAAGGAGCGCCGTTGCTGCTATTCCGAGCGTGTTGTGGTGCTATTTTGAAGGAGAGCCGCGGAGCGCTGCCAGAGCCTCCCGTCGCCGGCGCTTCCTACGAAAGACGGGCGTCTGCGGGCGCGTTTCCGACGACCAGGCGATGCGACGGGAGGAACCTGTGAAGATCAACTCTTCGTGGGTTTTATTTAAATTGAAAAGAATTCAGCAATAACACCACGAGTGGATTAATTAACTGCGCCGAAACCCTTTTAATTAAAACGACCTTTATGCTTCTAAATAAGCTCGTTTTCAAACCAGGACTTAATTACTGCTTAAATATTCACTTTATTTGTGTTTGTGCTGCAGTTTTCATTAAAAGTGTTGCAGCGAGATTGTTTAATAATGAATCTAGGTATTTATAATCATTTCATTTAAATTCGAATATAAAGCTTCCTGCGGACATTTTCACAATAAAAGCGTTGCTTTCTCGCTCTCTCTAACTGTGGTCCTCTGGATGAAATCGTCCCGTTGAAATCTTGGAAACCGGCGCCGTCTCGCGCGTCCTGACGTGGGCGTCGCCTTTGTGTTTGCGTGTCGGCGTGCAGATGGAGGAGAAGAACCGGCAGCTGCAGGAGAGGCTGGAGCTGGCCGAGCAGAAGCTGCAGCAGACCATGAGGAAGGCCGAGACGCTGCCGGAGGTGGAGGCCGAGCTGGCGCAGAGGATAGCGGCGCTCACCAAGGTAACGACACGCACACGCCCACGCACACACGCGCACACACACACCTCACCTCTGGATTGTGGTGTACCTTTTTGTTGTGTGCAAGTGTGCCTGTGGTGTCATGTCATGACCTCTCAACGTGTCCCTCTCCCTCTTCCTCGGCCACCTAGTCTGACTCCAGGTCCTCTTCCTCCCCCGATGATTATCACTTTGTAATGGAAGCTAAACTCCAAGACATGAGCTCCATTCTTAGGAAGGTAGTCGGTCCCGCGGGGCGCCGCCGGCTCCCGTAGCGAGCGCCGCTCACTCATCTCTGACCTCTTTCCGGCGTGTCACTGGGATCTCTGCTCTGGCTGTTCTTCACCACGGGACAGCTGCATGGCACTTGTGGCTGGAGCTCATACTTGGCCGTGCTGGAGCAGCTCTCCTCCTCTTTCCTCTCTCATCCTTGTCCTTCGGTGGTCCCTACTCTCCATCGCTGCAATCGGCTCCTCCTCTCACTCTCTCCTCCTCCTCCTCCTCCTCCTCCTCCTCTTGTTTTGCTTTCGATCGATAGACCTCCATCCTTCAGTTTGGGGTAGAACAGGGGTGTCAAACTCATTTACTCACCACGTGAAGCCCCAATTCATCCTGCAGTAAAGTTACTGCAAAATAAACAACCGTCACATTGGATTACAGACTTTATCCCTTGTTTTTTTACAGTAAAATAAGTATAAACACCACATTTTTTAACGATCCCTCCAGGTGCAAAACTTCACGAGATGAAAGAAAACTTTTTGGATTAAAAATGTGAAGTAAAAAACTAGTAACTTGGTGGCTAACGAAGTACTTGTACACTTCTTCAAATTAAAATCAAATCAAAAAGATTCAAAAATGAAAGCGTCCTCCGTCACGGGCCAGATTGGACCCCCCTGGCGGGCCGGTTCTGGCCCGCAGACCGCCGGTTTGACACCCCTGCGATAGAGGCTTTTGGCTTGTGTGGTTGCCTCCGCTTTCTCTCTGTTGCCCCGCCCTCGCGCCTCCCTCCGCGGAGGCTGTGGAGCAGGCGACTCACGGAGACCCTCCTCTCCCTCTCCTCTCCTCTCCCCCCTCTGTCCTGTCTGTGCTGTGATCCGTCCGTAGGCGGAGGAGCGTCACGGGAGCATCGAGGAGCGAATGAGGCACTTGGAGTGCCAGCTGGAGGAGAAGAACCAGGAGCTGCTGAGGGTGAGTCACCGCCGAGGCGGCGCGCCAGCCGCCGTGAACCGGGCGTCACGCTCCCCGCGTGACAGCTGATGGCGCATTGTCTGATTCGCGCGCCCCGGCAAGCGTTTCACAAACGGAGCAGTCGTGTACACATCAGACAGACAGTGAGAGGAACTGTGTTGTTGTTCACAAGCGAAGATGCGCGTCCATTCCCGTGACATTTCGTGACCTTTTTCGGGGACACAAACCTCCGCTGAGTCCTGCAGGTTTGGGCCTTCGTTTGCATAACAGCGCAAATTCGCAAAGCGCTGAGGTGTCGCCGCCGTTCCCGCATCCGGAGAGGGCACAAGGCTGATGTTCACTCAGAAATCAGAGGAGTTATTTAGGGCGCGGCGTTATTTATTCCGCTTCATGCTGAGATTTGCTTTCGAGCCGCGCGCCTGAATTATCACATCAGAGGTTTCGGGGGGGGGAACAAGCGCGACTCCAGCGGGCGAGCGCCGTGTTTTGTTTTGTTTTTCATCTCCCACCTGGTCCGATCAATCCCGTTTGGCGCCCGCAGGCTCGGCAGAGGGAGAAGATGAACGAGGAGCACAACAAGCGGCTCTCCGACACCGTGGACCGGCTCCTCACCGAGTCCAACGAGCGGCTGCAGCTCCACCTCAAGGAGAGGATGGCGGCGCTGGAGGAGAAGGTTAAAGAGGGGGCCGAGGGGGGGAGGACGAGGAGGGTGGGGGGCGGGGCCTGATCGATGTCGCCCCTTACTTCCTGATTCTTCCTCTGCAGAATCTGCTCATTCAGGACTCAGAGGGCTACAGGAAACAGTACGAGGAGTCGATCCACGAGAAAGTGAGAAACGACGCCTGTTTCTTTAAGGCTTCCTGCATTTTACATGAAGTTGCCTCAATAACGAGCTTTTTTTAATGGAGGAATAATGAAGTTGCTCGTCGGCATTGCTCTCATTTCTTACCCACCTTCGCTGGCGGAATATTTATAAGATCCCCTCATGGGGAAAGGTTAATGAGATGAGATTCCTGAGCGCTATGGAGACAGTTGGTATTCGGGGGGGGTAGGCCCGCAATAACGCTGTCGCATTGTTTGGGTCCAGTCGCAGCTGGCCGAGGAGATCGAGAAGCTGAGATCGGAGCTGGACCAGTTCAGACTGAGGGCGGGCTCCCTCACAGAACCCACCCTGTCACGGTAGGTCGCCCACCGCCGACCACCCACACCTGCGTGTCTGTCTGAAGAAAATAGAAGAAAGCGAAGCCTTTAGCCGTCTGGGGTCCAGATAAATGAAGTCAGACAGAGGCTTCTCCTTCGGGTGTGTTGAGGAAAACCGGCAGGAAAATGTGGACGTTCCCTCCTGGAGCATCCTTGTCACGATCGTTTTGGTCCGAAGCACCAGCGTCGTAGAAGTGTTGAAGTTTGATCATTTCCAACAACGATCCCTCAGGTCTCATCTGGACACGTCGGCCGAGCTTCGCTTCTCCTTGGGCTCTCTGGCGGAAACCCAGTCGGACCACTACCGCTCCGCCAAGGTCATCCGTCGGTCGCGGAGAGGTCGAATGGGCCTGCGCGAAACCAAGGTCAGACGAGGGGCCACCCGCTCAGCTCGCCGGCGTGAAAACGTCGGGCGGCTTGCGGGTGGGTTCAACATTCTGTCCCCGTCTCGCAGGCGAAGTCTTTGGGCGAGCACGAGTGGCGCTCGCAGCAGCTGGGCGTCCTGGGCGGCCACCACTTCGAGAGCGACACGGAGATGTCGGACATCGACGACGACGACAGGGAGACGCTGTTCAGCTCTATGGACCTGCTGTCGCCCGGCGGCCACTCGGACGCGCAGACGCTGGCCATGATGCTGCAGGAGCAGCTGGACGCCATCAACAAGGAGATCCGGTACGAGAATGTAGAAGCCGTTCTGCTGCTCGTGCAGGCGCTGGTTGTAAATCACGGCGCGGTCTTCAGATTGCTCCTTTAGGAACTCACCCAAACTCTGCTTTTATATGTATTTAATGTTTCAGCAGATGCGGCCGCCTCTTGTCTCTTAATGCGCTAATTATTCGGCGCTGATAAGTATTCATAACCCGAGGCGCGACTCCACTCGCTTCTTTATTTCCAGCGTTGTTAATGCGCCTCGTGGTCTCCGTTAATTTACCGTCGCCGGGCGCGGAGCCACATTTCTCTCAGGAGGAGTTAATTCGCCAGCGCGCAGCGAAAACAAATCCGCCCGCTAATTACAAAGTTTGGACTCTGGGCGTGGTCGCGGCTAACCGGCGGATTTGTCGGCTGTCCCAGGTTGATCCAGGAGGAGAAGGAGTCGACGGAGCTGCGGGCGGAGGAGATCGAGAACCGGGTCGCCAGCGTGAGCCTGGAGGGCCTCAACCTGGCGCGCATGCATCACCACGGCGCCTCCATCACTGCCTCGGCCACCGCCTCCTCCCTGGCCTCCTCCTCGCCCCCCAGCGGACACTCCACGCCCAAGCTTGACCCGCGCAGCCCCGCCCGCGACATGGAGCGCATGGGGGTCATGACACTGGTGAGTTCGGAAGTTTCCCGACGGATTCCGACGAAATGTGCAGGACTGGTTGAAGGCAAAACGAGGAAAATCTGCATAAAATTTGGTGGTAATCTGATCATCTGTTGATCAGTAATTTGTATTTGTTTGTCCGAACGCTGTGATCGGTAAAACCCCCTTCGGCGCTTCCTGCCTCGTGAGCCGGCGCCAAATTGATTCATCATCCTACAGACCGCCGTGGCTCCACATGACCCGGGCTGAGGGTGGGGGTTGGGGGGGGCTTAAGCCCCTCCAGATGTGGTTATCAAGAGGGACAATACCGGTCTAAAAATATTCATATAATGCCCCCGTAATCCAGCGCTGCAGGAGGAGGGCGTCGCGTCGACGCGGCGTCTTTACCAAGAAGCTTTCAGAGGAATGAGAATTTGATTTTATTGATCAGTTAAATGACTTGTTACGCCCCCCCACCCCACCCCACCACCGTTCGTCCCTTTTCAGTGGTCTCTGAATAACCATAGGACAAAAAGCCCCATAAGCCTCTGAGGGGAGATTATTTTTATATGAACGCGCCGATATTTTCATTTATCACCAGCGAGCAAGCGCCGAGGTTTATGTTGATGCCGAAATATTGACGGCTGTTTCTTCCTCCCCTCTGCAGCCCAGTGACTTGAGGAAACACAGGAGAAAGGTACGCTCGCACGAGCCCGATCGATACGTTTTCCTCCGCCGCCGCTGTAACTCCTCGGTATTTCACGGCGGCCTGTAATGACACCGAACTTGCCGTATGGCCCCTCCCTCCCTCAGATAGCGGCGGTGGAGGAGGACGGCCGCGAGGACAAGGCCACCATCAAGTGCGAGACGTCTCCTCCGCCGACGCCGCGCACCGTCCGAATGACGCACACACTGCCAGCCTCCTCGCACAACGACGCTCGAGGGTGAGTCCGCCAAAACGAGTCGTAACGTTATTATTTACACTTTTTTCATTAATCTTTATTACATACCAGCATAACTCCTCCTCACATGATGATGGAGCGTTTTTCCGCGGAGTAATCTCTTCCCGTACTCGCTCTGGATACAAATAAGATGTTTTACTTCCTACTTTAAAGTTTTCCAATTTTGCTGTGAGTAATATTTCCTACCTGGGACTTTATTTGGGTAATTTTTCAAAGTGAAAGCGCACGCGGGAGCAATAACATCCCAGGCGGAGGAAACTTCTGGTAATTTGCATGAGTCGTTCTGAGAGTGAAGTCCAGCAGTCCAACGTGTGTGTGTGTGTGTGTGTCGGGGGCGGGGGGTCGTGTTCGTGTCCAGGATCGTGGCGTCTCTGGAGGCCGAGGCCAGCGCCCTGAGCAGCGTCGCCAGCAGCCAGGACTCGCTCCACAAACAGCCCAAGAAGAAGGGCATCAAGTCCTCCATCGGCCG
This sequence comes from Malacoctenus gilli, assembly GCA_032164315.1. Classification (NCBI taxonomy): domain Eukaryota; kingdom Metazoa; phylum Chordata; class Actinopteri; order Blenniiformes; family Labrisomidae; genus Malacoctenus; species Malacoctenus gilli. The sequence goes on along the minus strand of JASSRZ010000032.1, from coordinate 2,365,786 downwards.
GCTGTTCGGCAAGAAGGAGAAAGGTCGACTGGCGCATCTCGCACACAGACAGGTCATGGTGGATCCTCAAGGTGGGCGAAGCACCGTTCAAAAAACCTCCACGCGGCCTCCTTTTTCTCCTCTTCCTCACCCCCTTTTTCTGCTCCTTTTGTCTCCCCGTACAGCAACAATGATGGACCCCGACATGGCGGGCCAGGACATGGGGGTGGGCAAGTTGGGAACTCAGGCCGAGAAGGACCGCCGATTGAAAAAGAAGTGAGTACCGATCCGAGCGCTCCCTCCCCAGTTCGAAGCCCCCCCCCCAAACCTCCCAGCATATAATCCAATCCCACCTTGTGACACGCAGACGGCGGCGCGGCCCCCCGCCTGCCCCCCCTGCTGTGTTTACCTTTAGCCCCCTTTCCTGTAATGTATGTGATAGCATAACCCGAGCTGGGAGCGGGATCGATAGGAAGCAGAAGATCAGCCTCAGTGTATTCAGACGCAGGGCCAAAGTCAGACTATTGATCGGGGAAGGGGGGTGAAAAGCCAATTAATCTCACAAAGGTTCAGAAGATATAGATGACTCTCCAAACACACACACACACGTAAGCTACGCACACACACAGTCACACGTGGTGCATTCAGGAAAAAGGGAAAACCCCCTCACGACACCAATCAAATCTTCCTGCAGGGAGAGTTGGAGACAATGTGTGTGTGTGAGTGTGTGTGTGTGCGTGCATTTGCCATGCCCCAGTGCCAAATGATGAATGTCATTTGCTCGAAGTGCACATTGAGTTGTCATGACGATTAACTTTGCCTCCCATGTAGTTGGTCAATAGAGAGTTTCGTTGTTGGTTGGTTGTTGACAAACGTGTTGTTTTCCTTCCACTGCACTGACTCCTCCATAGCGGTGTGTCCGGGATTTAAGGCGGCCACGCCCACACCGCCACCGCCACCTTGCATCTTGGCGCCTCCTCCACACTGCATGCCATTAAGCTGCCTGCTCTGTTTCCATTTCAGCATCTTGATCGATCAAAACAAAAAAAACAACCCGCTGTGATCTCTCATGTTGGTGTTCGTTTATTCTTTTGGGGGTGATCGTGCCGTTGTTTTGTTTCCCTTCCTCCAAGAAGGTAACGACAACTTCCTGAATGTAACTGAGCATCTGAATGTAAGACCGTGGTGGAGGGGGGGTCTTGCTGTGTTTCAGTGCATTTTCTCTCATCCCCTTCTGCTGCACGCGGTGTGGTCAGGACTGCATTGTAGAAGACTTTGACCCGTCTACAGATGCTCCTGTGCGACGAATGTCCTCCATTGTGCGATCTATACGTGTACGAGTGCGTGTGCGTGTGTGTGTGTGTGTGCGCGCGCGCGCATGTGTTTTGTGTTTAGAGCCCTTAAAATGCCGATTAACTCATTAACATTTGTGTACTTTTGTCTCCCCGTCGCTCTCTCTTCTCTCTCTCTCTCTCTCTGCGACTCTCTCCTCTCTTTACCCTTCCTCTCCCTCTCATCATCCTTTGACTCTAACCAAAGCGGGTAAGTTGTGAGGATGTATAAACTGTGTCGGCCATATTGCCTCCCCCACCCCCACCCCTGTCTGCCATCTCTCCTGTCCGTGCGCCATCCGTCCTCCTCCCCTCCGAACGACCAAAACCGCTGAGCGCCTTCTTATCAATCTATCCGATCTGTCCTTCGTGGCTGCTGGCAACGGCGCCGTCGCTTTCCTTTTTTTCTTCTGGTTTTTACTTTCTTTTACCATCTGAAGACGTTTTCTTCCCCCCCTTCTTACAGCTGCATCCATGGCTGGACAGAGAATGTGCCCGCCGCTAAAAAACAAACCCCCAAAAACCGACCCGTGGCCCCTCTTTTTGAGACCCAGAATGCCTTCTTCTCTTTCTTCTTCTTCCTTCTCCTTATATGTGTGTGTGTCTCTCTCTCTCTCTCTCTCTCTTTCTCTATTTGTGTGGAATAACCAGCTGCAGCGTCTGGTTATGGGAATGTCGATGGTTCTTTTTGTCCGTATGATTTGTCATAACTGTTCTCTCCTTACTTCCCTTTCCCCAGCTATGTTCAGTGGATGTAATCTCTCTCCTCCGTCGCATTAAGACAAAAACAAAACAGAAACATGTGCCGGATAGATAAGACCATGAATGTACCTGCTGTGTGTTTGGATGGGCGCATGTCCCCCCACCCTCCCACCCCCGCCATCACCTGTAGGCCTTTGTGTCGCCGCCGCGAGTGACCTTTGAGGCCTTAAAGCCTCCGAGCGCCACATGCATCATCTTTACGACCCGCCGCGCTTCCTCTCCTTTTTTTTTAACGCTTTTTTTTTTCGCCGTGAAGTGCGCTCACAAATCAGGCCGGGAATGTGTTGCGTGGGTGCGTTTCTCGGCCCTCCCCCTCCCAATGTTTTGTTTGCCGAGCTCGCCGTCACGTGTGGGAGGATTCAGCACAAAGGCCCCCCCCTCCCGCGCATGCCCGTCCGTCCGTCCGCTCGATAACGCGCGACTCGCATCGCGCCGAGGAAGGCTCGGCCCGCCCCCCCCGCTCCTTTTTTGGGGTATTTTTGCACCTGCTGAACAGGAGAAAAAAAAACTCGTCAGGGAACTTAAAAATACACACCGGCGCATGATTCAATCGCGTGTTACTGCGAGAGGAAACGTGTCTCAGCAGAATCAGGCCGGAGCGGGGATGAGTTGGGCGATTGTGCTTAGATTAACAAAGCGGCGTCCAGCCTCAGTGAGCAGGTACTGCAGCACTCCGCCTTCCAGGTGTGTGTGTGTGTGTCTGTGAATTTGTTTGTGTGTCACACTAAAACTTGCAGCTGCTTCGCTTCGGTTTATAAATTATTCTGGCGAAAAAAGCCTCTCAAAACACAACAATCGTTGCTGTTTCGCACCTGTTTGCTTTCGTTCTATTCTGTTTTTCGAAGAATGTGTTTGTAAGACTGTGAACGAGTTATTTCCATCATTTCCTTACTTCTCTATGTTCTGAGAGAATGAATACGTGTGTCCCATGATCCTCTCTGTTTCTGCCAGACAAACGTGCCAAATTTTTCAAGCGAACAAGCGTCGTTTTACGTCCGCCGTAACGTCTCTCTCTGTGGTAAATGTCAGAGGCACAATTTGTTTATGGAAATGGGACGGGAAAGGAACGATGCGTTCAAAGGGTGTCGGAGAACTCCCCCCTCGTTAGCAGCAGTGTGCGAGTGTGTGACGGTCGTGCGTTTGGCTTCACTGTGTTCGTGCGGAGATGAATGATAAATCGCTGCCCTTTTCTACACTCTGCAGGCTGTACTGAGAGATAAAATGTCTGTATGAGTGCTCTGCTCTAATGTACTGTATCCACACACACACACGCAGACCCACAGCAGCACGACAGTGTGTTGCTGCAGGGATTTGTGCACATGTGAGGGAGTTTTTTAGGAGGTTCGTTTCACACTGAGACGTTGGTTGTGTGTTTTCGTCTCCGTGCATGTCCGTTGCGCTAATGCCAGGTCTCCCCTGTGACTGCCCCTCAGACATGAGCTCCTAGAGGAGGCCAGGAGAAAGGGTTTACCCTTCGCACAATGGGACGGCCCCACAGTCGTGGCCTGGCTGGAGGTAAACAAACACAGATTTCGGATTTATTTGACCTTTTCTGGTTGACTCCTGCAATCAGCGTGTCTAAAAGTCTTTATTTAACTATGTTTGATGAGTCACTGCAGCCCCAGACTGTCAGTTTCCCTCAGCGGCTTGGAATCAGACCAAATGTAGTTACCGCTGCCCCCTGCTGGTCAGAGGAGGGCGCACAGCCGACGCAATAACCTCAGCAAACCTCGGCCTCGATGTTCCAGTTAAAGATGGAGTGAAATGGGATTACTGAGGCTGATAGTTACATCTATGAGCTGCTGACTGGACAGTTTCCATCACATATTTTTAGAGCAGATCATTTCAAATGCGAAATAGCAAGTATTCAGACTTCCATGAAGGTCAAAAACTCTCTCAAGCAGTCTGATTTAAAAGAGTAAATAGGCGGCAAATTGACCAAACTCCATCTTTTTTCTTTCTTTCTCTCATACCAGTTGTGGTTGGGCATGCCGGCCTGGTACGTGGCAGCGTGCCGCGCCAACGTGAAGAGCGGCGCCATCATGTCGGCGCTGTCCGACACGGAGATCCAGCGGGAGATCGGCATCAGCAACCCGCTGCACCGGCTCAAGCTCCGCCTGGCCATCCAGGAGATGGTCTCCCTCACCAGCCCGTCGGCCCCGCCCACCTCCAGAACCGTGAGTGCGCGGGACGCCGCCGCCTCGCGTTCGCGATCGCAAACCCCCGAGTCCTCTCGATATCACAGAGGGGTCCTAAAAACCCGGGGCTGTCATGTAGCCCACCAGTTATTCCGCAGCGGAGCGGCTTTCATCGCTCCCAGTTTTCCTGGTAATTGCAGGCGGTCTCCGAGGACTCTGCTGTTCCTTAATGATAGCAACTGTTCCGGCTGCAGAGCAGAGACTAATAAGCTGTATACAAGAGCCGCACGTGCACCTGCAATGCAGCCCATACATCACGGCGGCACGACAGGCCGCGCACCGGCACAGAATATTCATTCAAGTCGGTGCGTTTTGACCGCGACGGGCTCCGTTCCTCCGAGACTTCCTCCCCCCTCTCCCCGTTCGGCTCTCCGCCCCCTCCCACCACTTCGCTCCATTACCGCACCTCATGAAATTTTTATCGCCGAGCATGCGACTCCGTGCGTCCCGTCACAAAGCCATTTCTCCATCTGCGGCTAAGCCGGACGTGCATGTTAGGAATAAACCCCAAAGATGGGAGAAATGCTCGTCTAACCGCCTCTTTTACAACTAACATTGAAAATCTGGCGCTCTATTCTTGATGTTGATTGCATCAGTGCCCCCCCCCCCTTGTTGTGCATGGTGTGTCTCCAACCTTGTGCTGCTCTGTGTCTTTTGTCCTTTGCCCTTTGACCCCTGGGCGGGTCTCGGGGCCACTTCGTCTTCTGACTGTGATGCTATAACACTGTTGGCTTACAGTGGTGCTGCTCTTCTTCTTTAACACTGCTTGCCCCTCCTACCGGACCTCTGCTCCCCTCCCTGCCGCCGCTGGTGCCGCCGCCGCTGCCGTCTCCCGGGCGCGCTCGTGCCCGTCATAGCCGTCAGGCAATGTTTGGGTGACCCATGAGGAGATGGAGACCATGGCAGCTCCTTCCAAAGCGGTCAGTCACTTTGTGTCGTTTGACCGTACGTTAACGTGACGCTGTTCTGTGAGCTTCTTCTCGCTACTTCTGGCTCCTTCAGTTTGGTTCAGTTCTTCCAGCTGACAGTTTTTCCCTCCTTGTGTTTGAATTAGAAGTCAGAGTCTGAAGAGGGCAGCTGGGCACAGGTAAGCAGTTGGTCTCTCTCGGAGGTCACGTGACAGAGGCGAGCGGTCCTGACTCGGCGCGTCTCTCTCCTCAGACTCTCGCTTACGGCGACATGAACCACGAGTGGATCGGGAACGAGTGGCTGCCCAGTCTCGGACTACCTCAGTACCGCAGCTACTTCATGGAGTGCCTAGTGGACGCTCGCATGCTGGACCACCTCACCAAGAAGGACCTGAGGGTGCACCTAAAGATGGTGGACAGCTTCCACAGGTGGGTCCCGCCGGAGGGACGAGGACGTGACGCCGTCCTTCGCGTGTCCACGCTGACGTTTTTCTTCCTGTTTGTCTCCGTTCAGAACAAGTTTACAATACGGAATCATGTGTCTGAAAAAGCTCAACTACGACAGGAAAGAGCTGGAAAGACGCCGGGAGCACAGCCAGCACGAAATGAGAGGCGAGTGACCCCGCCACACACGCGTGACGTCAGGTCGGGACCGCCGCTTCAGGTTAACGCCACTTTCCTCCGCAGACGTGCTGGTGTGGAGCAACGAGCGGGTCATCCGCTGGGTGCAGAGCATCGGCCTGAGAGACTACGCCAACATCCTGCTGGAGAGCGGCGTGCACGGCGCGCTGGTGGCCCTCGACGACAACTTCGACTACAGCAGCCTGGCGCTGCTCCTCCAGATCCCCAACCAAAACACTCAGGTACCCGCTCGGCCACGCCCACCGGCGCCGCACCGCCGGGCTTTAAATAGAACCGGCTCCGTCAGAAGAGGACTTTCAAAGTGTAAATCGACGGACAGAAATATCGTCTGGCGTCACCGGCGATCCAAAAATAGAGGGACGTTTGTTTCGCTCTTCAGAAGCTGGTGGAAATCAGAACACGCAGATTGGCCAGCTGTCACCCTGGCAGGTTGCCTCGTGAATTCTCACCGCTTATCTCGTCTTTACTCGTGCAAAACGAGATCTGCTGCCTTAAAAAATAGAAAAACAAACTGTAATGTATCAGCTGCCTCTGTTGCCACGCCGCTAAAAATAGAAAAGTGGTTGTATGTTAATTCGATCGTGTGTTTTTCCTACACGCAGGCACGTCAGATTCTGGAGCGAGAGTACAACAATCTGCTGGCGCTGGGCACTGACAGGAGACTGGATGAGGTGAGCAGGGACTACGTTACCCACAATGCAGCAGGGCAGAAACATGAGGAGAAGTGCTGGGACACGAGTCCAAGCTCTTGACTGCTTTTATTTTGAAGGTTCCCGCTTGAGTTGTTTTCTGTTTTCCCTGTGCTCGTCAGTGCGACGACAAAGGCTACCGGGGTCCGTCGTGGCGGCGGCAGTTCCCTCCCCGGGACGTCCACGGCATCAGCATGATGCCGGGGTCGGCGGAAACGCTCCCCGCTGGCTTCCGCCTCACCGCGACGTCCGGCCACTCCCGAAGACTGCCCCCCGAGGGTGAGCGGCCGCCACTGCACTCACCTGCAAATTTCTGGCGACAAAGAAAACCAGCCGCTTGTTTTGTTGAAATGCGCTAACGTCCGGATGAGTCTAAAAAAATCAGAGATGATGTCCACCTGTTGCGCAGGTAGATCTCAGCGCGGCGCCGGACAGCGGGACGCACGTCCGTCCCGCTGTCCGGCGCGGCGTCTTCTGACCGTGTCTCTTGTTCTCTCTGGCTCTGTGACGGCTGCTTTGCAGTCCTCTATGAGGCGCTGGATGACAGCTCCGACGACATGTATTTGGATTGGTTTCAAGGTCAGCTATGTCCCTCTGCAGGTTCTGGGCCTGTCGGTCCTGCGTGTGCTCTTCTTCTTCTTCT
>JASSRZ010000032.1:2330836-2347125 GCA_032164315.1 Malacoctenus gilli | reverse complement strand
AAACGGCATAAACAGATGCCCCCTGCCCAGAAACGCCCTCCTGTGCGAAAATTAAGTTGATTCGGGGCCGAATGACCTGGGAAAGCCCAAAAAACTGTTGAAACCTGTTGGAAGTGACAAAACACTGGGATTACTCTGGTCGCACCGCGTGCCGGAGATTAAATATGCCGGACGAGGAAGGCAGACGGAGACGGGTGAGCGAGAGGCGAGAGAGTGAGAACATCTGGGTACTGCTGTCAAACACACACACACACAAACACACACACACACACACACTGTGTGACAGACTGCGTGTGTGTGTGTGTGTGAGTCCTTTGCTCCCGCTGAAAAACAGACTTTGGCATCAGTCTCTCTCTTTCCCTTTGGTCTCCCGGTTTCGTTCCCCCCCCGCTCCCGTCGCACTGCCTCTCCTCCTGTACACAAACAAATCAATCTTCCTTCGACCTGTTGGAGATGAGCTTGGCTAGTGAGAGGCATTCTGAGTGTGATGAATGGGAAGGGGTGAGGGAGGGGAGAAGGGGGGGAGCCAGAGGATGCGTTGGAAGAGGCGGAGGAGGCGATACGGCGGCGCCTTTTTCAGCTGAGGAGGCGCTATCGAGCGGCGGCGCTCATTACTCGCCGCTCGGAGGGGAACTGCTGTTCGCGGAGACAGCACAACAAAACAAAGATGGCACTCTGATCCCGCGACGGCTCCTCTCGCTCCCGCACTGATCCTCCTTCCAAAAAAGACGGATAAAAAAATCGAGTCCTTAATAAAAAGTCTCTGACTGAGAGGCAACAACAGTCTAAAAGCAAAGTCAAAATCGGACCCGATGTTGCACGATGACACCTGCAAACCCAGAGGTCAGCGACATACCGATGACCTTTTAAAAAGACGAAAAGTGTGCAATGAAGACCGTTGTCGTCGCTGCTGAATCGGAGGAACCTGGAGCGGGACATATGGACGGACAGATGAAGGGACGACTCGCAAAACGCGGCGCCCACGGCCCGTGGCGTGCACAGGTACTGGAGCAGAAAGGAAGTGCCTCCACGTGGCAGGCAGACGGAGGCAACCTGGGTACAAATGTGGACCGGAGGTAAAAAAAGGAGACACAGATGTCCCCCCCTCCTCTCTGGGGACTGATGCACATCCAAGCAAACTTAAAACGACAGCGGGAATCGGCCAAATTCGCTTCCTCTCTTCAGACCGCCGTAGAAACGGCGAGCGTGACAGCGCGCTGGTGTCGGCGGGGTTAACCTGAACTCAGCCTTTGAACCGCCCGACTCTTTTAATCTCGGGCTCTGAAGCCTTTCAGGGTCGGGTGAGTCCCGTCTCCCTTTGCTTCCCTCCTCTATTAACCTCGCGGCGAGCGCGCGTCTCGCACACCTGCATGAAAACGAGCCGCCGCCATCAAAGCGCGTTTTCAGCCCTCAGAAGGTCAGAGAGGAAGGCGAGACCAACCGGCGGCGTCGGCGGCGTCCGTGAAACACGCACATGAACCGCTTAATGCGTCGTGTGCAGTAAACAACCCCCCCACACACACACACACACTGTCAGAAATAGCCCAGAGGGGGCTGCGTTCCGTTCTGTACATCATACATATGCACGGCGGCGCTCGGGGTTGTCCTGGTGATGCGTGGTTGCTGGGGTAACTTGGTCTGGAGCTAAAAAAGATGCTCGACCCAAGGTCATTCGGGAAGACGGCGCGGCGTGGGAGGAAGAGGAGAGACGGGAGGGGAGATTTCAAGCTGCTGCGCCCCAAAAATCTCAAATTTCAGCGATCAAGAGTCAGAACTGGATCGAAGTCTTGTTAAAAACACATTGCTGATGCTAAAATCACATTAGCAGAGCTGTGAGGGTCAGAGAGACAGCAGCTCTGACGCTCGCCAGCAGTCTCCAACAGCTCAAAAGCACCTCCTTCCTTGTCGCCTCTCAAACAGCCCACTTTGTTCGCTCCGAGCGAAGTTCGTGCATACAAATCTGCCTCCTAAATGGGTAATGAGAGCGCCGGTCTCGGGCGCGACAACCCTCGACAGACGCACGCGACAACAATGCGTTCCCAGGTTAGAGAGCAGATGACAGCAACCCCTCGGTAAACAACAACAAGGTAACACGAGCGCTTCGCCGGCGTCTCCGAGATGTAATTACAGGAGCCGCGACATCTGCTCCTCTGTCTCGGCACCACGTAATGAGACCGAGTGAGCGACAGCGGCGGCGGCGGTGGCGGCTTTTTGTTCGGAGCTCGCTGTTGAGTGACAGAAGGCGCCAAGCTGAAGCTCCCAAAAGTCGGTGAGAACTCGAGAGCGACGGCGTTCCGGAGTAAATCAGAAGGAACGACTTCCAAAAACGAGGGATTCAAACGCTGAGAACGTTCCGCCAGCGGATCAGAGGGGCTCTGTCGGCTGGGAGGAGCTCGGGGTAGAGCGGCTGCTGAGCTCCAGGATATGCTGTCGCCCAGAAGAAAGTCTGGGGATCTCGATATCGCACCTCTCCTTCTCTGAAAATCGCCGTTTCTGTTCAAACAAAACTTTCTTCCCTTTTTCCTGAGTTATGATCTTCATCGAAGCAGCACCACAGACTCCGGAGAGTCCGGGAAAGGTTACCACCGCTAAGATAATAAATGCACCGCCGCGAGGCTTCCTGTGTCATGCAGGCTCCCGTTTATTCAGATTCAAATCAACTCTGCGGAGTGAGATGTGTTCCTGCTGGGATCTTTGATTTCAGGTTAAGATATCTTATTAACCCCGGCGATCCGGTGCACTGCCGTCTTTATGGCTGTGTTGTTTCCTACGAGAGAGAGTGAGAGGCTGAGTTTGGCCCTCGCAGACCTTTGTGGGGAGGGATGGAGGGAGGGGGGGGCGTGGAGAGCTCTCCTGTGCCAGCAGTGCACTTGGAGGGAGGCCAAGGGCAGAAACTGTCAATTCTCCCATTTATTTGACAAGACGGACGCCGCCGAAAGGAGGTCCGCTTCACTTCTTTTTTTGGGGAGGTAATTTCATTGTGTGCCTACAAAAGGTTCCCGCCGTCTGCTGGAGGGAGTCCCGAACTCAAACCCCAGAAGGGAGGAGGGAGGGGGGGGGGGGGAGGCAGACAGGAGCACCTAAAACACCGCTGTGGGTCAATCCGTCAGCGCTCGCTGGCAGAGGCAGCCAAAACCCGCCAACTGGAAACACACATTTGTTGCCAGGCAACACCAGTGACATCAGCAACCTTCATCATCACCCCCCCTCTCCCCCCTCCCCCCTCCCCTACCAATGGCACTCGGGTCTTAAAATAGCACCCAGATTATTATCAGGGCTTCAAAACCGGCAGACGTTTTCCTTATACGCACAAAAAGAGACTCGGCTGCATCAGGTGGTTCAAAGGAGATACATGCGAAGGGGGGGGGGGGTTAATTCATGTGTCTGCTTTCGTGCACAGACGGCAAAAGGAGGGAAGTGAAGGAAGATGGAGGGAAGGCGCAGGTGAGGCGGCGAGGAGGAGGAGGAGGAGGAGGAAGAGGAGGGGGGCGCCAGCTGATGAATCGGCACATCAGAAGACAGGAGGAGGCTGAGAGATGATGGAGGCGGCTGCACATGGAAATAACAAGCGCACCAATCACCTCCACTCTGGAAAGGAAAAAAAAAAGAAAAAGGCCTCATCTCGGCTGCACCGGCAAGTACTCGGAGAGGGGAAAGTAATCACCGGGCCGGATCGAATTAGTCCGGTTAGCGAGCTCGTTAGCGCCAATTAGAGGAATTTCCAGAAAAACAAAGTGCGGCTTTGTCGGAGAGGATAAAGTCGCGCTCGACGTCCGATGAAATCGCTCCGAATCAACGTCCCGCTGGCGGACGGCTTTGAACTCCGAGGGCCGGCGTTGACCTCTGACCTCCCGCGTCACAAGCCGGCCCGTTTCATGTCTCCTTTCTGGTCGGATCTAAAAGGGAGGCGGCGGCGGCGGCTCTCTTTCTGTGCGAGCGTTTACAAACGGCAGCGATTGAGTGAAGGTAGAAGAAGAAAGGAGGTGGGGGGGGGGGCTCTGGGGGACTGAACAAAAAAAAGCCGAGCGGTTTTTAATCTTGGCGGCAACGCGAGCGCGGCACAGCTGATGAACTGCGGGGAGACGACGTCGCAGACGATGAACGGGATGATGCATCTTTTAGCGGGTAGCTGGAAAACACGGGCTCCGTTTGATAAATGGCGAATTCCACAGCGATCGCCGAGCGGCGCCGTCGCAGCCGAGGAGACGGAGGAGGCGCTTTAATATTCTGTCGGAGACGAAGCTCGCCAGGCGGCGGGGACACCGACGCAACTTATCTGGAATCAAACCTGCCGGCGAGATCTTTCATTTCGTGTGTTTTGCAGCTTCTCCGCTTAGAGTTTTGTGTTCAAACGTCGCGCCCAACGAACGATCTAACGCTGAACACGTTGTCAAACACACCAGAAAGCAGCGGCCGCCACGTTGCGACGGCGAACGTTCAGAAGGAGAAAGAAGACGGCAAAATTGGACTGAAACAACAAATTAAAAGCAGAAATCGAGCAAATTGTGCAGGTCCGCAGATAACTCGGACGCTCATTTTTTCTCCTGCTCGCTCCTCGAGTCCCTTCATCGCTCACCGCGCCCCTTCGCTCCCCATCGATTTTGGCTTTGGGCTGCTGAATATTACATCTCAGGATTAGGGGGGGGGGCTTGCACCTGGAAAGATTTACGAGCAGCTCCGCCAGTGATGGATTTCATTCAGGTTCTGTCCATTTTTCGGGGGGTCTGCACCAAAAAAATGAACACAGAGGCTCTTGTTAATGCATGAAAAGATGGGAAACATGACTTGATGGAAGTTGGAGGCTTGAATATGCAAACAAACGTCGCTGTTTGGAGTGTTTTGATTGCGACGGGACTTTCAAGGAGCCTCTTTTCTCTCTTTTTCTCGCCTCCTTTTTGGGAGGAAATGAGCCTTGAATGCTAAACTACTTCACATTGACCAACTTTGTTCTCTCGCGCCGGAGGAGGAGATGAAGGGGGGGGGGGGGAGTTGTCGGTTGAAAGTCGCGTGATCGATGCGCCGTCTCCAGAGACACGCTCCGGCGGCGCACTGTCACGCCGGCGGCGGGGTTGAGTCATGAGGCCCCGGCGCAAGGAAAGCCGTGTACACATCACTTCCTGCTTACTCCGGTTTGCTCGTCCCTCATTCGCACAAAATTCAAATATTGACTCGGTTTGACCTCCTGCTGCACGCCTCGTTGGAGAATCACACAACTGAAGGCGCTCACTGATAATAACTCGCGTTTCTGTGGATAAAACTTCATTTTGTTAGAATAGTCAAACAAATATTTGAGGAGGTGACTTTTTTCAAATTTCAGACTTTTACTTCTTTTTTCTGACAGAAAAGAACGAGGAATGAAAGTTTGGAAGAGAGGATAGGAAATGGAAAGGACGAATGCATTAGCGGACTCGGAGATTAATGGACAGACAGACGGACGGAAGACGGCGCCGTTCTCGCGGATGATAAACATCGAGGGGAACGCGCGATCACCAGTTTTGCTCGCATAGCCGAGCTCAGATGTGTCAAATCAATTGTTGGCTTTTATTCTCTTCTGGGAGACGGACGGTCGTTAAAGCGATAACCAACCACAGCTGCTGCAACAATACAGACGGACGGAGGGAGGGAGGGAGGAAAAAAGAGAGGTGTGACCAGAAAACACACAGAGAGAAATAAACAACACACACACACACACACACACACACACACACACACACACACACACACACACACACACACACACACACACACAAAGTAAATTAGGGATAAATGATCAGCTAATTCATATGAGCAGCGCTGCCCCGGGCTCGCATTTGAAGTCAGGTGACGTCCAAACAAACAAAGAAGAAGTGACCCGCTGGACCATGACGGGGCGCCGAGCACATTTGGGTTGCGGCGCGGGCCGCCAGCTGCCAGTTATTGAGTTTAGCAGCAGGGTGAAGAATGCGATGGGATTTACACGTCCAGACAGAAATCAAGAGGGCGCCGCGGCTTCTTTTTTTTTTTCTTTTACTTCCTCCAAACTCAATAAATCACCTGCTGCAGATCGCCACAAAGCGTGTGTGTGTGCGTGTGAGTGTGTGAGCGAGGGAAGACGAGGCTCAGACGCCCCCGTGCTCGAGCGGAATGAAATGTTATCTTACAAACAGTCGGACCGAGAGACGGATGGGAACCTACAGCTGGACGTGTGTTTCAGGCTCCAGCCGCGGGCGCCGGCAGGTAAAGAGCGGCCGCACGGAGACGAGGCGGGCGGTAAGGTCGCACAGCGGCCGAATCGTGATTCCCACCGTTAAACTCTCATGGTACTGAAAGGGGAACGTCAAAAAGCTTCCGAAGACTCGTGAAAGTGGGTTTTATTGCTGCTGAATAAGTTGCAATATTTCCACGTGTTTCTGCAAGCTGAGGTTGGACGAACAACAATCAGCAACAATCAGACCAAAGCGACAATGAAGTTTTTTTGCATCTATCCTGAAGAGCGGGCTTCAAAAGATCAACTGTGGAAGATCCAGAAGTTGCATTTGCGTCTTAAAAAGCAGAAAAACTGGAAGCAGCACGGACGTGACGCGGAAAGAACGTTTGTTGTTCTGACACGTCCGCCGTAAGGTCAACAATGGAAAACCCGGGAGGCCAATTAGATGGATCACATGTCGGCTGCATCGCGATATCGAGCTCTTCACACTCGGATGGAGTCAGCACACACCAATCAGGCCAGCTGGCTAATCTGCGCCCGCGCGGCCCCCCTTCAAAGTCGATGGCTCTCCGGCGGTCCGACAGCCGCATCGATTCCATATTTAACGCCGAAATTTGGTCTTGTCCAGCATCGATCTTCCATCCGCTCGAGCGGGATATTACAAAACAAAGAGACGTCCACTCGTCCCCCCTTTCACAGCCGCTGACACGTTTATCTCTGTTCGGCAGCAGAGTCAGACCGGGGTCGGTCGAGGCGGGGGGGGGGGGCGACGACACCGGCGTGCCGAGGCTCAGGCGGTCTTAACCGTTCGAGAATCAATCAGAGCGACGGCCGGAGAAACAACGCCAGCGAGCCGGCGACCGCGGAATCCAATTACAGATGGCGACCGCAGCGATCCGGCGATAAGTCAAGTGTGAGATGAAGAGCGGCGCGGTTTCATGTCGGAGCACGCTGGCGTTTTTTCAAGATCTGAAACCGGGTTGTGGAGCGGGAAAAAGAGGGCGAAGCTTCGGAGTTTCAGGCCAGACGGCGGCAAAAATCGGAAGCGACGTTTGGACGTGAATCTCGATCAGGTTTGTTCTCGTTCACATGAGGTTTGGACCAGTTTGTGTTCCTTTTCTTGTCAAGATCTGAACCCATTTTGAAGATCAATCTTGGTCCGGATTTGAAACAACGTTTAAACCTGATTATAGCCAAACTTCAGGAGCACAGCTGTGGGATTAAAGTGCCGCTCAGAGGGTTGAAAAGTCAATCAAAACACTCGATTATCCGATGTTAAATTATGTCGGTAATTCCCCCCGAGGTGCAGACGACTCGTGCGTTTAGAGACGCGTCACTCGGGTGAAGTTCAGCTCCCAGAGAAGCTTAGAGATTTAAATGTGGAGTCTTTACTGAATATAACGACTCCGGCAGAGAGGGAGCGATTCCCAGCGACCGCCTCGCCAAACATTAAACGAATGAATCAAAAAAAAAGGAGGACGAGCGGGTGAAATACGCCTCTCGAGGACCGCCGACTTTTTTAAGGGGAACAGCGATTTCCTGAGCGAGTTATGTCTGCTGTCAAGGTCAGCTTTCTGTCAGCGGGTGAAGAAGAGACCCGGGAGGGGAGCCCATTAAAAGTCGCCGCACGGAGACGGGAGCTAAAAGTCAAAAAATCAAGTCCGAGGGAGACAGCGTACAGTTCAGCGCGATAAAACACGGCGACGGCGCCGCTGACATCAGTCGAGTTGCTTCAGAAGCTCGAATGATGAATGTTTTGACTTCGACTCTCAAAACAGGAAGTGCAGCGACTGCACTCGGGTGTTTATTTGCATCAGCAGGTTTCAGACCAAGGAGATGATGCAGCACTCAGTCCATTACGGAGTAAAATGAGGTTATATTACGCCTTCGTTTCCTCCGAGCTGGAATTGGAAAGGCAGCATTAGTCGACGGTCGCTTTCCTACCGGTCTGCCACCAGTGATCCAGAACCGGAACGCCGAAGCTCTTCTTCGCCCAGTCCAGCGTCTCCACGTCGCATCGCTCTCCCGCCAGGAATAACGACCGCAAACTGCCAGAACAGAAACAGAACCGGACGTCATCGTAACGTTCAAAAAACGGCCATTTTTGTGATAAATCTGTGAATTTTCTGTCAAAACACACATGGAAAAGTTTCTCTTTGAGCGGCCACCACCTGTGTACAGCGTGAGCAGGTCAGGGTCGTCCAGTCAGGGTCCACATCCGGACAAAACCCACGTTTACGGGCTAATTTGTAAAGATAAGGCAACGCGGTTCCTATCAGAGCGGCCTTGAAGCAGGCAATCGCTGCAGCGAGCAGCATTCCTGGTGGTCGAGGTCGCGCCACAGGTACGCAGCGAGATTACTCGGCGAGGTCGGAGGTGACGCGGGAACACGCGGAAACGCTGAGGGAGGCAAAAGACTCGGAGCCGCCGCGTGGATTTTTTATTGGGCGAGTAAACAGAACGCATCTGAATGTGGCGAGGCGGACGTGCGCCGTTAGGTTTAGCGACACTGAATTTCTGCAGCGCTGAAGCGAGCTGTTAATACTCTCATCCTTCAAAGTAAAAGCACGGCTGACGCAGCGTTGGCCCCCCCTTTTTAGTTGTGCTGCTTCAATGCACGCGTGGCGCTATTATCGCTGCTTTCCCGCGCCCCCCTCCCATATCGCCATGGAAACCCGTCGATATGACTCCATTGATAAGGGGCGATTATCTCTTGAAGCTGTGAATCTCTCAGCGTGTCAATGAACTACAGGCGGCACGTTGCGAGCTGCCCCCGGTGACCCCATTCAAGCCCCTCCAGCGTGAAATTATGGACGCGACCATAAAAGCTACCGCGATGCTCCGAGAGCTTTAACGACGTCCATCAACGCGACCAATTAAAACCAAGAGTTTTTGCATTAAGATGTAGCAAATGTGCAGCTTTTATAGTTGTGCAAAGACATAAACACCTCAAAACCAAGGATTCTGATGCATCTGCAGCTCAGCCAATCAGATCTCTTCCTCTCAAGTTCGAAATCGAACCATAAAACAACGGGCAGTAAAACGAAACTGTGCCTCCGAGGTGAAATTCCCAAACAACTTGGAGAAAAGTGAGCAAAAAAACTCTCCTAAATAACAGATTTTTGCTTTTGCAAACCTGAGACAAAGACAAACGTTGCCCGAATTTAACGCGGGAATATTGTGGACGTTGGTGTCTGACAGCGTTTAAATTGGACGGGAGGACGATAAATTCAGGGCAGCGCACGAGTTGTCAAAGTGAACACACAATCCCAGAGTTACTGAATCATTCACAGAGGCTGTAGGTCGTCCTCGCTCAGAATTACTTTATGACTGCCAGCTAAAAAGCATTTTTCAAGCTGCCCGGCAGAATGAAAGCAGTAAATTGACACCGCTACCCCGAGGTTCAGCTTCCTCTGCGCCGCACCAAAACAATTAACCAACCCCGAGCGGGCGCCAGGCTCGCCGCTTGTTTTTATAAAAGCCTCGCACGACCTTTACCTGAGCGGCGGGTTCAGACGGCGCCGGCGAGTCAACAGCGAGGCAACACTTCACAGGAAAACGTCAACAGAAGCACCAGAAAACAGCACGGTATCCCTTTCAATTGTAACCTGAATCCTGTCTTTGTGAGCGCGACAGTTTGTCGGATAACTCAAAAGGTTCTCAACAGATTTCGACGAAATTTGCAGGACAGGTGAAGAATGGTACAAAGAACACGTGATTAAGTTTTGGTGAAGATCAGATCTTCATCTGATCCAAAACAGTCAAAAAACTGCATGCTTGTAAAATGCATGCGTGGCCCTTTAAGAGAGTTTCCCTAAAAACGCTCTTCTTCAGTCGCATGTACAAGTTTAGGGTGTGTTCGTCGTGTTATTACTTGGACAGGGGGTATTTCTTGCCGATGTCGGCGTGGGGGTCCTGCTGGCGAATGGCTCGGATGGCGGTGGGGGCCGTAAACATGGAGGAGACGCCGTGTTCGGACAGGACGCGGAAGAAGGCGCCGGGATCGGGAGTGCCGACGGGTTTACCCTGTAAACAGACGGAAACACCCAAAACAGACTTCATTCTAACAGCCCCAGTCCATAACAGCAAAATTTACACATTATTCGATAAAAACCAACAAATAAAAGCTGTGATGGAAGAAAAAACACCAACAAAAGGCTGTTTTTTTTATCCTGACGGATGGATTAAAAGCACATCAGTGGTACTATCGAGGTCTGAGCCGTGCTGAAAGAACAATAAAGACAAATACAGACATACTATTTTTTGTTTGGTTTGAGATAAATATCCCTACTTAAATTTTAAAAATGCTAGAAATCATTTCGTTGACATTTATTTCCATTTATTTCCATTTATTTTGACCCTGATAGTACAAACATTTTCAAGAATTCAAAAGTTTTACAGTATTTATTTAAAATATCACACTCATACTATCAATTATGTATTTTCTGCAAGTTTTTCAAAATGTTTCAGGTAATTTTTCTATTTTGGTGAAACTGTTAAATTAAGTTTGAGGGGTGTTTATTCTGGAGCTGCATCTGTGTTTGTTGGCACGAACGCCTGCAGCAGACAGAGCTGCTGTTTGAGGGAGGAGAGCACAGCTGCACGGGCAGCAGCCGGGTAAACACAGTTCGTCCCTTCTTGAACCGAGTCCCGGCGCAAACGAGCCCGCCGCCGTTCACCAAATACAGACACTGAAGAGCCACGGTGTGTGTGTGTGTGTGTGTGTGTGTGCGTGTGGTTTGGCGTCGGCCTCCAAACGTACCTCGTAGAGCACGGTGCTGTTGCCGTGCAGCAGAGGAGCGTAGCAGATGTACGAATGGCCGACGACCCAGCCCAAGTCGGACGCCGCCCACCAGACCTGCAACAAATCAGAGCGTGCGCTCGGATTTACCCGCCGCGCAAACACGACAATGTCCTCGCGCAACCTCTGCGAGGCCGGAGGACATCGTCGCGTCCTGCGTGTGCGTTTAATGGAAATGGGGAGCGCATGCGAAGGGCAGGACGCAGGACGCCGGACGCCACCGCCGCCTTTGTTCCCCGCGATGACAGCGACTCAGAGGAGGATGCTTTATTGCCTTACATCTCCAGGACTGAGTCCATAAATATTTGACATGGTCCATTTCAGCATCACAGCGCAGCCCGCGGTGTCTCGCTCGACACCCTGGGGGGGAAAAGAAAGAAAGGGGGGAGGAAAAAAAGATAAGAAACACATCAGACGGGTGACAGGTATTGCACTAAGCAAAGAAGCAGGGGTTTAATATCAATTTAAACGCCGTCGCTCGGGCTCCCGCCGCTCGGAGACGGCGAGGGGGGGGAGGCGAGCGCCGTTTCCAAGTGGCTGCTTCTGGAGCCGATATCGCTGTCTGGCGTTTTATTAGTTTGAGGCGCTGTCTAAACATTTTGCAGCAGGATTGTGTGTCTTTAAGCCTTCACGAGTAAAGAATTTCACCTCTGAAAGTTATGGCCGCCCCGCAGCAGCTCGCAGAGAAAAGGAGGCAGCAATAACGGCGCTATTAAGCCCAGAAACTCGCCAGCAGGAGGATATCTTATATCATCCGCTGGTCAAAGACAAAATGGTGCTATTTGAAAGGAACCGAACGATTTCTTTCTGGTTTTTTACCCCTCATTTGAAAGCGCCTGCAGGTAAATCCCTCCTGCAGGAGCTGCAGCTCCCGCTGTGCACACCTCGTGCGTTATTTATGTGCTGTTTGGATTTCGGGCCTGAACGGTTGTTGTGTGGAGAGAGAGCGAAGACCGAAGATCAGATGAGTCACCGCGAGGCTCCACGCCGCCGCCGCCGCCGCCGCGTCACCTCCGTCTATTTTAACAATCAGACCACGAGTGCGTGTGGGCGAGGACACGTGTGATTTGAAGGGGGAACGATCTGCAGCGTGCATCATGTTGAAGAGCCGCAACAGCTCAGTGGCGACGGCCGGACGCGATAATCGATACGATTAATTAGGATGAAAGAATTAATCACATTTTAATCGCTCATTCGTATTTAAAGGAAGAAGCAACGTTTTCCAGATTTTTGGTACCTGCTTGAATCAATAAATTGAAGTTTTGATTTGAAGTGAGTGCGGAGTCGTCATAGCAACGGGACTCGGAGATAACTTCTGCGACGCACACACACACTGCAACAATGGAGGACAGTGGCATGACGATACAGAGATAATAGATAGAGATAATAAAAATACCGGAGTAGGAACTAATGGAAAACCTCAGCGGTACCTTCGGAGTTCCGGTGGTTCCAGATGTGTAGAGCACATAGAGCGGGTGGTTGGAGGGCAGAGGGACGCAGTCGTGAGGCCGGGCGGCGGCCATTTCTTCATCCCAGTCCAGATTCAACTCCGGGTCCATCGAGACCCTCTCCTGCGGCGCAAAACACATGAAAAAGTGAAGATTATGTTGCTCTGATCTTATTCAAACTCATGAGACTCACAGAGTAAAAAAAACTCAAGTTTCTCTTTTCAAAAAAGGAGAAAAATAACTTTTTTTTTACTCTCTAAAGGTTTAACTGGCTTCCTTCAAACTCCCACCTGTCGCTGCAACCTCTCCACCAGGTTGTCTCAGGTTGGCGGCTGAAGCCGCGAAACATCGCCGACTCCTGACATTTCCTCTCATTCGGAGCATAAAATTCTCTCTGATAGTGGAGATTTCATTAACATTTAATCACCTCGGGAGACAAAGCCGATGCCCCGGTCACTGATTTCTTCCTTTGGTTTCCATAAAAGTGATTTAAAACTAAAAGTAGCGTTTATATCCCCGCAGACAGCCGCCAAAAAAAAAGAAAAATAGCACCCGGCTCGCTGCAGAGCAGAGTAAACCTTAACTTATTTAACAAAAGCCCAAATCCCCTCTTTAATTAAAGGAGGGATGGAGGGAGGAAGCAGCTTGTAGCGCCGACGCGGAGATTCACACCGGGACCAAAGAATGGCTGTCGGCGCTGTTTTCAGTCCGTGAAAATTTACAGTGAAGGCAAACACGCATACGAGAGCAGGAACCTTCAAAATAAAAGCTGCCAAGTTGCAGCTGCACCCAAAGAAGTAGACGTGTTGCTTTATGCTTCGTCTCACCATGTCGGGCCGGTTGTAGACGAGCACTTTGGCGGGCCGGTGGTCGCTGAGCTGCAGGGCCTTCTCCACCAGCGGGATGTACTCCACCCTCCTTCCCGGCTCGATCCCGAAGGACGCCGTGACCATCAGCTTGGGCTGGAAGACACATTTCCTGGGTTCAGTCACCTGCAGTCCCAAACGCTTCCCGGCGCCTTTCTAACGAGGCATCAGCAGCGTTAATATGGCGCCTGCGCCGAGGCTTCGCCGGCCTCATTAACATGCGCGTGGCTGCAACCTGACCCGAGGCGATCCGGGCGGGTCGGCGCCACTTTGTCCCGGTTTAATTTGATAACGCGAAAAGGTGGCGGCGCCCCCCTGACACGCACTCTCAGGCAGCTTTGCTCTTTTCCAGCCGCGACCCCGGCAGCCCGGCATGCTCGGCGGGCGCTGACGGAGGCCCGAGCGTCTGCCTGGCTTAAATTCTAATTTCGCTGCGCTGACACGACTGTCACTTCCTGTTTGCACTGCGGGACAGTTTAATGTCTGAGGATCGTTTGCGAGCCGCGCCGAGACTCTTGGATTGAAACTAACGAGGGTCACAGGAAATTAAGCAAACCATTATTTTTAATCAACACGGCGCCGGGAGACATTTTCCCCGCAGTGACGGACTGATCGGAGACCGAGGAAAGATCCGTTCAAACGAAGCACCATTTCCAGTACTCTGTGATGTATTTTAAGCTTTTAATTTGACGCAAAGGCTTTTATTTTGATAGTGAAACCTTCGTAGGAGGACTTGTAACTTCACTATGGCTCAATTTGAGGTTTAAGAAGGAATAACATCAAACTGTGACCAAGCATTCGTGCATATGAGGTAAAGCTGACTAAGTTAGCTAAGCTCCGCCCCTATAGTAAATGAGTTTACAGGTGTGCACAATTTTGGCGGTTTCTGGGACGTTTGGCACCAAATCCTGAAGAAAACCTGGTCAGTTGGGACATGATTAGAACCCAATCGTGTTAAGTTTCAATAGAAGAAGTCGTGGAAGTCGACTTTCGGAACGCCTTGCCTGCGGTCGCGGCTCCGGGGAAGATTGATGTCGGCATCTGAGCGCTAACCTTGGCGTGATTGATGCGCACGGAGAGCTCCTTGGAGGCGAAGCCGCCGAAGATGAGGCTGTGCGGCGCGCCGATGCGCGCGCAGGCCAGCATGGTGAACATGGCCTGGGGGACCATGGGCATGTAGATGACAACCAGGTCGCCTTTCCGGACGCCGTTCTTGGCCAGGACCCCCGCCAGCCTGGACACCTGGAGCGAGAGCGTTCAGAAACGAAGCTTTTAACGAACCGTTTACATCTCTGACATTCGAAGACGAAACCCTCACTCACCTGCTGCTGGAGTTCCCTGAACGTGATGATCTGTTTGGTTCCCGTCACCGGGCTTTCGTAGATGATGGCGGGCTGCTCGCCGCGGCCGCTCTCAACGTGGCGGTCCACCGCGTTGTAGCACATGTTCAACTTCCCTCCGACGAACCTCAAAAAAAACAAGAAGACGATATACAACTGACTTTAGGCCTCTGGTTTTGTAGAAGTTTATTTATAACCTTAGAAAGGAAGCAGCTGGGTTGTTTATGTGTCAGAAAATGCAGCGCTAAATTCGCATGTCATCATTTCATCGCACATAAACTCATAATGACACGAGCTTAAATTATTTACATCAGCCTGATCTTTAAATTTTAGCCTTATTTTCCAAGAATCTGATCTCGTTTAAGAGTTTTTTCCAATTAATATTAAAGTAAATGTGTCTAAAGCTATAAAATCAATGTTGAAGGACTTCCATGTGACATAATTAGACTCTGAGGCACACGACACTGGCGTCAGTAAACATTATAAGACATTAAATCCACCTCAGAAGTCACTCGGTGTAATTAGGAGGAAGGAAATATGTGCATAAATCAGTAATCAGTCAGAGGAGCTGGAAAAACATCAAATGACGGCGCGCGTAAAGCGCATTTTAAATGTAAACATTGGAAGAACAACATTTTGCGTCAGACGTTTCATGAGCTGATTTCAAACGTGTAATTTTACCGGGCTGGGCTCCACGCACGCACACACACAAAAATCCATCATTTTCCTGAGGTAACAGTTTAATTTCCTTGCCGCGGGGTGCTCGAGGACAGAGAGCAGCGGGCAGGTCGAGCAGATGGTGTCTGGGACCGGCTGGTTTGGGGATGCCAGACAGGAGCAGCGAGGGGGAGGCTGCGTCCTTCACTCTGGCTGCGCCGGCTTCTTCCCGCCACACTGGGGGCCGTAATTGACACCCGAACCCGCCCAGCCAGCTCACAAACAAACCAAAACATGCACGCCGCTTCCACAGGCCGCTGCCAGCCGGCAGTCTGGCATCACGCTTGATGCAAATCGCTTCAGACTGGAATATTAGAAGGAAAGCTGCTAAATAAAAGAGGAAAAAACAAGACTATGGCTTGACATTGATTCTCCCTGTTTGGCTTTGTTTTCATGTTCTGCATTCACATACTTTCATTGCTTGAAACATAATATTGATCGTTGATATCAGACTTTAAGTGAAGGTTAACAAGGTCAAACTGGGGGTGATTTTGCACATTTGAACCAAATATCCCAAATTTATATGTTTTATTATTTAATTACAACATGTATGCATTTATAAAATATTATTTCATGATTATTACCGACTCAGTTTTATTTTAAGAATTTATTTATCTTGGGGGATTTTTTTTAATTATTTCTCATTCTTATTGTGATTTGATTTTTTTTTTTTAATTTAATTCTAGATTTTGATTCTAACAGTATTTGAGGCCGGAGTAAAATGAAAGTATGTACTTCAAATTCCTTCAGTTACATGTCTGACTACTCTAAACAGTATAACAGGATACTACAACTACTTTTGGAGAAGTTTCCTGTCAACGTGGCGTTCACGGACAAGTGGGGGGGGGTTCACATCTCAGGTGTGTGTGTGTGTGTGTGTGTGTGTGTGTGTGTGTGTGTGTGTGTGTGTGTGTGTGTGTGTGTGTGTGT
>JASSRZ010000032.1:2292341-2314707 GCA_032164315.1 Malacoctenus gilli | reverse complement strand
ACAACCCCCCCCCCCCCCCCCCCCCCCCCCCGAAGTGCACCTACATCATCTCCTGCTTTCTGCACATGCAGCTCTTTTTGGGTGAGACAGCGGCGTTACAGCTCCCGCCCGAGGACAGGCTCGGCTCTCCGGAGAGCCCCGCTGAAACATTCATTATGAGAGAAACCACTTCACAAAAAAAAGGGAACGAGGAGCCGGATGAATTAATGTTCTTCTGAAAAAGGCAAAATATCAAGATGATCATTCAGAGACTATAAAAACCACCCTTGGGTGCGAAGCCGCGAGCCATTACTCATCCATCAGCGTGTCAAGTGGGGTAGGTGGTGGGAAACAGCACCTCATCGTGGTTTCAGGTGGTACTACGCGTAAACGTTCACAGAAAGAAAGGCTGCAAGTTACATCAACACTTTGGAGAAGTTCAGACACAAAAAAGGAGGAAAATGGATTAAAAGTTCAAAATCTGAACAACATTTTTCGAAACGTGATTTTGCCCAAGATAAAATGTCTCGTGGAGAAGTTGCAAGCGCTGAAACTCAAGTCGTTCGCCGTGAGGTTGGTGAAATACAAGCCGTGAGCAGGCTGGAAGGAAGCAGCGAGCGACTGCTGGTGAGGCGCCGCAAGGACGCACCGAGAGCTCCCCGAAAAAACAGCATAAATCTGCTCGTTAAATGTGAAATTTTATCGAGAACATGACCGCAAATAACCTGCAGGGGTGTTTTCATGGATACTGAAAATGCCGAAGCAAAACAGCCAAACGGATTTAAAGTTACAGATTACTTTCAGCACATTTCCTCCTCCTCCCCCACCCCCCTTCTTCTTCCTCCTCCTCCTCCTCCTCGGTCATACAATGAGTGCAATTAGAGGCCATTTGTTCTCAACTGTTGATGCAGTGAGGAAGGGTGTTAATGATGAGTCTCATTTGGTGGGGGAGAACAAACAGGTACACACACACACACACACACACACACACACACACACACACACTGCAAACACACTCCCAGGAGGACGACAAAAGCACTAACGTTGTAATCAAAGCCCTTCAAAACATGCGTGTTTTAATTGTTTATCATGGCGCCACAATTCAACCTGATAGCTTTACGTTTGTTTCATCCCGCGTCGTCTCCGTAATGCACGACGGCTGCATTATTCAGACTTTAACGCCAGTTTAAGACGAGCGTCAGCTGACCTCCGTCAGCGTCTGTTGGCGAGCCCCGCAGCTTGTTAGTTAGAGACAGTCTCCACGATCCCCACACACACACACACACACACACACACACACACACAGGGGAGAATAACTCGCCCTTTTATTTTGATTAGACAACCTCCAATTCATTATTATGTTAATGAGCGTGACTCTGCTATCGCACATGATTAATTTCGCTGTTTGCACAACGAACGAAGTTCAAGTATTTGCTTTGGGAAGTTGCAGAATTTTGCCACATTAGTCCTGCAATTCGCACTTTTTTCACTGACATTTCGCTTTGTTTGACTCTAAAATCCTAATTTGTCCCTTTAAATAAAACAGTTTCAGTCATTTTTATTCCTATAATTACGGTTTTTGTTGATGCTTTCATCATTAGTCAGTTTTAACTGATGGTGTTCACCCACACGAAGGATATTAACACAAAAAGTCACAATAAAGCTCTTTTTTTGTAAAAAATGACAACATTTAATGGTCACAACAAGTTACAACTCTACTTAAATACTGTTTCATGTGTGAATAATGCAAAATGACATGAGCTGTCATACTTAAATACGTGGCGATGGGTATAATAGCATGTATAGAATAGAGGAGCATTTACATTATTTACAGTCATGTACAGAATCGAAGCTGGTTGCTGCCACAGCGTCTCCTCCAGATCTTGCACAAAAGAAGCCAGTTCTGGTTCTGGTTCTGGTGGAAGCAGTAAATCCAGCGTGCGTCGAGTAGCGGGGGAGGGGGGGGGGGAGTCCGTCCCTTCGGCCCCCCCCTCACAGGACGTGGTAGATGGGCCTGGACGCGGGGCTCTCCGGCGTGCAGGGCTGCGAGTCGGAGGTGGCGGGCGAGAAGGTGGCGGCGTCCCTGAGGGGGGCCGGCCCGCTGCCTCCGCCACCGCCACTGCCGCCGCCGGTCTCCGCTGAGGACAGGCGGTCCACGATGCTGGACAGACACTCCAGGCTGGAGGCGCCGGCGTGTTTCTCGCTCGCACTGTCTGAGAAGGTGAAACGAAACGTCGAGTAAACTTTTCGAAGTTCCAGTTCTCCGATTTCCCACAATCTCACCATTGACTTATTAAATTTCAGGCACTGTGCAAACAACACGCTGTGTCCCCGTCATCTCAGGACGCCGTTTGTGACAAAAGGTCTTACCGCTCTTTGCATATGAATAGCCGCCGCTGTAGTTGGCATTCATCTGTTGCCACACGGGACTGTTGCTGTCGGCCTGCAAGGCAACGAGAAAGCACATTTAGCCCGGAATTGCTGCAAGAACCAGAGCGTCCGGTTGACACGTTGGTTTCGACGCGTCGGTGCCCTTCGTGATACGCCGGACAGGCTAATAAATCCTGAATTCCAAAGTTATTGGCTTCTTCATTTCACATGCACGTTAGAGAAGGGGAAAAAAAAGCCCAAAGCGTCCGGGTTTACTCCCCCCCCCCCCACCCCCGTCTCCCCCTGGCCTGACTCTCCGGCGTGGCGAATCGATTGTATCAGTGGAAGCAACACCAGTTTGTGCAAGATGACACTTTCTCCCAGTAAATCTGCAGAAAATCCTGGCAGCGGCGCAGAACATGCAGTCAGGCAGGAATGCAGAAAAGCGCCCCGGTTCGGCCTGCCAGACTTCAGTGAGGTGGATTTAGTTTGGTTTATTGGGGGGGGGGGGAGAAGGGGGGGCTATAAAGTGTCCGGTGGTGGGAAAGCCATTAGTCTGCGCAGTTCTTTTGTTTTATCTGATACGCCGTCACCTTCGGGAAGATTCAATCCGACCCGCTCGCATCCAGGAGGATGGAGCGAGCGAGAGCAAGATGTTTGCGTTGAGGAACGGCGGCGAGAGAATGACGCGCATGGGGAAGCAGGGTAATTGAGGTCTCGGGGCAAAACAAGCAATTTGATTAATAAGTCTCTAAATTGGAAATCCAGCTCCTGGTTTGAAATTTTCGTAGAAAAGCGCTCGGCAGCGTAATGAGAACTGGCAGCGAAAAATGCGAAACTGATGATGCATTTGTCGGGAAATTAGTCGAGCTTTGGGAGGCGCTTCCTGGTTTGACTGACATGTTTTGGGGCCGCCAGATGTGGAGGGTCTTACCATGCCGTCGGAGCAGCTGGACAGCGGGCTGCCCGGCTCGGAGCCGCTCTCGCCCGGCAGGCCGTAGAAGCTCTCCACCTGCTCGCGCAGCAGCTCCTGCAGGCTCTCGATGTACTGGATGGCGTTGCGCAGGATCTCCACCTTGGGCAGGCGCTGGCTGGGGTTGGCCGAGGTGCAGCGCCGCAGCGCCTCGAAGGCGTGGTTGACCTTCTTCAGCCGCCGGCGCTCGCGCATGGTGGCGGCCCGCCGGCGGTCCACGAAGCTGGACTTGCGCTTGCAGGCCTTGCAGGCCCACTGCAGGCAGTGTCCCGGCTGGTGGGGGGCCCCGGGGACCCGGACGTGCTCGTCCTCCTCGGAGCCGGCGAGCTCCATGCCCAGGCCGAACTCCAGGCTGTCCGGCGAGGACGCGCACGCCCGGTCGTAGTACGCCTGGGATGGCGAGAAGACGTCCATGGCGCGCTGGGCTGGGGGAAGAGAGGCTCTGCGGGCGGCCGAGGGCAGAGGAGCTGGGTGGGTGAGAGAGAGAGAGAGAGAGAGAGAGGAGGAGACCTCTGAGTGATGTGAGGGGGCTGCTGCCCTTGGGCCCCCCTTATATGCCCCCAGGCCAGAGCCCAGGGCCCAC
This sequence comes from Malacoctenus gilli, assembly GCA_032164315.1. Taxonomy (NCBI): domain Eukaryota; kingdom Metazoa; phylum Chordata; class Actinopteri; order Blenniiformes; family Labrisomidae; genus Malacoctenus; species Malacoctenus gilli. The sequence continues at coordinate 2,310,802 of JASSRZ010000032.1, read as the reverse complement.
ATTGGCCAGATCTAATTACCATGGCCCATTGGCCCAGCCAGAAGGCAGGCTGCTGCAGCAGCGCGCTCTGCTCCCTCCCTGCCCCTTTGCCTCGCACCCCCCTCAGTACCCTGCAGAGTTTCCCACATCTGCCCTCGCTGGTGTTTTCCCAACTCGCCGCCACGCAAAGGGCCGTTGGCGAGCGAAGCGTTCGGGACGCTTTCAGGACGAGGAGCGAACATTCGCGGCTTCGAGCGCGAAACGAGTTACGTTTCAGTTCGTTACGATGCTCCGTCTCGCGCAGAATCACCGAGAACGAGACGTGCGAGTCGGCACGACGACGTAAACGTCGCGGGTTTTGCCGTCACTTGGCCAAACTGTGCCGCGGAGGCGGAGGACGCCTCGGAGGAGCGTGCGAGGCTGTCTTCTCGCCGCGGCGTTGCAGATGCAGCCCAGCTGCAAAAGGAAGGTGTAACATTTCAAGCCCTGTGAATTCGCATTACCGCGGTGAAGCTCCCCGCCGTCACCACCCCGACACCCCCCTCCCATCCTCCCCCTTTCCAAAACGCCCGTCATTTAAGGTGCCGCCAACGCGGCCGGTCCCTGTTTGCCAGAGCTCATTAAAAGCGTAATTACACAATTGACACCGCGGCTCCGCGGGGCCAAATTTTGCCCATTAAAAGTTATTGACACGGGCCGAGCACTTCAATCCGGCGCACGACAGATGGCCGGGACGGTGCAGGAGCTTTTCAGTCGAGTGGGTGACTCAGGGTTTGTGGGGGGCTTAAGGGACGCACGGCTGTTTACAGTGGCCACATCGCTGCACAAGAGAAAGATTCAAGGTTTCAACCTAAATCACCTTTTTTCAGGCCTTTAATGAACCTAAAGACGGTTGAGGGTCAGAATTCACAGAGGAGCTCATGATATTTGATGTTTGTGATCAAAATATTGAGAATATTTCGATTTGAAAGCAGCTGAATCGCAGAAACAAAGTTCTTATTGTAATAATTCCACATTTCAGAGGAAAAAAAACATAAAAAGATGTTTAAATCAAGAGTTTACGTACATTTTTGTGGTATTTTTTTGTGACTCCAAAGGAAGGACCAAATAAGGCCTCCTGCTCTTTGGTTTTTTCAGCCTGAGTTGCGTCTTTTATCAGAGACACGCAGAAGAAAACGTAGCGTCTCCTCCAACAGCGCCTGTTTTTTTTCCCACAGTCTGCTTCAGGTAATTACGTTGGTGACAGCTTACAAGGATACAATGCGGATATTTCTCACAATGTGTCGAAACGTTTGGCGCTCTCTCTCTTTGGGAACCGCGCGCACCTATGAAAACAGCCGCTACCTGCGCGGGTTTCGGGGTTGGCGCACAGCTGAAGAAGACATCGGGCGGCTCCGCTCGCGTCGCAGATCAAACGGCTGTTTTTTAGGGCGCCACAATGAGAAAACCTGCCCGCGTCCCTGCAGCCGCAGCCGGCGAGGGGGGGTCAGGGTGTCGCGGCACATGGCCCCGATTGCGCAGCGCGTCCAGGGCGCTCCTCTCCTGTGCCAGCCGCGCGCTCCCGCGGGTCTCCTGGGAACCGCCGCGGTTGTGTTTTCTTGTTGTTCTCAGGGGTCACAGACGGAGTTAAGTGAGGGGCAGGAGGTGGTCTTTTATGTCCGTCGCTCCCTCACGTCTGAAAACCTTATTTCTTCTAAACGGCGTCGCGCTCTGACTTAATATGCCGCTTGTTTGGCGCTGCAACCTCCCCCAGACAGCCGGGCCATCGATCACCGAGTGGTGCACCGAATTTATCCTCATTTTACCCCTTTTGGTCCGATATATATTTGCACATTTCTTTCACAAACGACATGTAAAAACGTCTGAATTTGTTTTGGAAATAGATCAGATTTAAATCTGAATATGTGGCTGAAAGTTAAAATATTAAAAGTTATTGTAATTTAAATGTTATCCTGTAGTCTGACAGGTTAATTTTCTTAGTTGGGGGGAATTTTGAAGCAACGAGAAAGTAACTAAATATGTTTTTTTGTCTGGTAAAACCTAAAAATTTGGTCAAATTTGGTCAGTTCAGTTGGTTTCAGTTTGGTTCAGCTGGCAAAACACCGACAGTGACAACGAAACAACACGTTATTCTTCCTGTTAAAGAAACGTTTCAGGCGTTTATCTCAGAGCTTTGTGTGTTTTTACGGGTGATTTCCGCACCACACATAAAGTCCAAGTCTCCATTTTATATTTCCCACAAGAATCGTAGAAACAAAAAGAAGACACCCCCCCCCCCCACACACACACACACACTTTGAGTGGCAACACCATTTGTTTGGCAGGCAGCACACAGAACAAGGCGCTCGCTCGCTCACTCGCTCGCTGGCTCACTCGGCCCACAGCAGCAGCAGCAGCGAGACCCCCGAATCCTTCTTTTTCCTGCAGCTCGACGTTCGAGGATCGTCGAGGATAAATCAGAGCACCCCCCCCCCTCCCCCCTCCAACCTGCCTTTGCCTTTTAAAACGCTGCTTTCACCACTAAATGAGAGTCATAAGGTGTCACCAGCAACACTGAAATCCCTGTAAAAGTCCTGCAACGGCTGCAGGGAGCCAACGGTTTCTGTCGAGTATCGACGGAGGAAAAGTCCGACGCGAAGCGGCGCGCCGGCTCTAACGGCGGCTCCTTCGTGCGCTCACAGCGTCGGCGAATTTCCGACAGCGGTAACGAGGCTTCACGAGCCGCGCTGCCGTTTTTTCCAGGGTGGAGTATGATCGGTAAACTCAGGGCGCGACAGACACAATAGCGCTGCAAACGAAGTGAGTGTGCTATCAGAGTGGCTGAGTGAGCAGGAGGCCATTAAAACCACATTACTGTTCGCAGCTATCAGGTTTCTGTCTGCTTTTTGCAGGAAAAACAGGACATTTGGGGTGACTTCTGCTGAAAAGGAGAAGGAGATTACGGCGTAACGTTGCTCCGATTTATTGTGGAAAACGCTCCAACAATTCAGGTCCCATAATGAGAGACAAAGGAAGCAGTTGAAGGCTTTTTTCTGATTAGAAAGTAGAAGTAAATATGAATAAAAGGGTTTTTCTAACTTCAAAATGCTCCACAAATGTGCAAAAGATGGCCTTCTGCTTTTATTGTGAAGGATACTGTGAAATCACTCATGCATGTGTGTTTGGGGTTTAAATACAAGCTGAAAAGTCACCTGGAGACACAAATTGTTTTGGTTGTGTGAATATATTTCCCTCAAGTTGGCCTGAAATCTGTCAGACTCTCAGTCAAGGTGGAGGTTTGTTTCGAAAAGTCGAACCTTGAGCGTTTCACAGCTGCGGGAGCCAAAGTCCTTCTGAATGGAGCCGTTTGGCATCTTTAACCAGTCACTCATCACACTTTCAAGACGACTCACAACACCGAGCAGGAAACGGCCTTCGAGCTTCGCGGCAAACTCCTGGAGCTTTCTAACAAACGCTAAAAGGTTTTGAGGAAGAGAAAAAACTGTTTATTTGGTGGATTTAGGCTTGAAAATAGGCTGGTTTATGTTCTTTGGGTGGTGTAACATGGAGTTCTTGGTGACAAACAGGGTGTGTGTGTGTGTGTGTGTGTGTGTGTGTGTGTGTGTGTGTGTGTGTTTGTGTGTGTGTGTGTGTGTGTGTGTGTGTGTGTACGAGTGGCGGCCTGAAGGATGATGCAAACCCCCAAAGGTCAACCTGAGCTCTGTGTCATCTCTGGAGATCTGAAGGAGTGCAGCGCGCACACACACACACACACACACACACACACACACACACACACACACACCCCTCCCCTCGACAACATCGTCAACAAACAGCCCGTCCTCGTGTCAACACAACCTCATGCGAGACCCCCTCTCCCCCCTCCCTCCTCCCCCGCTATCAGTGTAATGTCGCCCGTTTTAATAGCTCGCGTGTAAACGAGTCGCCACGGCGACGAGGCGAGCGGTGATGAATCGAAGCCCCGACAGCTCGTCGAGCTTCATTATCCTGCCGGGCTTTGGTGCGTGTGCGCCTGTGGCGGTCCCACAGTTGCCATGTCCCCCCCACCATGTGATAGGAGAGGCTGGCGGGGGTGGGTGGGTGGGTGAGGGGGCGGGGGGGAAGGGGGGGGTCGCTGTGTTTGGAGGGGACTCGAATTACTGTTGTGGGATCAGTCCTGCTGGAGTCCAAACAAAGAACCGAGCAGCACGCTAGTCCTGCTGCTCAGACGCAGTTTTGGACGTCTGATAACCGTTAATTTGGTTAGAAACCGGAGACTTTCACAATAAGAGTTCGTGTGTTTTTTTGCTAGAGAACGATGCTTTGCCTTAAAAAATAAAACACACAATAAACTTGAGTGCATCCGCAAAAAAGGCTTTTATTTTGTTGGTCAGCTATGTACAAATATTTAAGTAAAATTCCAGTTTTGCTTCCTCAAAAAAACAAAGTCGTGAGTCTCCTGAACACAAAATAAATACATCTAAACATCGAGATGATATAAAATTATGTACAAATCTGCTGCACTTCCTGTACAAGTGACGACTCCGTGACAAACAAAAGCCAGAATGGTCGAACGAAGTGGAAATCGTTTCAGTCAGTGGAAATCTCCGAGAGGCTCGCCTCAGTTTTCCGAGGTCTCCTCCGAGAAGGCGGTCTTGTCGTCGGTGGAGATGCTGTCCACGATGGAGGACAGGCGGAGGAGGCTGGAGGACGCCGAAGACTCGCCGGACCCTGGAGGCACAAAGCGGCTTTCAGCGGCGGCGTTCGTTTTTGGTCGCTTTGTTTGGCGATTTTCTCGGCGGCGTACCTTCTCTGTGGTTCATGGCTGCAGTGGAATGATCAGCAGAGGTCGACCAGGAGTCAGACGACTTCTTCCAGTGGAAATCCTCACTGGACGCCTGCAGAAACGGGATTTAGCTTCAGATCCTCACAAAACACAAAGAATAAACTACGGGTAAAACCATTTTTGGGGGAGAGTTCAGTAATAAACGAAGCAACGTCTTGATTAAATCTCAGTCTGACTTATAAATATCAGATACAAACATGTCATGTTGTCACTTTAAGTGCCACAGATGAATAAACAGCCAGTTAAAGCTCATAATTTGACACATCAGGATGTTTCACTGGAACACGGAGTCGTTTGAATGTCATTAGAACACCACATGTGTTCGACTTCCACTTATGTTCAACCAGAAACTTTATCGACAGACGTAAAGCTTCACGAAAGCTTTTTTTTTTAAGGGAAATTAAAAAGGGGGATTGGGGGGGTAAAGCTTGGGCCTCTGCCCCCCCTCCCAATATGTGATATTCGCCCAAGGCGATGAAGGATCATGCTGTTAGTTGATTATCCCACGAAATTTACACACATCAAAATGTCAGTGAGGTATTAAACAGCCCATAGACGTCGGTGTTTTGCGTTGCCAGAACACGGGGTGTCCTCTGAATGTCACACGTGTCGCGGCTGGCGCTCACATCGCGCTCCTTGGCGTTGAAGCAGGAGCCGGCGGGCGTCTTCTCCTGCTCGTCCAGCGTGTGCAGCAGGTCCTGCAGCCGCTCGATGTAGCTGATGGCGCTGCGCAGGATCTCCACCTTGGGCAGCCTCTGGTTGGGGTTGGCCACCGTCTTCCTCTTCAGCGCCTCGAAGGCCTCGTTGATCTTCTTCAGCCGCCGCCGCTCGCGCAGCGTGGCGGCCTTGCGCCGGTCGGTGGGCGCCGACTTCCTCTTGCAGATCTTGCAGGCCCACATGAGGCACTGGCCCTCGCAGTGCGCCCGCAGACCCGGCGGAGCCAGGACATGCTCCTCGCCGCCGCTGCTGCTCTCCCCGCCTGTCTCCGACGGCGCGTTGTCCCGCGCCGGCGACAGCTGCGGGCTGTCGGTGCCGTTGTAGAGCGGCGACACGCCCGACATGTCCAGGTGCTGCAGTGGTCCATGGTCCCCGTCCTCCAGGTAGCGCAGGTCATTGAAAAGATAAGTGTTCGTCTCAAAAAGGTCCATCATATTGTTGCGCCCCTCTCCCTGTTTTGACAGCGGGGACTGTGGCATTTAAATAGCAGCAGGGACACAAGTCAACAGGCTTATATATAGAATGTGAAACTCTATCCTGCGCTTTGCTGCTCACTGCTGCTACATGCTGCTCTCTCTCTCTGTCTCTCTCTCGTTTTTTTTCTTCAATGGGTCTTCACAACACACTGGCCGTGTGTAGGGGGAATAAATACTCATTCGGACCTGCGGACGCCTTGGAAATGTCACCTCGAGTTTCGTGACAGGCGCCTGAAATCTGGGCCGAAGGGCGACACAAAAAAATACCGTTCAAACAAAGTGTGAATAAAGTGTCTAAAAGCCCTAAATGAGGCTTATCGAGTGTTTCTAGCTCAACTGGGTTGCCAGGTTGGGAAAAAAAAGCTCTGTTTACGGTTTCCAAGAAAGCATGTAGCAATGTTCGACATATTCTCATTCTCATTTTTTTGGACAGTGGCGTTCTGGCAACAACAAGGTCATAAATCACACATTTCTAGAAGTGTAGCGATATACATCTGCTGCAGATCTTTCCTCGTGTCCAATGATTTGTGCTCTCAGCGTGCGTCTCTCTCTCTGAAATCCGGGCGAACATTTGCGGGACCCGAAAAAATGCACGTCCCCAAAATTTCAAGGGGGGGGGGGGATCGAGGCTGGGTTTGACTTACAGTTTGTGGGAAAATCAAAGGGGGAGAGCGCAAAATTTCCTGAACGCACCTGAACGCAACATTAGGCTGCAGTGCATTAGGTTTCAGTCCAGTTAGCCTTTGCACAGTTACATTCAAAGCAGCCTTAATATGATTATAGAAACGACACCTGCACATCCAAACCATCTGAAACCAGAGTTTTGTGGTCGATGTTGATCAATAGATGTCTCCGTTTTCTCACTGGAATCGTGTTGTGTCAAAGGCGATCGCGCCGCCAACTGTAACCGCTCGAGAAAAAAAAATCCCAACAGAAATAGCCGGGAATGTGCAGAGTCAAAGCGGCTTCCAGCAACGCATGCAGAGGGCGTTAAAAATAGCAACGCGGCTCGTTCATTTCAGATTCATAAAAGAGATAAAGGCCTGCGAGGAGGTGATATATTGCCGGTGGCGTTTCTCGCCGCAACCTGAAAGGGCTCCGATTGGAAACTTCACGGGCGGGAATGTGAGGGATCCCTATTTTTGTACGCCGGCGGTGACCTTGCGTTACGAAACGGCGCGAGGTGGCTCGCGGGGGGTGCTCAGACACGGAAACGCAAACACACCTCCCGAGGTGAAGCCTCGGCGGTAACCCGATCCCCGGCCCGGGGGACGCACGAGGAGCGGCGGCCGCTGCTGGGTTCGGAGGGGGACCTTGAGGAGCGGCGGCGTCGCTGGCTACTCGCGCAATCAGATCTGGTCGTGTTGTGGTGGGAGCCTGAGACGCTCTGGCTGCCTTTCATCGTCTGACAGAGCGTCTGAAAACCCGCGGCGGACTGACGCAGCACCTTTTTGCGTCAGCCACACTTCGGCGTGAAGCGCCGGCTCTCCTAATGAGGCAGGAGAGCCGGGAGCTTCTCACTTTCAGCTCCAGAAATCAGGCCTCCGTGAATGAATTGCATTGATTTCACTGGATTAAATACGAATCCAGAAAGCAGACGCTTGACTCTATGTGTCCTCGACATGAGACTTCCCCAATATACGACTCTTTTCTCCCCCAGAGGTGCTCTATATTCTCAGTGGCAGTCACCTGTGGGAAGCAATATGGTTTTTGTTATTAGTTTTGCGGTTGCCGGGGTTGTCATGCGGGAGAAGTGATGTGTACGATATGGAGGACAGCGCGAGTGCGAGTGTGCCTACAAATGCGATGCGCTGAATCCCCCAGAGTGAGACCCCCCCCCTCCCCCTCCCCCTCCCCTTCCCCTTTTTCTCTTTTTGTTTTACGGACAGCGTTGCGTCAAGTCAGATGGCTCCTGACGAGAGGAAGACCAGAACACGAAGCGAAACGTTAATGAAGAGCAGAGCGCGATCGGCGCCGACGTCGGCTCGGTTTGCATCGATCATTGTGCTGCAGTGGACGGCGCACATTTTCCAGACTTTGGGGGGGGGGGGCGGTGTCCCTGCTGTGCCCCGATGGTGTGTACTGTCTCCCTGGGGCTACTGTGCATCCTGAACCTGATCATAAATTCCCGTCAGTGTCAAAGGGTTGACGCTTCAGCTGTCAGGGAGAATCATGGGATAGCTCGGGCAGAAACTCAAACTGGAGGATCCGGCCTCTCGGGGCAGGGAGAAAGAGGAGGAGGAGGAGGAGGAGGAGGAGGAGGAGGAGGAGGAGGAGGAGGAGGAGGTGAAGGAGGAGGAGGAGTCGCGATGGACTGCAGGAAGCGTAAATCTGCCTGGAATCCAAAGAGGCTGGGAGGAGGAGGAGGAGGAGGAGGAGGAGGCAGCGGCTCTGCAGCCTGAATACTCGCAGGCAGAGTCCTCAGAGTACAGCGCTGACACAATGACTGTCTTTAAAACGTCGCCATGAAATATCGCTCCTTTAGATAGTCGCGCAGCGATAAATAAAAAGGTCACTTTGGAGCAGCTGACCCGCCAGAGAAGCCGAAGAATCTGTATTTCATAAAGTACTTTGACATTTCGGGAAATATTTACTTTCTTCTCCCCGAGTAGGAATCAAAAGCAATCACCTCGTTTTATTTCACGAACGTGAACTCAGCTTATTGTCTGCCGGTTCCAAGAAGATGAAACAGTTTTAAAATAAAAGGATGCTTGAATATAAGATAAGGAGTCGAACAAAAGTTACTTTTTAACTGCAATAACTTTGAAAATAACGTCTGGTCAAAGCGCCACTTTCCCACAAAGAAACGTTCGCAGGGTTTGATGGTATAAACCGAAGCAGGACTGGTGTAATTTACAATCCTTTGAGTTTTTACGGCCCTTTTTCGGTCTGGACTTTATCTTTTTTATTTCTGCTTTAGTGTTTCTTGACTTTTCACACTTTCGCCCAAAGCCCCCCGAATCGTCATGCCTATCAGGTTCTCCTGCGGTTCACTGTAGTACACGCAGGTCACGCCCGCCTGATTTGGCTGCTTCTCGTGGGTGTTAGAAGTGGGATCCAGTTAGGAGCGGTGCTGACATGGGGGTCACCAACACAACTGATAATGAACGTGAACCGCGGGACCTCCTCGCTCTCAGCTCTCCACACCCCCGGTGCACCTCCTCCTGGCTCAGCGAACCACTCACCTCCTCCTCCCCCTCCTCCCCCCGTTGTTCTCGTCCTGCCGCGCGCTCATTTGAGAGGAAACCCTGACCACCGTGACGGACACACCGCGTGTAACCCCCCGCTCCACACCTGGGATATGAATTAGCCAATCAGGGGTTAAGTACTCTGGTCATGGGCCCGATGACAAAGCCTCACCTGGGGTCGTGACCTTTGGGCCTCTGGAGGGGGGGGGCTCCGTCGGCCCGCCGAAATGAGGCCGGTGGAAGAGGGGAGCTCGTATCTCAATAAAGTTGATGGGTTCTGAGAAAAGATGTCTTCAGTCTCCCGCGCGGCAACCTGACGTCACCGATCTCGTTGACAGCGAGAATAAAAACGCGTCTAACTGGCCAATCACGGCCCTGATTGACGGTCTGTTGAGTAGGTACCAAAAGAGTTCCCTGTAGCAGGAACTATCACTCTAAAAACTGTAGTAGAAGCGAGTCGAGTCGAGTTTAACCAAACTGGACCTTCGATATTTCAGGCAAGTTTGACAATGTTATAAAAACAGAAGCATATTGAGCTTATTTGCCATTTTAGGTTCAACAGATCTGCCTAAAAGCAAAGTAAATATCAGTTTTTTGGTGGTAAGCACATGTTTTCGTTGTGCGCTGGCCAACGGCTCCCTGAGAGCTGCCCGCTCTGGACGAGCGCCAGACGAGAGCAAAGCCCTGAACAAACAGCGGCTCGTCTCGTCTCGCGCCAACAGGACCGCCGAGACGAGACGGCATCACGGACGGCGGCCGCCTCCTCCATAGCGTCGCCCCTAATCTCCCTCCGGCCTGTCTCCTTCGTCCTCCGCGGTGGTCAAACAGCGAAGCGTCCCCGGAGCTCAGCGAACAGACGGATCCTCTCATTTGGGCCCTGAGCGGCGGGTGAGAGCGAGGGGGTGCGAGGGGGAGGGGGGAGGGGGGAGGTCTTGGGTTTCAAAGACGGGATTGGAGGGGAACTCTTGATGGCATCTGCCTTCGCTCTGGTGGACGACGCAGGGATTCAGTTCAAAGCGCCCGGCGGCTGAAGTGCATCAATTAGCGCGGGACGGAGCTCGCCAGCTCAGCCCGCTCGCCGGGCCAACTCCCGATGACCTCAGAGCGGCGCATTATGAGAGTGTCGCTCGCTGGTCCGACTGTCAATAAGGGGCTTGCAAATGGACTGGTATTGATGGACAGGCTTAAAGGGTTGTTCCTGCGAGTGCATCGAGCGAATAACAACCGCGTGTTTTTGGAAGTCGTAAAACGGGGCAAAGAAACGCCAGCTGCTCACCTCCCCGCGCCGCCGCCGCCGCCACCACCGCCGTGTCAACGGGTCCCTATTGTAATAAACCGACAGAGCGACCCTGTGAAGCTTATCGGCTGACATCCGATGGTGATTCAGTCTGGAGTGATCCCGAGGCCCCCTCCTGATTGATTCTGTCCTCATTCGGGGGGGTGATGGATTAGCCCGCTCGCCATTCCCTCCGGCGTGTGTCGTATCTCTGCCCGCCGGCCCGCCAGACGTGAGCCACTGAAGGCAACTTGGCGAGAAGAAAGGAAGGGGGGGGGGCTTGGGTGGGGGTCGGTCGGCTGGCCTTGACCCAACAACAGACGATAGGAGACCCCCAGTCTGGCCGGCGAGGTGAGACGCTGACCCCGCTGCCCTCTGTCTGGCTGCTCCCTTTGCGCTCTTGCGTCTCACTCCAGCTCCAAGACTCTCAAGTATTACAAGAGCCCCTTCAAAATAAAACGACTTATCTTGGCCTAAATTGAAAAGAAGCCATCTTCTCTTGTTTTCTTTTCTTTTGCTTTGGCAGCGGCGGCTGTAAACGATACGCTGCAACGCCGCTATCAGGAGCATCAACGCCGCCTCTGGGAGCCGGTGGGTGTCGCCTGCGATAACGGCGTCACCGGCGAGTGTGACCGTCACAAAGATCCGCCAATATTAGTTTTTTTCTGAAGTGTCTGAGCCGGGAACAAAGCGGCTTCTGTTACAATGAAAATTAGACTCTCGAATAACAACAACATCAGACTTCTTTCCGAGCGGCGAGGGGGCGGAGGAGCTGCCGGCTCCAAGAGAAACTAACGGGATATTGACGAATGGCGGCGTTGACGAGGACACCGCGGCGCGGCGTAATCGCTTAAATGGGGGTCGTTGGTTGGAACAAAAGTGAGGTCGAACGTTGGAAAAAGAAGCTCAGACGTCAAAGTTTCATCCCAGAGTTCATTTGAAACCAACTCGTTCCCAAAGACGTCCTCATTAGCATTTATAGATCGACAGCGAGATCATTTGTTTTGGTTTACTTGATTACAGAGTCCTTTTTGTCAGCCCTCTGAGTCTGCAGTTTTTGTAGTTGGTGTTACTCTTCTTTTCTCACCAGTTTGATGAAATTACACACAATAATTCACAAAAATAAAGCCTGAAGCAACAAGTTAAACTGTAGATTCTGTAGATTGTGGATTGTTGTTCAGGGAATTCGTTGGTGAAGCGAAGACAACTCAAAACGTTTCACGAGAAAACACTTGGACTCAGGTATTTATGATTGCACGACTGGCCTGAAAGCAATAAATGAAAGGTGATTTACAATTGATGTTGACAAATGGGCGGCGGGGGGAGGACGAGGGTCCGGCCCAACGCGTGTGTGGCCCCGAAAAAACGTAAGAGAATCCCGAGATTCTCACTTTTGACACCGGCATGAATTATTCCCAACAGGTTGCTCTCCACACCCAGAATCCTTCAGACTAGCGTTACTGTCCAAACACGGGAGAGCGTAATCGGGTATTGATGTGCGTCTGCAGGCCTTTTTTCCAAGGTAAGCTTGACCACCCCCCCCACACCCCCACCCCCCCACTGACGCCGCAGCAGACGCAAATCTTTCACGCTCGATAGGTGCAAACGTGGCGCTGGCTTGCAAATCCGCCGAATACCGACCGGGACGGACGCTCGGCCTCCGCGCGTGCAGGCGGGAGCACGCACGGCGCGCCTGGTGCCATCAAGGTCGCCGCCACCTGTTTGATACAATAAAAAATCTCGTCTTACTGTTGTGGAAGTTATTGGGGCTCCGGTTTCACTCTTATAGCGCTGCAGGTGCACGCAGGGAAAACGCTGGTGTTGATGGAAAAGCACCAGTCGGCTCGACATGGCGGCTTCGTTTCCTCGTCACGCGCTCGCCTATTTACGAGGGACCAGCTCGTGCTGGAACTCAAACACCTGCATCTGACTCCGCCTTCTTTTACGGTACAGTCACTTGTTCTTGAGGCGAAAATGTCGAGTCTGATTCCAGTCTAGCTAAGCAAATACATGCAGCCATCGCTCACTATGTCTCCGTGTGCAAGCCGAGCTGCAGAAAGCATGTTTGCAGGAGCGTTACACTGTTTACATGCAGACGTTCCTGAAAAAGAAGCTCCGCCTTCTTTTAGGATGCAGTAACTTGTTCTTGAGGCAAAATGTCGAGTCTGATTCCAGTCTAGCTAAGCAGATACATGCTCACTTTGTCTCCGCTCACAAGCTGAGCTGCAGCAAATCTGTTTGCAGGAGTCTTACGCTGTTTACATGCATGCAAACGGGCCGACGTTCCCGCTAAGAAACAGCACGAAATTCCGAGTTTCCTGAGTCGCAATCGATGAAGAGGTCAGACGAGGCCTGGCCGGCTCGGCTCACATGTGGAGCATCAACATATCTGTCTTCCAGAGAAAGTCCCTGGCTGAGGTCTCAGGGAACAGCGAGCCCTTAATGACTTAATCCGAGCGGAGTCCCGGCGCTCCCAGCTCTTATGTGTCTCCGCGTAATCCTCGCTGTGAGATGAGAGCCCAGCGCTGACCTCACTGTTTGGTTTCACAGGGTCTCCGGGGGCCCGCGGAGGTTCTGGGGGCCGGTTCTTCCAGCCGGAGCGGTCTGAAACACTGACACGCAGGCCCGGGGAGTCCGCTGGGACGGCCGGCCCCGGCTCCTGTTACCACCGGGTTAGTCACGCTCGGCCAGATTTATGTGTGGAACAGTAGTGCCGGGGTTTGGGTTGCACGATACCACCAAAGTGTCGCGATATTAATCCCCCCCGCGGCATTAAAACCCGCGATGCCGAAGATGCCTCGCTTTCACAGTTTGCTGCATCCAACTTTTTAATTACGCTTTCATTCTTCTTTCACTCGCTTATTTTGGACACATTTCCAGATGGTCCTAATTATAAAAAGCAAAGCGTTATTGAATGATAACTTCATTTTTTCTACTATTTAATATATATCATTTAGCAATTGCCTAAGTAGCCTAGCTTTTAGCCTGCTAGTGACCCACTAATTACCTGTATTTGATCAAAACTGAGCACAAATTTAGAACTTATGTTAAAAACAGTTGTTTTTTAACACGATATGTGTTTTCAGTCACACTTTTAGGTCTTTTTGTCTGATTCTTGACCTTTGGAGCTGTTTTACTTACGAATAGAAGTAATGATTTTGTGATGATAAACTTTCTCAGCGCCCTGTCCTGCATATACCACCGATATCGATCTCTATTTCTGGAACCGGCTCATTGTATTGATCGTGTCACTGCCGCGGTGTTTGCTTTGTGCCGGAGCGCGAGGAGGCGAGGAGTTTTTATCAGATTTTGGCAGGCGACACGAGCTCCTCCGGAACTTCTCTCTCTCGTGGCGCTCTTGATTGAGGCGTCGGGCCGTTTGAGGCGTTTGTGCAGGTTCTAACAACGCGGAGACCACACAGCGAGATAACTGGACGTGTGGTGGTCGTTTTTAAAGCAAGCACTTGTCCCGGCTGACATTTGGACAGGCCGCTAGTTAATGTGTTGTTTCACACTGTTTAGCGCCGATAGGGGCCGGCTCGCCGCGTGGACGGAGCCAGGCGGGGACCACCTCTCCGCTGCCTGACCCTGGGCGCTTGAGGCAGGGGGACAGGTGGAGCCGGACCCCCCATACTTAACCATGGACCTCCAGTAGAGACGATTAACTGCCATCCTCTGATTATCACACAAAACATCGCTGGTAAAACTCATTTTTTCAACAGTTTTTGGGAGCAAATTGGACTTTTTGATCTAATTACATATCGGGGCGGTTTTCAAACGCTCACAGCAACATCTTGTACGTTCTCCACTGAGAAAATAGATGTTTTTTGTTCTAAAAATATCAGCTTTTCTGCAATCGAGGCCATTTTCATTGCAGGATTACTCAACTGCAAATGTTTTCTGAAACAAACGCTGTAAAATTCATTTGTGTGGGAGGGTTTAGCGTCCCCGTGCTACATTGCTGAGACATAAGGGCCGCACACACACAGAGACACACACACACCTCGGCATGGATGCAGACCACAAACAGGCAGCACAAACAATGCCGAGTCCTCCTCGTGTTTTATCTCCTCGCCACCCACAGTTCGCGCCAGCGGGGAGCTGAAACCCTGCGCCGCCCGGGGTTCACCTATAAGCCCCCCTTGGCTAATCACCATACCCGAGCCCATCACAGAGCACGGCCCCGGCACCCGCCGCAACCATAGCGGCCCCTCTGGCTCCCAGTCAAATTATCAAAACACAAACTGTAACTTTAAACTGCGAGCGGGCCAGATTTCCCACCGACACAGTTCCTGCGCTGCCAGGCCGCGTCGGTATTTTCGCAGAATTTAAGACATTGTTTTAGGAGCGCGGCGCTGCTGCTCGAGACCCTCGTGCTCATTTGGACATTCTTTGTGAGTGAGGAGCTCCTTTGGGGCACTTTTGACTCACTTTTCCATGGCAAGAAGACGATCAGGGTGGTGAACAATAGCCGAGAAATGGAGTCATCTCGGAAGTGTGATTCCCCCCGTTTTCCCGCTTCGACACACTGGTGTTCAGGAGTGACCCGCATGACCCGCGTGTTAACAGTGCTGGACCAAGGAATGCACGAAGTTATTAGCTCGCTGAGTTCATCACCGGCGTCATCATTTGGGGAGATTATTCGCCCGTGACTCACTGGCAGCGCGAATCCTTCCCGCTGTCTGAGAGGCGGCGTCGGCGCTTCGCCGCTTTGTGTTTGCCTGGACGAGTTTTCCTTGATTCCGGCTCCACATGTGGTCCTCCCACCGGGCCCGCTTTCAAAAACAGCCCCGCCGGCCCGGGGAGAAGAAACAAGGAGCTCGACGTGACGGCGCAGTCTGAATGCTGATCTCCTCGGGAGCGGCGCGCGTACAAAGGAAGCTTCAAACCTGCATCACGTCGCGACAAATACACAAACACACCACGGAGGGAAACATACGACGCACACAGCCTGTCATGTGGGAAAACGTTTTGTTTACATGGGGGGGGCTCTCAGAATAACAGAGGCCAGAGAGCAGCAGCACTTCTTCATCAGACGCGAGCGAAACAACGTTTCTGGTGTCACAGATGTTTACACGCCGTTGTTACAAGGAGGGATGATTCGGGAAGGAGACGCGGCCGTGCGATAACTCTGAACGAGTAAAAAGCGAGCGTGACGGGACGCAGGTGGAAACAACGGAGGCAAACGACGAGTCGAGACGCGAAGGGGGGCTAACGAGACCTGGGAGGAATCAATCGAGGTGAGACGAAGCTGCGGCAGAGAAAACGCGACAATACATCGAAGAAAGAGGGAATTCTGGGAAATTATCGGGGACTTTTTTCCGGTTGGTGGTTTACAGGCTTGAGGAGAGTGTGGTCAAACACAACAAGGTCAACTAAGGTTCAAACCCCCCAACAAAAACAAGCTTTGTGAGGTCTCGTCTCTCTGCTGTTGTGTCTCTTCCTCCATATAACACCTCTGAAATTACTTTGGGCCTCACAGAAGTCCCATTTTCTGCTTTCTGTCCCTCTGGCCTCGCGCTCTTCCTCACAAACACTCTGAAACTTTTCCATTACAGCGATACAGCGCTGAGCTGATAAATGGGGCAGGTATCTGCATACGATACCTTTCTACGTGTTATTCAAACCAGGTGAAGATCCACCGAGAGGAATCTCTGAAAAAGCGCCGCCGTCTCCTCCGCGGCGAAGCCGGGGGAGGATGATTTGCGCCCCTCTCGGCTTCGTGTCACCGCCGAGAGGTCTTCACTTCACTGGCCTGCGCCCCCGGAGTTAAAGTTACATGACGAATGGCAGGGCAATCGGATCAACTTTCGAGCGAGACACAGCCGCCCTTGAGGAAGCGTTTCACGAGGGGACGAGCGGAGAGAGACGCGCAACAACTGATGCGATTGATCGGGCCTTATCTCCTCTGAATTAATTAATCCTGCGAGTTATCCTACGAAGGAGCCAGTGGGGGTGGGGGGTGGGGGGGTGGAGGTGTCACTGCTCCACCAAGCCTCCATTGAGCGCTTGATGGATGCTCTGTAACCAATGGAGATGGAGTGCCTCCATAGCCGGGGCGAACACACAATCTTCTCAGCAGATTAACTCCCATTGATTTATAGAGATTTACCTCAGGAACCAAAAACAGCTGGCAAAAGGACAAATACCACAACTGTCCAGACATAAATTCCAGCGAAGAAAAGTGAACTCATTGGCAGACAAAAATGATCCGCCATGAAAATCACCTGATTGTGGTTTTATTCCATTAAAAAACAATAGAAGAAAAAGCCGCGGGCGTCTCGCGTTCCTTCAACGAACCGCCTCAAAGTGAACATGCTTCCCCGGCCCGAAAGAGGCTGTAAACACCACGTTGTCAAGTGTTTCCTGCCAAAATTAAATGGGAACGCTGTTGCCAACTCACACATGTGTGAACAAATTAGTTTTCATTTGTTGCCGCGCGTTTGATGAATGCAAATTCATCAGGCTCGCTCACTCTCACTCTCTCCTTTCAGCTCCGCTGCTCCCGAGAAAAATGGCCGGCTCGTTAAAATTCACTTTGTCTGTTGCGCAGTCGATTTCTCAGAGTTTCACAGCAGCACTTTTATTTACTGCTTCCTCTTCTTTGACCTTCCGACTGTTTCCCCTTTGATTTATTTTGTGACGCAGCTTTTGGAAAAGTTTTGAAAAAGTGTCAGAAATCAGAATAATATTGGCAAATTTGCAGCAATTCAAACTGCAGTAATACATCAAATATTTGAGGGACAGTTTCCTGAAAGAGTTGCACCTGGATGCGAAAGCTCAACGAGCGCTTGGGTTTGAGACCACCCCTCTGAGGGGTCTCGGCGTTATCTCAGTCGCTCTCTCCCGTCTTGACAACAACGTTTGCGCCGAGTAAGAAAACTTCCTCCTCGAATAAAAAACCCACCTCAGACGCATCGATCAGAGCCGCCGTGAATATTACAGGAGTATCGATCGGCGCGGCATCACCTGCTAATCCCGTGATAACGGCTTCTTGCAGCCGTCGCGCTTTCAAAGACTTTCCGCTCCTATCGCGTCGAAAACAGCCCCGCTGCTTCGGACCGATTTCCCTATATTTATCTGGGCCGTTAATAAACCTGGCGGCAGTTAAAGACGTCAGCGTGGGCTGAAAAATTCAGGCTCGGGCAGGAAGTTATTAAGTATAGATTATCTGAGGGGCTGAAATCGAGGAGATAATGTGGGGAAACTTAGACGAGGATTCGGTTGGAGGGAACATAGTTTTGCTTTTGTTAAGCCGAGCGCTTTCTCCTCTTTCTTTCTTTCGTTCTCTCTCTCTCTCTCTCTCTCTCTCGCTTCCTCCTGAACATTAGCAGCCGTCCATTAACGTGAAATCTCAGACTCGATGCAGCTCCCATGACATCATGCTTCTGGCTTAAAACAAGAAATTAGGGAGCTTGAATCTCTGCCACCAAACATCCGCCCACCACAACACAAACTCTGCTCCCCCCGAAAAACCCTCGAATGCATCATCTGAGTGTCTTTTTTCCTCACTCGGGGCAAGTCCGGTCATGTCCCGATACTCCAGGGGGCCTCGTCACTGAGAGACATAGTGGCTGATGGTGCGTCAGGTCAGAGTGCATTAATCCCAGTCCTGTCGCATTAGCGTTACTCACTCGCCTCTTTAGACCACACTTCATTAGTTGTGAAAATCGTCACAGAGGAAACGAGACGTCTGCTTTATTGGGCATTCGCAAAATGTGTTTTTCAGCCTTCATAACTCTCGGACTGGCTTCATTTCGTTATATATATATCAGTTAATGCTAATTTCCCCTCTGCACATACTGTATTTTTCCGTTGTACCAAACTGCCATCAAAACAGTCAAGCTTTTCTTGATATTCTCAATATTTTCCACTAATCTCTTCATTTCAGAGAAGCTTTTGCCGCAATATGTCCAATTATTCCGACACGATCACGGAAAAACTACAACACAGATTTAATTAGGATCCAAACACAAGGCGGTGCAGCTGCTAATGCGCCT
>JASSRZ010000032.1:2277738-2289858 GCA_032164315.1 Malacoctenus gilli | reverse complement strand
CTTTAGACCACACTTCATTAGTTGTGAAAATCGTCACAGAGGAAACGAGACGTCTGCTTTATTGGGCATTCGCAAAAAGTGTTTTTCAGCCTTCATAACTCTCGGACTGGCTTCATTTCGTTATATATATATCAGTTAATGCTAATTTCACCTCTGCACATACTGTATTTTTCCGTTGTACCAAACTGCCATGAAAACAGTCAAGTTTTTCTTGATATTCTCAATATTTTCCACTAATCTCTTCATTTCAGAGAAGATTTTGCCGCAATATGTCCAATTATTCGACACGATCACGGAAAAACTACAACACAGATTTAATTAGGATCCAAACACAAGGCGGTGCAGCTGCTAATGCGCCTGTACGGGCTGTTTTTCGGCGCCGCGCATGCATTCGCGTCCAGTTACGGGCCGTGTTGCGGTCCGCGGACTCCGATCGGGAGCCCAAAGGGAGCCGTGAGCGCTCGATAGCTCCTGCAGAAGCAGCAGCTCAGGCGGCCGTTAGCTCCTGTGGAAGCAGTCTGGTTCTGCAGCTGCAGCTGAGTGGAGGTGCTCTCTGCGGGCCGCCTGTGTAATAATGTTACACGGCTGCTGCTCGACAGATGTGCACCTCTCTCTCTCTCTCTCTCTCTTTCTTTCTGCCTCACAAACATACAGATGTGCACTGAAGGAGAGGAGTCTCTCACCTCCTCCCTCACCCCCCGAATATCCTTCCACACCTTGTTGATGTGACCGGAACTTTTCCTGCGTTTCGCCGGGGTGGGCTCCGGCTTGACTCATGGGGCTGAATGAGAGGGGTCGCGACCCCGGCTATGAACTGCTTCCTGTTTCTGTTGAAGGGGGTCTTCCGAGACCCGTAGCGATCACAGGAGAGGCCGTTCGGTAGCCGGAGCGCATCCGGTTTGGGGCGATGCCGCCGCCGCAGTAAGGAACATAGATCAGCGGCGCGGTAGCTGGAACGGCAGAGAGGGGAGATAGTGAAACGCTATTATTTACTGGCTACGGGGAGAAATATGGCCGCTCAGAGGGGAGGGACGTCGGAGGGGAGAGATTGTGTTTGAACAGGGTCTCCGAGGTGGGTTTATCCACTTCCTCACAGCGGTGAATATACACACAGCCTCTTATCATGCCTGATAAATACATGACAAGTACAGGGAAGCCAACAGGCTCGGCGGTGAACCTTCGCGGTGATTCCAATCAATTTTCACTGCAGGCGCTCTGCTCAACAGGAGGAAGATGCTCTATGGATTGTGCCAAGAAGAAGCAACAATAAACTGCCAACGTGCAGGTAGCTCATGAGGAGATAACGCTAATGTTCACTCAGTCGATGCTCCACAAGTACAGTAAGATAAAGGCAAAAAGAGACAAGTGAAATATCGAAGCTCACTTTATGCAGATGAGCATCGTGTTTATCTGAAAAACAAGAGTGGGGTGTAATAGTAACAAAAGTGGATATTGCTAATGCTTAAGTAAAGACCAAGCAACAACGCATGTATTCATGTTTTTCCATACAAATAAAGAAGGATTTCGAATGCAAACTTCTCCGGTTTGTTGCCTGAAGAACTGGGTGTACACAGAGTTGGTGGTGTTGCGTTACGCTCCTCGCTCTTCTCCTCCTGACCTCCTTCTGCCCCACCGACAACTGTCATGCTCTGATTTAGGATTATTTTTAAATCAGGAGCTGTCGAGGTTTGATGGGACGAGGATGGGATGTCCGTGTCCCCGGAGGCCTTGTAAATCTGGACAGTTTACTACAGAGAGGTGGAAGGATTGGAGGGGGGGGGTGGCAGCCCCCGTGCTCCACCCCGATGGAGCCCCGTCCATAATCCCACCACTTCCTCTCCTTCGCCGGGCTGCCCGGGCCCACGCCGTAATGCATTTTCTGTAACTAACAGCCGTTGTTTCCCGATTGTCACGCTCCCATCCCTTCTTCTCCTGGAATGTGCAGCGGTAGGATAGGGTGTTGGGGCGCCGGTGCTCGCCGTGGAAACGCAGGGAAAAGAAAAAGTCTGGGGTCTGGAATTGCAGTTAATATTAACACCAGCCTCCTCCATTACCGTTTACCACCTCTTCCTCCTCCCAAAGGGGGTCTCCTGCCCCATGACGGAGCTCTGGCAGCCAGGCGGGGCGCTGCGAACGCGAGGCCCTCCGCCCCCGCCCCTTCCCCGCTCCCCGTCACGCTTGCCCCCCAGTCCCTCCCGAAACGAGAACACATGGGTGTCGAGGCGTCTCGTGCTGGCAGAGTCCAGCCCCTTTCAACAGCTCGGACTCCATTTAATTAGCCATGTCGCCACCCCCCCTCCCCCGTATCGCCACATATAGGAGGCATGACGCGCCCACTCAGCACAGGATGGCACGATCAATTCACAACACCTCCCTGACAGGTCCGAGACGGCGCGGCTCACGCGCTCGCCGGCCTCGGAGGTCAGATCCCTCACGGGAGAGCGACAGGTTGTCGGGAGGTTTGCCAAGGCGGCCCCCGACCAGCGATGAGAGCAGCGCCAGTAAAACTCACCTGCCTTCTAATGCAGGTGTTAACATTTTAACTGACACTTTACGGAGTGTCAGCTGGTAAAAGACGAGTCGCTGGCAACAGTTTTTTGGCGAGCAGGAGAGGAGATAAAAACTTGAAGATGTTTTGGGTGACTTTTTCTGGACACTGTCGTGAGGTAATTGATTTCTGGCAAAGTTACACCTGGAAAAAGTGCCTGAAAGATACACTGTGATACCTCACAGTAGCTTATTCATTTCACTACCTGTGGATTGTGTGGAAGATAACTTATATTCACTCCTTTTTCGTCAATTTCACCATTTTTTTAACCTCAAAAACTTCAAACGCACCGACTAAAAATGCCGTAGTTTACATGCCAGGACTTTGGGTGGCGCTGTAGCACTGCACCTCAAAGCAGAGAAGAAGACACACTGCATGTCTTCCCTACAGGCTGCACCATAAATAAATCAACACAATGTCACACAACTCTGGCAATTATCGTTTGTTTTAATGTGATGTTTTTCTAAAAATTAGGCGACGTCACAAAAAGCTCATATAAAGCTAATGACTTGTGACAACACACACACACACACACACACACACACACAAACACACACGTCAGTCCTGACGTCTCGCTTTAATCACCAGCTTGAAAGCAACACCAACAAACAGTGGCAGGAATGAGCGATAACCTCACGGCTTCAAAGGCCGGCCCGTAACCCTTCCCCGATAATCTCCTCCGCGCCGCATCCCAGGAGGTGAAGTTTTCACTAAAATAGATCCAGGCTGACCCCCGAGGAGGAGGGGGGGGGGCGAAGGGGAGGGTCACCGCGGCCCCTCTGCAGGTTGTCGCAGGGGCATCAGAGCGCCGCCGAGGGAGGGGGGGAAAGGTTGAGTTGGTGTGTGAGGTAGCCTATGACCCCTTGACTTGGGAGCGAGGTGGTGGGGGGTTTCTTCCTGACCCCGCTCGCTGCTTTTTTGCACGGCGACCGGAGTGCCACCGCCTTGAAAGGCGGGATTTAACGGGAGACGGAGGTCCGACGGTGAGCCCGCTGGGACTAATTCCGCTTTAGTTCAAGTCTAGGTTAAATGCGTTGGGAATGAGTCAACGCTGGCCGGGGCGAGTGTGACGAACGGAGCGGGCGGGCTGCTTTTTCTGACCAGAAACAGACAGAAAGCAGAGCGAACAGATGAGATGGATCCATCAGCAGCTCCAGGCGGCCTCGCTCTCAGTCCCGGGCGCTGGCGGAGGGGAAGCCGAGCGGAGCGTGGGATCGCAGCGTAAACAAAAGAGACCCGGCTCTGAAGTTGTCAGCCGCACTCAGGCCAGACCTCTGAAATGTTCATTACAAACATTTACAGAGCTGCTCCATTATGATAATTGCCTCCTTTTTTTTTAACAGGCTTTTAGTGTCGGAGCCTGAAAAAGCTGCTTTGTTCTGGAAACGAGAAAAAAACACAACAGTTGAAAATGAGACTAATTACACTGAACTATTTTACTTGCTTGTCCTTGAAAATAACAACTTTATTCCTCACGCTAAGATCCATCCATCTACCCCTCTCACCTCTGAGAGCAAACTTCCTTCAGGAGGAGAAATCGAGCTAAAATAACACTTTTTCAAGCAATCCTTTCAATCTGATTATTCTAAGTCTCTTAAGAAGCGAAACCAGAAGCGAGGTCGTTTCTTTGGGGTGAATTTCACCCCTGAGTTTAGTCACCCCCCCTTCCTCAGAGTCCTCCAGTCTTGGCTTCACCTTCACACACCCTGAGCCTCGTTTTTGGCCCCTCAAGGACAATGCAACAGATAAGCACCCAGAGCCTCATTATCGCCCTGGCAGCCCAAACAGCAGCGCGTCGCCCCGCCGTGCCGCGCTTCCTCTGAAACGGGGCCAACATTTGTCGGCGCCTGATCCTCCGACGATGGCACCTTCCACCAATTGTTGTTTACTCATCGCGGGGCGACGAGTCCCGACAAGAAGTCGAAACCTGGAAGGAGAAACGAGGGGGGCGGCGGTCAATATATGCTGATGAGCATCCCCTCCTCTCCTCTGGCGTCGGCAGAAGCGGAGACTGAAACTCGCCAACTCGCAGAATTCACGAGCGTTTGGGTGCAATCGTATGCTCTCGTGTGCTAATTGCGGCGAGGTGGGGATGAAGTGCAAGTGATGACAAAATGCATCCTGGCTCAACACCTCAGTGTTTGTGTGATTTGGAGACCCAGAGAGGCAGAGGTGTTAACAGAGGAAAGGCAGGTGCTAGGTTTGCTGCAAGTGTGCCTCAGTGTGTGTGCGCGTGTGTGCACATGTGTGTGTATCTTTACACATCAGATTTGCCAAATGAAACACAGAAAGTCTTACAGAACCCTGAAACCTCTTGAACTTCCTGTATTAAAAGATCACATAAGTCCAAAGGTCACATCGAGGAATTAAACAGTTAATATCAATACATTTCAGTGCTTGAATCAATCACCAGTCAGTAAATCTTTTCTATCAAAGACGTGTACCTTTAAAGTAAAACACAGGTTGCGGGATTTTATTGTTCAGCAAACACATGGAGCGTTTTTTGCCCCTCACACGGAGAGAAAACAGGCACAAACATCAGTCTTGCGTCTGTGTTTTGCGCCTTCCTCCTTCGGCTTGCTGCATTACTCACATTAGTTTCATGTGTGTTCTCAGCCGTCATTGGCTGCTGCAGGAGACACAGCCATTTCCACAGGTGCAGAGTGTCCCCCGATGCAACGTTACAGCCTTTAAAGGGGGGGAGGCTGCAGGCAGGGGCAGAAAATAAACAGTAGTAAACAACAGTAGCAGTGGGGGAGTGGGCTTCCCCGCTGTGTTGATTATTGGAGGGCTGTAAACAGGGCTGATCCCCCCTCGGGAGCTGGCGGAGCGGGAACGGCTGCTGCTGGCTGCCCACAGAGAGGCCAACAACATCTGGGCCTCAGCTCACCTCATCATGCTCCTCACCGCCGCCGCCGCTGCTGCCGCCGTTGTTGTTGTGCTGCGATTTTGTGTGGGTGTTTGTGCATCTGTGAGAGGAGGAAAAAACGGCGAGCAATAACAAGCAATCTGCAGAGACGGAGCACAGATCGCAGCAGTCCTCTGCAAAGAAGCGGCTTAAAACGACACCCCTGGAAATATTCGAGGGGAAATTTAAGAGATTGTTGTGCGAAGAAATAAAACGACACAAAAACTCTGAATATTTGGCACCGTGAGGCTGACATGTTCATGCACCATCACTCAGATCAAACACCAGAGACATCGTCTGGTCCTTATATCTCTAGATTAACAGCCACTTAATGCATTTGCAGTGTTTTTTGCACATCTGCTTAAAAACAGCAGATTTAGGAGGTGTCAGATGCATTTCAGCCTGTGGGAGTCTTTCTGAAATGGCAGCAGGCCAAATGAGGTGCTTTTTTTCTTATGGCTGGTGGTGAAGAAGGAACATGTCTCCCTGTTTGATGTTCTCACAGCGCCCTCTGCTGGTGATGGAGTTACCACGAAGGCTGAACCCAGATGTGATGCTGTGGAAGGGAAAAACTCAAATATTGTATCACTAAATTCGAGAAATAAGTCCTGAAAAAGTACAAGAATAGATTTTTTGACGGTTTTCCCTCAAAAAAAAGAGTATTCAACCCATTGACCGTCTTGTGGAACAGCTTGGTTCCACATTTAATGTGTTTCCTCCTCAGCGAGGTTTAGTCAAGAAAACTGCAGATTTTCCAGCATTTGAAAGCACAAATGTGGTCAAAAAGAAGCTAAATTGTGGTTTTCACCACAGTTCAAG
Source organism: Malacoctenus gilli (assembly GCA_032164315.1). Classification (NCBI taxonomy): domain Eukaryota; kingdom Metazoa; phylum Chordata; class Actinopteri; order Blenniiformes; family Labrisomidae; genus Malacoctenus; species Malacoctenus gilli. The sequence goes on along the minus strand of JASSRZ010000032.1, from coordinate 2,283,583 downwards.
CATAACACATCACAGATTTAAAAAGCCACATGTGCATCATTAACATATTGGCTGTTTTGACATCCTAGGGTGCATTTAAAGTTATGTTATTGAAGCAGAATGAATTGTTGGCTGATAACCAGCCAACTCTGCTTCTTACCAGGAACATGACTTCAGTGAAATCATGGTGACGTCGTTTCTGGTCATGTTCAGTCTCTGCGTGAGCGACAGGCTGCTTACTTAAAACATCGTTTTCCGCTCATTAAATACACTCCGGCTACCGCGAACACAAACGAACCGTCGGTGCCTAGCAACCCAAAACAAAAACGCGGTCCGCCATTAAACAGTCCCTGAATAGGACCAAGTATGAGAACAAGCCAGAGAGATTAATGTGTGAAACGCAGTGAGAGGGCAAAGAAAAATGACCCCAAGTCTGTTTTTGTTCCTCCGATTTATTATGAAAATGTACATGGCGATTAACGGTAGGACTTCTGGTAGCGGGCGCGGGCTCCGGGTCCACCGAACTTCTTGGACTCGCAGCGGCGAGGGTCGGCGACCAGCAGGGTCCTGTCGTACTGGATCAGGATGTCCTTGATCTCCTTCTTGGAGGCCTCGTCCACATCTGAGACGGAAACACACGACAGTCAGTCTCTTCTTTAGAGGGCAAATCACGCAGATGTTGCAGCATTAAAACTGCTGCAGGAAGTAAATGAAAACGGTCCAAAAGTAGCTTGAGGTGAATACTTACACTTCTGGTAGTAGGCGACCAGGGATTTGGAGATGGCCTGACGGATGGCTGGAGGAGGAGAGGAGAGTTGGATGAGGTGATGCAGAATGTTGATATTTATCATAGCAACAGGACACCTCATGATAAAAACGCTTTTCGGAGAGGTAACTGAGCTCACCGTAGATCTGTGCGACGTGTCCGCCACCCTTCACTCTGACTCTGATGTCAACTGCAGCAAAGCGCTCCTTGCCCAGCAGCAGCACTGGCTCCAGGAGCTGTAACAGCAAAGATAACACGACTTTAACAACTCTCATATGATCATATATAAAACCTTAATATCAAGCAGTGATCACTCCAGGTTAAAAAGCTTCCTCTCTAATTCACAACAACAGGATCAAGTACAGAGTCAGTATCTGTATCAGTTTTACAGATATTCCAGGTGCAGCTGCATCTTCTTGACAGCAATAACGACTAAAATCGCTACAACAGACTCACCTTGTACTGCAGAGTAGCGGGCTCCACCATCTCCAGGGGTCTGCCGTTCACCTTGATCAGGCCATTGCCCCTCTTGCAGTGGGCAACTGCTGTGGCGGTTTTCTAGGACATAAAAACATCAAAGAGTTTAACGTCCAATGGAAACTCCAGTACATCCCAGTGATTACAGTCCCCGCTGGAGGAAATAGCTGCAACACACCGAAGTTCATTCAAGACGCTCCAAAAGGTAAGATGACAAATTTGGCTTGAATTAGTCTTCGGACACTCGAAACTACAAGTTTTACATTTCGACTGTAGAACTGCATTAATATTGTATAAACACGGTAAATTTAACAACGATGAAAATGAATTAAAATTGACATTACGATGCGACAACGCGTAGCATCTGTATCACCGCCTATAACAGGGCTAACTTGTCATGCTAATATGAAGCTAAACATACCGGTGGCTCACCGGACATTATAGACAGAAAATAACAGTTAGCAGCGATTCTACATGAAGTCAAGCTTCGTCAGTCTTTATTAGTATACACACGAACAAAGTCGACACCGTTTCTGAAGTATATAAGCGCCTATTTTTAAGTCATTTCACGTTAGCCACCTTAGCACGTATCGGCAAGCAACATGGAGGTATCGTTCTCCCCACACGTGGGATAAATCTGCTATTTTTACTCACTTTGCGTCCAAACACCTGGACAGACTGAAGCGGGCCTTTAGCTGGCATGATTCTGCAACACATAGAGAACAGATCTTACATTAGAGAGGCATTTTAATGTGTGTTTTTGGTCATTTTGGGCCAGATCGGTCGGGGGAACGTACCGTCTTCAGTTAGGGTGCCGTACGAAGAGACCGACGGGGTTTTCCGGGCAGGACATCAGGGGCTGCTGCGCGACACCTCGAGCTGCTTTGAGGCAGCGTTTGCGACACTTGCTGCCGATCTACCGCCATTTTGACTTCAGTTCAGTCATATGTGGTTCGTTGTGACTTGGGGGCAAACAAAGCCCCACTTATGTCTCATTTAATGTTTATTTATAACCTAATAAATTAAAATCAACCCACATCGATCTAATGTGCTGAAATGGGACACTATATTCAGTCCAAGCACGTTTCTTGGTGATTCACTGTACAACAGTACCCTCTGGTGTTCATATAATAACATACACGTAAATTGGAAAAGAAGTACTTGTGTTTCCAGATTGGACACCTGCAACCTTTTGACCTTTGTGTCATTGTTTACATTCGTGCTTGTTTACTTTTTGTACTTGAATTCAGCTCTGAAACATCACATGAGGCCTTTTTCCATGATACCCACCACAAGCACCGAGCTTCACAGAACGCCACTGTAAGGATCATAATATACAGTAATGTGTATTTTAGTGGAGGTTGGAGGTATTTCTGATGGTGCACATGCTACGCTGTCAGCGCTCTTACCCTTAAAGGAGGGGAGCAGTCTGCCGGGCCCCATCATGAGTCTGAGGAGTGCCGAAGACAGATAGCATCTCGGGAGTCTGTATACAGTGGCGTGACTCATGTGTGCTGTGCGTGGTGCCTACCTATGTCTGACATTTACTGCAGCCAGAGTGGTGTTTATAGTGTCGGCCACGGGTGAACAGGCACCTGGCTTCTTTTATTGTCAGAGGGAATGTGCACTCCCACTTGGAAGCCGTCTGCAGGATGAGCTGTGCCGGGATGGAGAATGAAATTTGCCGATTCCAGGCTCGGATCTAGTGCTGCCAAACGCTCAGTTGTATCAGAGCACATTTACAGATAAACTGTGTTTTTCTTTGATTTTTTTACTCGTTTACACCTTTGTCTCTTGAGGAAATGCAGAGATTGCTCTTGAATTGTTCATGTGTTTCAGATTTTGCCACTAGGAGGCATCAAAACAGCTGACATTGGGGCAGTCCTTGAGTATTTAATGCCATGACTGGTGGTTCTATCCCCCATTTCGCCCTGTTGAAGTGTCCATGGGCAAAATATTGAACTCCAAGTGGCTTGAATCTTCCTCGAGCAAAAAGCACCAACACCGCAAGACCTTCTCCAAGTGTTCCCGGTTCAGAACCTGATCTGGTCTTTCCCTGAACTAAGTCTGAGCAGATAACTGTGAGGGATGCTGCCAATAGCTACAGAAGAGTCCGTCAGACAGAGGAAACCCAGCGAGGGGACCCGGGCCTGGATGATAATGCTTCCAGATAAACCTGTGTTTGTGCAGAGGGGTCACCAGGACTCCCCCTCATCACTGTCTGCAGAGGAAACATGTTAAGGCTGCTGGATCCGGCCTGATTTCCTGCTGTGTTGCAGGCGAAACCGCGGGAGCACGCAGCCCCCTTTGTGTTGCTACCTGTCAAGTCGGCCGTACAATGTCCAGAGCCTTCAAACCATGGACAGATTACAGCTGTGTGTGCTTACTTTCTTCTTCGAACTCGGCGGCTATCTCGCGGCTCGTTCTGTAAATACACTGTTGATAAAAATCATGGCGTTTTGAAAAGATCCAAGCCTGAAATCCCACACAGACCGCCGGGCCGGCTGCTTTGGGAGAGGTGGCGAGTCGGCTGGAAGGAGGAGAGCCTGCAGCCCCCCAGTAAAAGAGCCGGCAATAAATAAAGACCACACCATATATGTGCAGCTCCTCTCCTCGGCCTGATGGAAACACATCACCTGAAGGCGCGACCCTTCGACCTTGTCTTGTCACAGCACCCCGAGCATGAGACAACGCTCTCAGATTTACAGGGGAGGAGATGCCGTTCCCGGCCGGCCATAGTGTCTCATTTGACCATAATTGGGCCTGCGGTGGTTGAAAAAGTGTTGCCGGTGATTGAAGTTTCTCTGAGCAGAAGGAGAAGATCTGCTAAAACCCAGTAGGCGGAGAGGCCTGGAGGGGAACGAAAGGTTCTGTGAGGTATACAGAAGCCCGGTCGCCACGGCAACGGGGGGTGGGGGTGGGAGTGGGGGACTCTTCCTGGGCGCACGAGGCAGAAACAGCGTCTTCGTCCCTGAGAGGCAGCTGCGAGGGCTCCATGAATCTGCAAGTCAGGAGAAATAGGATTCAAAGCAACACGTCTTACCTTTTATATCCCTGCGTGAGGGGCCATAAATAGCGCGCTTGCCGCTCGCATCCGAACAGCGCTCGATTTCGACTTTACACAACAGGTATCGTCGATGAAAAACGATGAGAAAAATGGTGCAAGCTTCCTAAATCTGTCAAAGAAGATAAACATCAACTCAATTTATGCCACTATCTCATCTAGACTCAAATTTCTTCACTTTTCGATGCACCGGGTCTTATCAGTCATTCTCTATTCGTTCATTCATTTCCTCACAGTCCTGGGATGCACCAATGCTCCACAAACTGCCCTGAAAGTCTCTGCTGGATGGTACCAAAGTAGCCGCCGCCGTCCGGCCTCCCACCGCCGCGCCATGGCAGCGGTAAATATTGAAGTCGGCTGTCTGGCTGACAGCTCATAGCACTAAAATGTAGCCCGGTATTGAACCCTGGTTTGGACTTGAGCCCCTTCCATTAATTTGGCTATTTCAGCACGCATTTACCACATAGCAATGGGCCTCGCAGCTGTCCCGTGTTCTGTCAACTTCCATCTGGCCTCGGCGTTGGAGCTGCGGGTTAATGCGGCACTGTCTGCCTACCCAGAATGCAGCGCTGCGCTACCTCGGTGAATATCCCCCAAATTATGTCATTTTTTCCCTTTTTACGGCGGCTTTTCTTTTGGTTTCTCGAGGTCGCGAGGAGTTCACGCAATCTCCAATCTGACTCAATGCAGAAGAAGCAAAGTAACCATGCAAAATAGGTTACAGCTGAAATGGACCTATAGCTTTAATTTTGGAAGCTATGCCTTTAAAATTCCCTCTTCTGTCGAGGTCGGATCCATATGTTGAAATATGAACCAGCTTTGTGAAAAGGCTCGATGGAGTTTGTGTCTTAAATGGGAAAATTCAGTCTGGAGCCTCTGAGACGCACCAACTAAACAAACTCAAAGCTTTCAAATTAAAAGCATTATATTTAATGTTTTTTATTGACTTCCTCGGAGCAGGAAAAGACTCAGGACCACCCTTGGGATCTCTGGTGCCCCCTTAGGGGATTCCCTGACCTCAACCTGGGAATTACCAGATATTCAGGTTAAGTTTAGGGATGAGGATAAAAAAAACCTTTAAATTTGTTGTCGTCAAAACTAAATCAGAATTCACATTGTTTTTGCTGTGGCCCTAAATGATTTCTCCAGTAGCTCCTCTAATGTTTTAGCAAAGAAAAACAAAGTCAGTTCATCCACTCGACTCCAGAAAAAAAAAGAAAAAAAGCCCCATTACGTGTTGGAGTGAGGCCTTTTGTTTAGGGAGCGGGTCGAGGAGCGCCAACGCCGCACTTGAAACGTCTGACTCGCCGGGAGCCGTTCCGATGACGGGGGGGAGCGGCCCCCCCCCCCTCGCCAAAACCTCGCCAACACAACAACAGCCCTCTCACTCGCCATTTGTCTGCGCTGTCACACACGCTCCGGTACTTCCCCTCCATCAATCTCTCTCACTCAAACAGAGTCAGCTCGCCCACACAATCTGCTCCATCACCCTCCTCCTGCTGCTCTTGTTCCATCACGGGCGGGGGGGGGGGGGGGGGGGGGGGGGGGGGGGGGGGGGG
>JASSRZ010000032.1:2256178-2277728 GCA_032164315.1 Malacoctenus gilli | reverse complement strand
CCTGCTGCTCTTGTTCCATCACGCCCCCCCCCCCCCCGCCCCCACTTATTCTCCTCCACCTCACTCTTTCTGCATGTGTGTGGGTTGATTTTTGTCAGGGTGCACAGAAGCAACTACTCTGCCGCTACTCTACCCAACAAGTAACGGATTAGTCCCAAATACTTAGCTTTAGCATTAGCATCGTGACTAATAAGTGATTGCACCTTCGCTCATATTCGCGACAGTCTGAATGACTAATGATGTAACACATTCTGGCACTATTTTGGACAGAAACAACTTCCTGTGTGAAATTCGCTGTGTGAATGTCAGAGAGTATTTTGAGTAACTTGGAATGTAACTTTTGAAGTACCAGTACAGTAGCCTGCACAGCACTTAACATAAGAGGCAGCTGAGAGAGAGAGAGAGAGAGAGAGAGAGAGAGAGAGTGTCGCTACAACGACTGCAAAGCTCTCTTTACTCTTCATCTATCTCCTCCTCCTCCTCCTCCTCTGTTCGGAGTCTATCAGATGGGCTCTGCCTGCTTTGGCCCGTGACAACATCGGGGAATACGATGATGAATGCGATCACTGCCAGCAACTAGAATCCCCCTCATCGCTCTCTCTTTTACCCCCCCCCACCCCCTCCCCCCCGCTTGTGCCGGCACACGTATTAAAACGTCGAAGACATGATGAAGTGTGACCTTGACAACACGATAACTACACGTTAGAACTTTATGATAATGACAAACGATGCCACGTCATGCCTCAAAGCCCTTCGTCAGCACTGTCTTCGGAGTGAGTTTGGGGTCGGGGTATTTCTGGCGAGCGTTTCAAAGCGCGTTACGTCCATGTTGCGTTTGCGAGCGGCTCTGCGAGTCTGTGCTCAGTCACTCTGTGTTCCCAGGGGGCCGAGAAGATGAGGCTGGGAAGCTCTGATGGGAAAGTGGGCCAGCGCTCTCAGCCCTCCACTGGAGAGCTCCTTAAAAGGCCTGGAGAGATGATGTCGTGGACTCTTTCCTCTCTTTCTTCCCCTCCACTTTCTCTCTCTCTCTCTCTCTCTCTTCCCCTCCGTCCCACCACCTTATGTTTTTCCCCCCTCCCTCCCCACCGCGGCGGAGAAGCCCGGCCCTGCTCGCCAGGCTTTGGCCAAACTCATCATGCACATGAGAGCAACACACGACAGTGATGACTTCATTGAGCTGAAATAAGGCCTCCATCCATCAGTAGCCTGGAAAGGCTTGTTATGAAAGATAGGATTTCCTGGCTCGGGAGTTTTTCCTCAGTCTGCATCAGATGAGAAGTTCAAACATATATTTGTGCTGCGTGCGATTGTAGAACTGATGTAAAGTTCCCTTTATTTCGAAAAAGCAAAAGCAGAAATGCAAAGAAAGCGCGACATCACGACAACAAGAAGAGATGCAGAAGTAGTCTGTTGAAAGTGCAACTTGGCCAAGAGTGAAACCTTTTATTTGGACACTTTTTTGCGCACGCTGACTGACGCGGCGACCAATCACAGCGCTCCAAACACATTAACCAGCGGATGTCTTCTCACGCAGCTGCTGGCCTCCGGGTTTTCAGCAAGGCAAAAGTCACTTTTTCCATCCCGGCCTGCGGGACAAGGGGTCAACAAGCACTTCAGGCACACAATGAGTGAGCGGCCAAAATGGCTCGCCGTGCCCCCTTTGACCCCGTCGGTTCGGGGGGCTTTTTTTCCCAGGTGAGCCGCTGCGGCGCCTGCAGTGGGACACAGGTGGGATCGAGCGCTTTGCCCTTTTTCCCCTCGCGAGGTCCTAATCCACAAGCCATCTGCTGTTTTCTGGGGAATGCCGTGTGAGCACACTTTGTGGACATATATGTACCAGCGCTTTGACGTCTTGGTTAAAATTAGCCACGGCCCGCCGCTGGAGGTTGTTATGATGATGTCACGCAGGCTTTAGAAATAAATTGAATTGTTTATCTTGGATTGCACTTCCTGCCCGCTCCTCATGTTTGTTTGTGTTTATTCATCTGTCAAGCTGCCTTTCTCTGTGTTGCGGGAGGCTTGTTTGGCCATCCTCGGCTCTTTCGTCGAGTATTCAGACTGTATCCAGTGTTTACATGCTCTGAGTGGTGCACAGAGCTGGAAACTTTTATTTTGAAGGATCTTGCTTCTGTATCGTGGTCATAGTGGGTTTGTTCAACGATGATTTATCACCACAGAAAACATTTGAATCGCGTAAAACCAGCGATTAAATCGAAGGTATGTAACGAAATCGGATCGCTCTGGGGTCTGTTTCCGTTCCCACCCCTCACCCTTCCGTCGTCAGGCAGGTAACAGCAGACTGTTGGCAGCCGCCACACGCGATGAGCGGCGTCAGTCGTCGCCTTGTCAGCCTTAACGCCGCCGCACCTTGTCGCGGGGCGCAGGCCAAGCGGATAACGCGGCTGAACCAACTGCTGCGCGAGCGGCAGTGGGTCAGTTTCCCCGGACGTGGTGGGAACTTCAACCGCGAGGAGGAAACGCTCTAAATTTGTGTCCCTCTGATGGGACTTCTGAGATGGAGGTCGATCTGCTGCGACCTATTTCGCGACATTGTTGTTCGCTGAGCCGACTCGCAGCTCTGCAACAAAATAGGGAGAAAACTTATTGTGGGTTTGAAGGAGACAAAGACTGTTGATGAGCTGTCACGCCTCGAAAACAAACGGTTGCTTCAGTTTGTGAAGTGAGGAGAATAAATGTCTTGCTTTGCCTTCACTGTGCTGCTGACTCTGGGCTGTGAAAGCTGGTGCTGATAATCCTGTCAGATAGCAGCGTAAAGGGTAATAATCATATGTGGGTGGCATCACTGCAGCCCAACAAGCACAAGTAACACTTATCTATTTCGGTCCGCTGCTGCAGGGCTTCTTTTGTGAAGTGTGTGGATGGAACTCGGCTGAACCTCATTTCTGCTGAACAGAGGAGAGACGGATATGGATTAGAGGACCTTTTCTGTCCTTCAGGGTAAAATAAGACATGGACAATCTGTGCATCTCGTACTATACGTACAGAATATGAACGCTGATGCAGAAATATCAAAAAATAGTCTTTATTTTAGAAATTTCTGTCAGTATTTTTGCATTTTCTGGTCTGATTTTGGGCAGGCAAAGCCTCGGGCGCCATCCAACGTTTGGTAACCGTTTGCCTTCTTTTCAGCTCCCCGTGATCAACAATCAGGGTGTTTTTAGCGTGAAATCTATTCTCGACACAGTGACGATCGCCTCACGCGGGGAGCAGACAAAAAGGCGGCGTGATCAGTGTCCCACAATGCAGTTTTAGAGGTTTCTTAAGAAGATTTACCACAAAAGCTGGAGAGAATACTGCATTACCAGCGTGTGCGGGTCAGATTTATCTCCCAGATCATTTCCAGGCTCTGTTCATCCAGTTTGAAATGTTCTTGATTTAGCCGTCAAAGCCCTCTGCCCTCATCATTTCCATTCACCTTGATGAAACGAAGGCTGAGCGGAAAAACAGAGCTGCGTTCAGTCTTTAAAGCCGCCAGCCCTCTCAGGTTTAAATGCCGCTCACACACTGCGGACTCCACTCTGCCCACGCCGAGCGCCGCCATCTGCAAGCCCTGGCCAGCGCCATGCACCGGTTCAAAGGTCGCTGACCATCTCATTTCACGACATTTGAAGCTTCTCACAGGCAAACTGTGCAAAATACACTCAAACTCCCGAACTATTTTTGAGTTTTTTCACCTTTCCAGCAAAGTCAGGACCTGCTTGAGTGTTTTCTAGACTGTTGCATCCAATCAGGAGCCTCGGTCACAGCAGGGGAGGCGGATGTTTTCGTGAACCCAGTTGCTGTTTGCGGTCTACTTCTTTGCAGCCTCCTGCAAACTCATCCGGACCGAGACGCTAAGCAGGGTCATCTTCATCTAGCCGGACTGTGACATTTATTTGTGGGAGCTGAAATTGATGATCTCTTTTTCCACGGTTTGCTCGCTCGGAGTGATTCATCGGAGCTTCTCGCACTAACCTATTACAGGCTCCCGCGCAGCTCCAGATTTCGGCCTATTATTAGCCCCTTTTTCTCTAGGAAACAAGGTCACTCAAATAGCCTTGTCTTATTAGGCTCTCACCACTCATTTGGCCTTAAAGAAACATGCGATGCAGATTTACATGCGTCTGCATCACACGCTAAGTCCTCCGTTCATTTCCACCTGCCCGACATAAAGCAGTTGCCGCACCAGCGGCCTGAGTTGCCACAATCAAACGGCCATTGTTGTCGTGCCGGTGTAATGGTGCGGCATTGAAAGAGCGGACTCTCACGATGCCGGCGCTGCATGTCCCCTGCTAAGTGAAAGCGACCTATTTCTGTCCGCAGTCGCTGCTCAGCTGTCGGTCCGCAAGTAGATCATGAAGCCCCCCTCGGCCCGCCGCAAAACTGAACGAGATGGAGACCAAAGTCAGGGAAAAAAACAGAACTGAACTTCCAATCTAGTTGCGGGAACAAGGACAAGATATTTAATGTTTCTCAGTTGATTTTGCGGCGTTTTCTTCTTCTCTGCTCACGGTGTAGTGTTACAGCACCACCTACAGGCCTGGCATGAACACATCTCGTACAAAAGAGATAACTTTTTATTTCTTTGTTGGGACAAATGCCCACCTGACGCCACAAGTCATTTTTCCAGTCCATAAGTGACTAATTAAGGGGACCGGCGAGCATCATCGGGCCATTTCTCGCCATCGCTCCTCAGAGTTTTTACGATAAGCATCAAAGCGAGACTATTTCTATCTGTCAGATAAAGCTGGGGGGGTGGGAGCCGCGTGTGTCGCCGTCGCGGGCGCCAACAACAGGCTGCGGGTGAGACGGGAGCGTGGGAGCGGCGTGCCTGGCTTCTCCCGGACACAGCCGAGATGTCCACACTTCACCCGTCGCTGCTCCATGAGTGCTGCTCGTCAGGGCGACCTGCGGCGACCGGCTCGAGCCGTATCTCCCAGCGTGAGAGTCATGTGGTGTGTTATATATGTCTGGATCCACTGCTGTAACTTCATTACAGTGGATCTGACAGTGCCCCATCCCCACCCCCACCCCCGCGCTGCCTCTCCAGCTGTCTGGCAAAAAACACTTGACTCGCACACCTCATCTGGTTTCACAAGCCGCACCAGCAAACAGTCGCTTCGGAAACACTTCAGTAAACACGGGCCTCCTCCCGGGAATCAGTCATAGGTGCTGAGGGCTCTGACAATGATGTCATGATGCTTGCAACATGCCTGCAGTACAATGGGTTTTTTTTTTTTTTTGAGTCCGTCATGGGGTTTTAATCACAGCTCACTCAGAGACGCCTCGGTGGCTGGAGACGAAGAGTGAGAGTGTAATTTTGTGTTATTGATACATTTGAGTCATTCCCAGAGACTTTCATCCTCCGAACGGACGGGAACAGCGGCAAACCGTCATCGGGGTTCAAAGTGAAGCGTAATGAGAGACAGCGGTTTGTCTGGAGTACTAAGTAATACTGGATATTTTTTACTGATGATCTGCAGGAGGTCAGCGTACTCATAGAAGTAGTTCAAAGGGAAGAAGAGCGCCGTAATCGCTAATATATTTACCTAAACATAGAAGAAGACTGTATATAACGCTCATATACATGCTGAATGGCGTCACTGTGGTAAATACAGCTGCTGGGGGCCACGGCAGGATGCATAAACAGGATGCATTGGAGGTACTCAAACGGTGTTAAGTGAAGTGTGCAGATACACATTAACGTTTCGGAGTCTTCACAGCATAAAGAGGTTCCTCTTACATAACAGTGTGGCCACAGAGTTTCAGCTGAGGGCAGCAGTTGGTGACCACAGGAAATGCTCCCAAAACGATGCATTTATTTATTTGACTCATGAGTTTATGAGTGATCTGAGTCGATGAGTGGTCCCCATATTATTACACAGATCTTAGAGTCCGTGATACTGTTTATAGATGCTGTGCGACTAAAACAAAACTCCCTGAAAAGTGGCGCATTTGCAGTTGAAGTTGTGTGTCACAGGGGAATAACAGACCCCAGCTGGATGCAGCTCTCTCACTTGTTGCATCGCTTTCCCCTCCAGCTCTCCTGATATCAGCTCGCTGGAGCCTCGAGCCAACGACTTCCTGACACTGACGCCGTCGGTGTTCCTCATCCCGATGACTCAGAGGATCCACAGCAACTCGCCATGACATTTCGGTAACATCAGCATCGGGCGAGTCCTCGCCGTGCCCTGACCTCCGTGTCGTTGCTTTATGGTTTGCTGCTTTCGCAGGCAGTAAATTATCCAATTCTGTCCGCATTTAGTGTGGGGACATGAGGAATAGCTCCAAAATGAGAAAATTAGCCGAGCGTGACTCCACAATACAGTCATCGTCCTGCTTGTATAAATGTTTTCAGTCAGGATTTTGCTTGAACAGCTTGTTTTTCAGGATGTCACGCTCGGTGGGTGGGCGGTATCTCATCAAGCACGAGCCGCAGCCTTTTAAATATGATTTTAAACAGACTAACAGCATCCCTATCATCGCTAATGACACCTCAGTGTGAAAAAACAAAAATGGCTGCATGCCTCATAACCACAACTTGCATATGAGAAGGCAATACCGCACCCCCTGCCGAGTACACATGGGTGTCTGCCAACAATAACACATGGCGGTGCCAAAACCAAATAAAAAAAAAGCCAACACTTTATGCCTTGGCCACCGTGTTTTTACTCCAGGTTTAGCGGGACCACCCTGGTGCTGGGGTCCACTAGACATTCCTCACACTTCAAGTGTTGCCCATCAAATCATCACAGGTACTCTGTGGTTTTTATTTTCCCCGCGTGTGCAGTCTGTTTTTATAAGAAGGAAACTAAACATGTCACGTCCAACATTCAGCCGTTTCACTGACGCGTGCACGCGTGAAAAAAAAAGGAGGAAACACCTCTTGAGTTAAAGTTAGTTTTCTCTACGTTCCTTGAAATGAAAAGCTGCCACGTGCAAATTAAAAACATGAGATGGCATAAAAAAATAGAAAGCGCTTTAATATTAAGACATATTTTGAAAAAGGAAAGTGGTCACTATGAAAGATTTGTGGTTTTGTCAAGAGTTTTAAAAATTCGGAGTATTATTCCAGTGAATACAAATGAGGTCTGTGCTGGGAGGAGAAGAGGAAAACCACATTTACGGGTTGGCACAAGGTTAATCATCAGATTAACACAGGAGTTATTGTACAGAATGCTGTTTTTCAGTAATATATACGTGTTATTTTTTCTATTTTTAATGCTTATATTATTTCACCCTTTAACAAAACCCTTGCAAACCTTTACAGGTTATAAAGCAGGTACTGTCACACTGTGAGGTGCTAAATTTGTAGCTGGATTCATTCGCTTCTTGATTACAGAAAGACGAGCATTTGTAATTAGTTACTTTCACCCCTATCGCTGAGTATATATACAATTCAAGAACAGAGATAGTAAAAATACTTGCTCCAGTGTGTAACTGCTGCGTCTCTTTGAGAAGAAAGTCTTGGGAGCCAGTTGAACGTTATGTAATATTTTTCAAGTACTCTTGTCTTATTTGGTGTACACAGTCTATAAGGGATTACCCTGCTCACTCTCCCCTCATAATCTGCTGATGATGACGTTATACTGCAGCTCCGGCGCTCCGAAGTCTCGCGAGAGTTCGTTCCAAAACCCAGACGCTCGCTCTCGCTCTCGCTCTCGCTCGCTCGCTCGCTCGCTCGCTCTCTCTCTCTCGGTTCTCCCTCCCTCCTCCTGCACAGCCCTCCCTTCCCACGCCCCAGTGCGCTGTGGGATAGTGGCACTATAAAGTATATCCTCTCTCGGAGAAAGATAAGAAGCCCGAGACAGGAGGGGGATGAAGATGGCGGACGCCAAGCAGAAGAGGAATGAGCAGTTAAAGCGATGGCTGGGCTCGGAAACGGACCAGGAGCCTCCTGTCCTGAAAAAGAAGAAGACGAAGGTGAAGTTCGATGATGGCGCCGTGTTTCTGGCCGCCTGCTCCAGCGGCGATACCGAGGAGGTGCTGCGAATGCTTGACCGGGGCGCTGACATCAACTACGCCAATGTGGACGGTCTCACCGCCCTCCATCAGGTTGGTGCTTTTTTCTCCTCCTTTCTGCTCGTCGTAACCGTGTGTCGCTGGCAGCCGCAGCCGCCCGGCGGCGACACCTTTTCGGTCTGAATATGGGCTAGCAGCCGCTTGCCCTGGAACACCTGTCAAATGGAAGCCATTCTCATCCCGTTGTTTACCTACGTTTTAGCACACTCGTACACTTTTTTCGACGCAGAGCCGCGAGGGATGAAGCCGCCGGGTTTCCTCCACCGCTCGGCGACCTGGCGCCCCCCAGCAAAAACTCCCCAGGGTCAAATATACCCAGCAAAGTTACCTCTTTACCTACGGGACTTGTGGTACTTCTGTATCACTAGCCGGAATGTCTCTGGGTGCAGTCTATTTGCTGTGTTGCTGCGTTTCAGGCTCATTTTCCAGGCAGCACAATTAAAGCCACGGATTCGCCGTCTTTTATACACTTCAGAGATAAAATCACACCCGTTGTTGTGATTCAGTTGTGTTAGGGAGCTAACACATATGTTGTCATTGGAATACAGCCTGTTAAAATGTGCCTAGCTGGAGATGAATGCTATCGGTTAGCACTGGAAGTCGGGTTTTGTTGATAAACCCTCCAACGCGACTGTGGCTACTTTCTGGCGGAGCAGATAGCTCGTTACAGTTACTCGCAACGATTACAGGTCAATATAACCACACAGGCACGTTACCTGACTGTTTTGTTGTCATGGCTATACAAACTCTGACAATATGTAATAGATTTGCATAAGAGTCCTGAACCGCTGCAGTGCTACAAAGTACTGTACTGCTAACGCTACATTAGCCGTGATATGCTAACAGTGGCTATCTGTTTTAGGGCTGTGCTGGGGTTAATTCATTCATCGACTCGTTTGGGAAACGACACCATCGCGATGTTTGAGTCCCCCAGCACGACATTTGATATCTGTATTCGTGGATTCAGCCGGAAAGCTTTGCATGTGTACTATTTTTAATATGTGGCCGGGATGTCATCATCTCCAAGCTAACTAGTTCCCCGCTAACCAAGGCAGCTACCCTCAGTATTTCTACTGTTTAACACTGACGATGCCATTTCCATTTGGCTGCAGTAACGCGAAACGCTTCGGTAATATCACGGATATCGCAAACCACAATAATCTGTCTGAATTCTCCTTTATAACAGCTTGGGGGGATGATTGACATCCTATGTTAGCAATTTAGCTTGCAGAAAAGACATGTATAGCAAGACTGCTTCACTGATCAGACGATGGATTTACGTAAAAATGTGCGCATTTTATGTCCAGAGATGATTTTTTGTTTTAAAATAGCTGATGTTGTAGTTTGTGGGAGTATTTTGTATTGTTTGGGACACGAATCATGTAGTTTTTCTGTCTGCAAATGCAAAGATCTGCATTTTTGGTGCTGTACATGTGAAATCATAAAAATGTCTTGTTCCATGCATCCTTTTCTTATTACATCAAGTTAGACTTGATTGACAAACCAAAGTGTTGCAGGTATGACACAGAATCAGTGTATTGGTGGTGTAGCTGTGCAAAGACCTGTTTTTCTTCCATTCTGAGAAAATTCAAGTTATTGCAAAAGCATCAATAGTTTTGTTTCTATTCAAGCTGCCTGAACAGAGTGTTTAGACGACTAAAGGATCAGCAGGGGAATTCACGTTGCATGGCTCATGGTTTGTCACTATTGATTATGTTTACAATGTCGTATTAGTAAGCGAGCTATGGCATCGTGTAACAGGTGTGTTCACCGCCCTGCTACATGACATTTGGGATATAAGAGCTACGCTGATAAACTGAAGTTTTTGTGCGCGAGTAAAGTTTCTTTGTTCATTAATGCTACTAAATCAGTTTGTGCTCATTGTCTGCTATATTTAAACATGGAATTAGCATGCCCCCCCTCCTCTGTGCAAACTCATTGGGTGGAAACATTGCCTTTTTTTGGGCCGATGTCCAGGGATGAGCTGAGCTGAGCGAGGGAAGAATTTTCAGTGCCGCTCTACAGATCTAACCATCTCTGGAGAGGAGAGGCTGCTGTCGGTGTGTTTGTGTGGGTTACAGGGCAGCATGTGATCCCGGGATATTGGGGTCTTACGGAGGATACGAAGGTGTGTGTTTGCAGCGCTAATCAACAGTGTTTTTTCAGCAGAGGTGTGAGGACAAATCGAACTCTCACCTGCTGTCCGAACATGGCTCTTTTAGCAATATTGATCTTTAAAAAAAAAAAAGAGTGTTTATGTTTGACTGACCTGCCTTTGAGTTGCACGAAGGCTTGATCCCCACTGGGTGCTGCAGTATCACTCCCATCACTAGTGACCAGTGTAGGGTTATAAATACCGCTGCCACAAGTTCTCCTAACTGGGTTTCAGCAGATGATACTAAGTTTGGGTATGACTCAGAGTCTGTAGCTCCACTTTGTAGTGCAGCCCAGCTATAATCTCACATTTAGGCAAGAGGTTGTGTCCCCGTGTGAGTCAAACCGACCTGCTGTCACTTCAAAAGTGACTTGTGACAGAGAGGCCCACAAACCTGTTCATATGTGGATGTTTGAGTGACGTTTTTTTGTCACAAAGACCTTACATGGATGTTATTACTGTCGAGGTTTTGGAGAATTAACCCAAAATAATCCGACCCTTGCATAACACCAAGTGTGGATGAAGGGTTCTCCTCCCATAAGAGGCTTTTTTTTTTAGAGCCAGCGATGAATGAGTAGGAAAACGGAAACTTCTGCCCAGAGTCTCTGCCGTGCTTCAGTGTCTGGTTTGCAGAGTGTGACATGTGATTCGTAGATCAGTGACTGTGTCAGGTATGAGGTCAAGTGGAGGTCACCTTTATTTTTAGAGATACGCAGTGACATTGCAGTGCAGGAAAAAAAAGCATTGCATGCCTAAAAAGTTTACACTGACAGCTGAAAACAAGAGAATAAGATCTAGTGTTTAGATTTTGTGTCTTCAGAGTCGCATCTCTCAGCTTGATTGACTGCGACAGGTTGGTCGACCGAAATGCAGACGCAGGTGGATGGCGAAGAGGATGCACGAGTGAACGAGGGGTCCAGCAGACGGGCAGAGATTCCAGATCCCGCCGGCTAAACTCGTCTCAGGGGGAAGCATTCCAAGTCCCCGTCGTCCCAACCCGTGCATTCCTCGCATGACGGTCGCTGGAAACCATAGCAAAGAGTGAGCAGAGAAGACATTCCTCAGCTGTCACCTAAGCCCCTCCCCTTCAGTCATTCTCTCCGTGGCCGGCCTGATCCCTATACCAATGCCAAGGTCCCAGATGACTGTCGCCCACTGAGCTTTATCAAGGCAATTAGAGTGGAGGTAACCGCTGACCTACACCTGAACCTTTTTCTTTGGCGCTTGTGGCCTGTGCTGATCCGCAGGACCGAGGTGACAGGACTCAGCTCAGCTTAACGTGTCCGAGCCGTGGGCATTACAATGCCCGTGGCTCTGTTGACATTACACACCCTCATTACGGCCCTAAAGTCTATGAACATTATCTCGCGCCGTCTCCATGGCTACGACTCGGTAGGTTGCTAGTCACTTGCGTCGGTGGATTTGCATGGACAGAGTGGGAGTTGCATAACAGACCGAACAGAGAGAGTCTTTGGCAGTCCTCGACGGATTGGAAACGAGAGTCAACCCCGTGAATCTGTAATGGAACAATTACAGAGCATGTGGTGGAAGAAGACGGTTATGAGGTGGCTGTTTCTTCTCACCCAGACCAGCATCAGTCATATTAACACATTACATAATTGCTATGGATCTCATTGCAACCCGTCACCCCCTCCCCACTCCACAACCTCTAGATTCTCAGCTGTGCTTGAAGCTTGCAGTTGGCCAGGAGAGAAGCATGCCCCCCCCCCCCATCCCCCAGGATGGCATCTGCTCACAGACCCCAAACCTCCTGTTTTTCTGCCTGAAGGAGAAAACCCCGCCGTCCCACCTGCGGAGGCCCCTCGACCTAGACGGGCAAAAACTTGCATCACATCGCATTATAGAGCCTCTCTGTTGCTCTCACCTGCTCTGCTTGCATTCAGGAGGCAGGTTCGCGGGAGAAGCACAATGATCCGTCTACGCAATGACTCCCACATCTGAGTGCTGTTAGATAAAGCGAAGTGATGATTACATATTTTGAGAATGAGAATCATGGCTTTTTACATTTGCAGCAGGGAGTAACAGCACGTGGCTTAAAAGTTAGCAGAAATATTTAAACTCTGTTGATAAAGTAAGTGAATTAAGAAGCCTATCGAGATAAAATTGACGCCCACTGATATGTTATCAGAAACAACATGCCTGTGGAAGAGGCTTGTGAAATCCTTTTCTTTCAGGTAGGTTTAGGAATGAAGTGGATGCTCTTTTTTGATTTTATCTAGTAATTACATCAACCTCTCGACCACAAACATGTTCAATTGCCAGAATAACTCCTCATACTGGTTGTCTTCCATTCTTTCACTGGCCTGCCTGTAACTCATTGTTGTTTAACAAGGGTGCACAAGTCTTTCATGTTCTTTGTTATGGTTTGAGGCAGCGTACAGGAGCATGTTACCCTGTCACTCATGCATCTCTAACGCATTGCTGAATACATTAAAAAATGTTACTCAATAATTCATCGCCTGGAATCCAGACAGTCGAGATTTTGTTATTGTTCTTTGTCTGGCTTGAACGATTGAATGTTCATCCTCCCCTTAATTCCATCAGTTTTTTTGGGGTTGTGACTAATTTTAGCACCTACTTGGTGCTTATTACGCAAGTTATGTTTGCATGTGACTCAAAGTTTAAAATCTACTCGGGCTAAAGGAATTAATCCCTGTGTGACGTGTACAAAGGCACAGTTGTATTGCTTTTTCCCCCCACCTAATGTTGGCTTTTTTGTCCTTGTTATGGCATTCTTTAATGATGTTGTGAAATTATTGACCTGATGTAGCAAAACTGGTCCTGCAGAAGGAGAACGGATAGTGAGCAGTAGTTGGAATAAACTTGGTTTGTGTGCAGTGACTGATTAGGTGGTGAAATGTGTGTTGGGCTTTACATTGAATACAATAAAGTGAGATAATAATCACCTTTTATTGCACCTCCAAGTATGTCATGGTCATTTATATCGGAGCTGGATTCCTGTCGATGCAGCGCCGTCCAAAGCTCAGCCTGCCCGATGACTGAGAGGGTTAATTTTAGCATCGGGGCCTCGCGACATGTTATATTTTACCTGCGGATAATTGGCAGGTCGCTCCTTGTCAAGCTGGCCTCACTTGTAGTTTCATTCAGGCTCCGGCAGCAACCCCATAATCAACGGCAGGAAGTTCTTGTGGTGTTCTTTTTTTTTTCTTCTTCTTCTTTTTTGGCGCGCCAACACTTTGCAACTTGGCGGGTCATCTGCTGATTGTGACACGTCGGTGTTGTGTCCCCCCCCCCCCCCCCCCCCCGAGTTTAAAACGACGGGCCTCAATCAGTATTGTGTTAAATTAAATGATCTGATGTGTCAAAGATATGCTGTTTGTGGTGTTATTCAAAGAGTAAACGGTAGTGAAGACTGGCTGAGCACGGTCGATTTCTCTGTGGATGGACCCGAAGCGCCTCCACCCCGTTTACGACAGCGCTGTGATAATGCGCGGCAGCGATAAACGGCTCCCCACCTGAGGATGTGGAACTGGGTCTGAAGCCATCTGATGGGCGTCGCTGCAGGTTGAAACTGGTTCACCTGGGGTCGTAATGGGAATTCCTCAGCAGTGCAGCGCTTCTGCCACGTTTATGAGCGCTGCTGATTAGACGGCGGCTGCGGGGACGTGGACGTGACCTGGCCTGGGAGTGCACCTCATGTCGCGTGGAACGCTCCGTCACAATTTTCAGCCAGATGTAATTATTGCATTGCTGGAGCCTGGCAGAGCTGCAGTGGAGGAATTTGGGAAAATGAGAAGTTCAAACCAAAGGCAGCTATTTTTACCGACTCCGCTCATGATGTCAGTGAACGCGTCTCTGACACAATAGGTTTCATCTCTCTCCATCAAGAGATTGACGCAAACTAGCTCATCTGATGTTTTCTTATGTATCTCGTCAGGTGTTTCAGCATTATTGACCCCCAGCGTGCTTTTCTTCTTGGCCCTCTTCTGCACATAGCATCGAGCTGCTGCGAGATGTTTGCGGGATGACTTCAGCTTGTTTTTATTTCCGACCCCGTGGCACATAGTGTCTGTCTTCCACTTAAGCGGGGCTCCTCTCCAAGCCGTCCCGCTGTTGTTTGCGCGGCGGCAGCCGCATGCCTCACGCTGAGTGTTTTTTATGAGCTGTTTTTGAAGTGAAAACACCTGGACCTCAGAGCCTGAATTCCTCATTGTCTTATTGAAGAGCGAGTGCAATTAAAGCCGAGAGCGCATGTCTGATTTTGTTGTCTGTGGAAGGATGAGGTTATTCTTTCCGTTTATCCTTAGAATGGGCGCATCCTTCACTGTTACAATGAGGAAGACGAGTGGAAATGGGAGTGATCCATCACACGTAACTTCTATTGTTCAACCTGCAACATTAAAGCATGCGTTCAAGTTCAAAGCATCAACATGCGACCTCTTAGGCCACAGCCGTGATCACTCGTTTGTATATTACACTTTCTCTCACACACACACTTCTTTTTGGTTGGCCGTCTGTGGCTCAGCTGCTGCAGCGGATTGTTTACTCGTCCCAAGGCTGGCTGTTCGATCTCCCATCATGTCCTTTCCGTTTAACATCGAGCGAGTTTTCTTGTGTTTGGGAAACATTGTTCCACAGTTTTTCCAAGAAATCCCATTTACCCCAGCGAATGCATTCTTTGTGGAAAGCCCCTCCTCTATACCTGATTGGCATCGATTTTGTTAGTGCTGATCTATGAGCGGCCGTGAGATTGAAAGCCGTTTGCTGTGATGCCGCTCCATTAGCGTTCCTGTGAGGAAGCGCACGCGGGTGAAACCCTCGCTGCAGATAAACGCCAGCGTCAGGAAATGGACCTGGACCTTGACAAGCAGAGTACTTTGGCTGGCCATTCAAATGGGACTTGCATAAGTGTGGCTGCTGTGTGCCGAGCTGCTGTTGTTTTGTATATCTGTTTTTCATGTTGTAAAAAAAGGGAACAGTGATAAACATGGCTGCTCAGTGAACAAAAACAAGAACCAGTGGCCTGTAATGTAAAAGAAGATGACGAGGGCTCTGGTCGTTAATTTTTCTACTTGTCTTCATTTGTAAATATGATAAACTCAAATGTTCTGTCTTCATAATAAAGCTCTCTGATCTGTTTGAGTGTTATGAGTGGTGGTGGTGCTTCAGCAACCGTCAACAACCCTTTGAAATCACAGTATTTGTCTTCAAACCAAATAACAGTCGTATGTTTTCTAGAGCAGAAGTGTGAGGTCATTGAGTCCAATCAAGCTGAGACGTTAATGAATAATTAATGAACCAAAACAACTCAGGCTGCCGGATAGAGACCCTCAACTTCATTATAATATCGCGTGAGGACCCACCCAAGACATAGCCAGAATACATTCAATAAAAGTCAGTTTAATTGTTATTGTTTTCGATGAAGGCTCAACAGTAATATAATTATGATGCATTTTTACTATCGAAACCAACAAATCTAGTTCTAATTTTATTCCACAACACCTCGATATTCCTGTGCCATGATAATCGTCTCGACATGGTATAAAACTTTCATATCTTTGCGTCTGGAATGTGACATATGTTTCAAGAAGATACAGACTCTTCAAATATTAATTCGGCTTCTATCCGTCAGAACGTGCACGCGCTCTTCCTCGCGTCTTGTTGGATGCGCCTTCGTGGTGTGTTTTCACCTTCAGAACTTGGGTGGGATTCTGCTTTTATGGCTCATCTGTCGTGGCCGAGGTGGCGAGTGCAGGAGGGGTCTGGCGTGTTGGAGATTTCAGGCCAGAGAGGAACAGGAAGTGGCTGTTTATTTTTCTCATTTCCTCTTTGAGGCTCCGCAAGCGAGCCTGCTTCTTGCACTCTTTCTGACTTCATCACTGACATCTATACGCACATGTATCTGTGCAATGCGATGCTCAGCGTGAGGTTTCCAAAATAAGAAGGTGCATCTTTAATGTAATTATATTTGACCTATTTTTTTCTAACAGAAGGTTTCGGCTTTTTTTTTGTGGTGTTGCCGGTCCTGGATCTTTTGAAAAGGAACATACAAGCTTGCTGCACGTGTTCCATTGTGAACAGGTTGCTATTCTTTCTAAAGGTAACACTATGCGCAGCCTTTTTAGGTCCACAAATACTTGTTGGGTTACTTTTTGCTTTATGCCTGACAGAAAGTAACCGCTGAGTGTGCATTGTATTACTCTACAGTTTATATCCCTGCTGGCAGCAGCTCGAAAAAAGGTAATATGGCAACAAGGGAGACGCTGGCTGGCGCCCACGCTATACATTTAACCTTTAGGGTTTGCCATTTGTTCGTGTGACGGGCTGACGTGGTGCCAGTCCATTGGGGATTACGAATGGAGAGGGTGCATCCCTCTGTGGCCCGTGCTCAATGCTTCTTTAGTCCGCTGTCAGTGACTGCTGACTGAGCTCTCTGCTGTCCTCTGCATTGAAGCCTCCACATAAGGCTCCTATTATATGGAAATATCAACAGAGGTTGGATCTCTCCGTGGCTATCTGACCTCCTGGCCCCTTACCCTCGGTGCCCTCCCACCCCCACCCCCCCACACCCCTCTCGCCTTCAGACCCCCTCACAAGGAGACAAACTTGGCTCTCAAGTGGAGCTATTGTTTTGGCTGCTGAGCGAAAAAGCCCAAGTGAAACATACAGTTACGATCTTGCCTGTCTCTCTCCCTCTCTCTCTCTTTTTTTTTTCCTCCCACTTCCACAATCCTGGTCTTCTTTTTCCATGGGAATCCCAGGGCCATATATGGTCGTCCTCAGTAGCAGCAAGAAGCAGCGGCTAGAGCACTGAAGGCTGTGTGTGTCTGTGTGTGTGTGTGCGCGTATATGTGTGCGTGTTTGTAGTCTGGTTACAGCTCCCAACAGAGCTCATCTAGAGGAGGGACCCAGCTGGTCGCCCTGCAGCGCTTCAACCCTCCCCCTCGTACCCTCTGGCCTCCTGAACCCTGCCAATAGCACAGGAGCTGTGAGCTCTTTGTCTCAGGCAAAAAATACACACACATGCACACACGCACACGGCCTCACCAAACAAATGGCGTGCTCGTCTTTCTTTCAATTACAACTTTAGCAATTCCGTCTCTCCTTTTGCCTTTCGTGCTGTATTTTTCACTTCAAGTGTTAGCTCGAGCGCTCTGTTCCTGGGTTGACCTGTCTCATGCACACACACACACACATGCAAATACAGACACATACACACTCATACTTACATGCAGGCGGTAAGAAGGAATTCCTTTTGTGGAAGTGGCTGTGCGCCTCTGAGCCAATGACGTAGCTGAGGGGAGTGGCCAGAGCGCTGATGCCTGAAGCCCCAAGGCTAGGAGTATTACTTATCTGGGAATTTCTCCACTGGTATGCTAGTCCAGGGCCTTTGCTGCTTACTGGCTAGGTGCTCACACAGAGAGAGAAGTTGTAGGACCAGAAGGAGGGGGAGGGAGAGGAGCGAAGTAAGCGAGACGCCAGCTCCGAGCTCCAGCAGAAGCTA
This sequence comes from Malacoctenus gilli, assembly GCA_032164315.1. NCBI lineage: Eukaryota > Metazoa > Chordata > Actinopteri > Blenniiformes > Labrisomidae > Malacoctenus > Malacoctenus gilli. The sequence continues at coordinate 2,260,065 of JASSRZ010000032.1, read as the reverse complement.
CTTAGTTGTCTGAAAAGCTTTGCTTTGTTTGGGAGCAATAGAAGCTTTATTGTGGATGCCCAAAAAGCCTGATTTTGGGACCCTGAAATTGTCGAAAAATCAAAGAGGCCACAGATTGGTCACGAGTGATGGTAGAAGTTGTGTGGTGGCTTTTTCATTTCAATGTCTCCTTGTTGTGGTTTACAGATTTATCAACTCTGTTTTACAACATATTTTAATGGTGTCTGAGCCTATTGTGTAGACCGGTCATATTATAGCGAGAGTGACTCGAGCCCTGCGTGATTTGAACCCTAATTAGCATGGTAATCTCTTGAGTGTTTGTTGCTTTACTCGGACTGAACGTATTGCAACACCATGACATTTCTGTGTGGACGTTTGCTGGAAGCTTTTGTTTCTGTGACCGGGAAGTTCAGTGGTGTGTCTGAAAGCAATTTAAGCGTGCAGTTTTTTAGAGAATCCTGTGCAACCGCCGAGTTGAGTAACATTCACAGACATTAGCAAATAACTCCAATCATAAACTATGCACAAGGATAGATATGAAAAGGAGGTAGAAAAATGTAGTAATGCATGTGTGTGTACAGCTTGGTGCCGAGGACTCGATCTCCAATCTCCAAAGAAAGAAATAAACCTCACAAAAATGTGCATATGTGGTGCAAAAGTGCCAAAGAGGTGAGAAGACGGGCTTTTTAGTGCTTAACCGCTGACTGCACCCTTATCTTGGCCAGTAAAAAAGTGACCTTGAAGGTATGGCTGAGCTATGTTGAAGGAAGCATGGCTGACGCAGCGCCTAAACATGCCTAAAGCATCACATGTAATACTTTGGAGATGTGTCCGTTCATGTGCTGGAATTCATTCCAACGTATAGATTTTTATGGCTGATAACATTTCTCTTTTTTTTTTTTGCTTGGATATTGGCTGTCAGAGTTCAAAATTAGACCTTTTATTTAGGTATTTTGGCAAATTATTGGTTACAGTTTTTGTTTTTTTAAACAGTGCAGTTTTTCTGCCCTGTTTGCAGCTTTTTTCCACTGCTTTAAGATGCGTCACTCAGTCAGGGATGCTGTTGTAGATGTGCACCACTGATACTGTACTTGGCTCAGTGAAACTGGTTGCCAGCTCATTGTGCAAGCAGCATTTTTACAGAGTTCCCCCTCACTGTGAGAAACCCGCCGTCATCGCAGCGGAAGCTTTCTGCGAGCTGCTCCTTTCGGCCATCTGAGGGTGCTACTAGAGGAAGTCAAGGAGGGGAGGGGTCTTCAAGTGTCTCCTTGATGTGGAGTGCTGCTAAATTAAGCTCTGAGCGCTCGGCACCGATATCCCGCTCGATAATAAACCACCAAACCCTTTCTCACACAGACCATTGACTTTTACTTTAACAGGGGGGAAACATGAGCCTCGTTAAATGAACTGTCTGCATCTGAAACAACACTGTTTGTCATCGGTGATCACGTTCGCTCAACATGATACCAGCGAAGTACACAAACAGTCTGATAGAGTTGAGCTTTTATGAGCTTGTCATCTGGTTTGTTTTGATTAGTACATCATGCAGGATTTCATCTATTTGTGCCTTTCGCAATAAGAAACTGACATCCTGTAAACATTGGTTATGAAAGGGCAGAAATGTGACTGTGGGAACCGTGGAAAGAAATGTTACAAAATTACGAGTAATGTTACTTCAGTATTCAGTAAAGCAGAAGTTGCTGTCTGAATAAAATATTTAGTGTCTTGTGTTTTTGGAAATGATGGTGTGAACAGGAGACCTAAAAGCAGCAACCTTCTTATCGCTCCTGTTCGGCTTTATTAGACATAAAAGGTGAAGGAAAGTGTTTGATGCTCCCTTCAGCAATTTGCTTTATATTGAGGTTTGGTGCTCTTTATTTATGTTTCTTACAAGGGCTTAAACTCTGTTCTCTGTCTGGCTTTGCTGTCATGGCAACAGACTGATGCATACCTTCTTTTTGCCGAGGTGCACGTCATGGATTACACGTCTTGTTTGTAGAGTGTCGAGCGCATGGCTAGCGAAGACTTCTCGATGTCGCTCTTGCTCCAACATACTAAAGCACCAAGCTTCGTAACATGCTTTATGGGAGAGCGTTCAAGTCTTCACACAATGTACATTTAACCCCACTGACCAATGGAAACGAAGCATCCTGTTCCTGTTGATTAGTTTACTGCTTGATTAGATTTTTCGCTGTTACATCAACTTCCCGGGAGCTTTTATCAGAGCGAGCAGCGAGGGCTCGCCCCGTTGTCTCGCCTGACAGGCTGACAGCGTACATCGGGTGGTGTTCAGCGCGATGCGGCTGCTTGGTGCTCAGGCAGCTGTGTCTTCCTCTGGATCAAGTACAGATGTGTCGCTTCGGTCCACTTTTAATACTTTGCGGCATTACGTCAACAAAATCTCTGACCTGCTGTTGTTGAAGGACAAAAGCGCCTCAATCGCACATTTCCCCAATGCGGCTGTAATCGTATCTCAGGTTGTTGCAACTCGCTGATGACAGAAGTAACATTTCTCCTCGTAGCTTTGCATAACTCGGGCCCTCCTCGTTGAACTGTGTGGTGCCATACATCTTATTGACTTGCTTGACAGGGCCTCCTCTCTTCTCCTCCGTAGCGCACCGGCCAAACAGGTTTCAAAGGCGTCTGTTTGCGAGTGAGTCACGGCACGTCTGAATGCCTCGACTGCGAGCTCGGTACGGGTTCTATATGTCACTCGGGGGCTGATTGTGATGTGCGGGACAGGATTGAGCCCATGGTGTTTCCTAATATAACTGGAATTAGGAGCTACACCCCTCCCCCCTTTCCTTGTCTGCGCTGCTCTGCTGAGCAGCTCTGCGGTTATGAAATATGTTTATGGGACGGGACCATTGAAAGGGCTGCAAATGTCAATCCTGTCACCTCGCATATTGTCAGAGGAGGCGTTCTCCATCCCCCACAGCACACCCACGTATGACCGTGCTTCACAGGCTTTTACACCCTGTGATGCAGTGAAGGTAACGATCAGGGCAACCATTTGTCTTTGGCCTGGTTCTGCTCCTCTCTTGTCCCCCGGGCCGCTCCGCTAAGCGTCCCCTCCGCGCAGCGCCGGTGAATCCAGCACCTGCCAACCGCGCACAATTACAGCCATCAAGGGATTACCTTTGTTGGGCTCCAGTATCTGCTGGGAGGAGCCAGCGGAGGGAGGCGGGTGACGCACCCGAGGAGGGAGGTCGCAAGCATCTCTGTGTTCACCTTAAGGGGCTTGTTTCCATTCTTAGGCGAGGAGAAGACTTTGAAGAGATAATGACCATGAGGGACGGCAGGGGGGGGGATTTGGATGAGGGTAGCGAGGACAGTTTTCAGATGAGAAGCAGAAACCTTGAGCAGGCTCTTCCAAACGCCTGACTGCCATTTGACTGCCAAGATACGAGCACATGCAATAATCTTATTTAGATCAAATCTTTGGGTGAGTCAGCTGCGGGTCGACTGCTATATTTCTCTGCTTTGCATTGAGGAAAATGGTGGTTCGACATTCGGAGTGACCTTAATGGATGATGAATTCACTCATTCACGGGGTTCAGCACATCAGTTTGATTCTGTTAGGCTGCAGATTGAATGATACAGAAAGAATGGCCACGTGAAAGTGAAGGATCTGTCCTCCTCACTCAGTCATTCAGTGTTATGAGATGGTAAAAGTAATGTGTTTACTACAGATGAGATGGTGATAAATATAATTTAATAGGCTTCATCTGTTTTATTTGCTCTCAGTTTGTCAGAGTCCATCTGCACTACGTGAACTTTTAATATCTCACACAAACGAACCAGCACACACTCTTTCTCACACACACACACACACACACACACACACACACACACACACACACACACACACACACACACACACACAC
>JASSRZ010000032.1:2238176-2255536 GCA_032164315.1 Malacoctenus gilli | reverse complement strand
CACACACACACACACACACACACACACACACACACACACACACACACACACACACACACACACACACACACAGATAAGCTCAGTGAGGCCTCAGCAGGCTCTCCCTCTTCAGCCCGGTCGCTGTAAACGGCCCAAATTTGGACAAGGATTCCAGCCAGATAGTCGTGTGCCCCGAACGTGAGGCCGCCGTGTGTTCATGTGTAACTGTCCTCTTCCCCCTCGCCTCCTTGTGGACGGCTCCCGTTGCCATAGCAATCCCGGGACACAGAGTGAGACAGACCAGGCGCGGCGTTCGGTGATGGATCGCGGGCAAAGTTTGTTTGTCATATTCTTAAATAGTGGTTATTTTCAAATGAATTTAAATGTTTATGATGTGCTACAATAGCAGTCAGGCGACGCTGTAATTTCTGTTTGGCGTTTTGTTTAGTGAACCTTCAAACACACTTGCAAATCTCGCTTAAAAACAGTCTGCAGGTCAGTTTGTGTTTTGGATGAAACATTTTTAACCTCTTCGTTATCTCTCTTTCTTTACTCTACCTTGCTTGTCTTTGCATCGTCACCTTCCTCTTTCTAAAAGGTGCATTTTATTTTGAAACGAGGGCTGTTTCCTCATACGTTGTGCCAACGCAGCGGTGCAATAATTGTGTAACAAAAAACCCCAAAGATGTGCGTTTATGTTTAGGCTTCAACATAAAGGTGAACACAGCACATCTCCCACATAAGCTCCAAAATTAGATCACTCCCACTTTGAGCCGCCGCTCTTTGTTTCAGTGGGTTCTACTCTTATTGTGTCGGCTGTCATGTAGTGTTTGGTTTTGCGAGGGGGGGGGGGGGGTGTTCACAAAAACCTGTCAAACCTGGAAAACGGTTTACTTGACAAGCTCCTAATTTATTCTCCTTTTTATGAGCGGTTATGACAAACTCCTGGTGCGATTCTGTCGGGCAATAAAGCTGCTTCACTCTATTTATTCAACCGCAGAATCAATTGTGATTCATTGACTGTTGAATCATCATGTTTGAATTTATTTTTGTCGGCCAAATAATCACACTTCAAGCTTTCACTGAGAAGGGGGGGAAAAATGGCATCATGAAGCAGCAGTAGCAGCATATATGCGCTGTACTTCAATGCCTCAATCAGCAGTACTATGCTATGTGGTATTTGAAGCAGCCCGGCTATGTGGAGGCATTTTGGGAACGCTCCGGCTGCCAAAAAATTCCCCAACAATTCTGGACACACATGGTGTAATGCTCTTTCCATGCAAGATGTTTGTAACCAGAGTGCGGGCCACCCCGCTGACATAAGCTCACACAAATGACAAATGTACACACACAGGCACCGGCAAATAAACACACACATACGCGGACGTACACGGGGGGGATCGGGGTCCTTTTAGCTTTTTTGCGGTGGCCTTAATCCTCCCTCTCCTCTCTCTCTTTAGGCATGCATTGACGACAACGTTGACATGGTGACTTTCCTGGTGGAGCACGGAGCATGCATCAATCAGCCGGACAACGAGGGCTGGATCCCCCTCCACGCCGCAGCTTCCTGTGGATACCTAGACATAGCAGAGTGAGTACCCAGCGGGGCCGTATCTCTTTAATGTGGTCTGATTCTTGCACGCTCACTTCCTGTTGTCTCTTTTTTTCCCTTCTTTGCTCATTCGAAGACGTTTTCATAAGTGCCGCACTGTGCTCTGAGTGTTTTTAGCTCACAGGATGTGATTTTGTTTGAGCCATCGAGCTCAATGTGACTTGAGGATGGACGCGTGGCCGAGCTCCAGCTGGATCCTGCGCTCCCCTGTCACCCCCCCCCCCCCTCTTATTACTGACCTCTTGCTCTATATTCCTGCACTTTGCTTCTTATGTTTGGCCTAATATGCTGACCAAATTATGTTGCAATTCATTCCGATTGGATTATAGGTACTTTATAAATTTCTTGTTTAAAGTTTTCGGTCTGATTGGCTGTTTTTGGTATGCTGGAGAGAGTTTTTTTCATTGGCTTATTCCCTGAGCTTTTATTCAAGCTTACAAAACTGTTTCTGCTCTCTGAATCACCACCTTCTGTGTGTTCACGATATTTTGTCTATTTTCCTTGGAGTCCTTCTACTCCACGGGAAGTGTTTGTCCCGTGACCCGGTTCAAGGACAGACTGTGTCGTTCGCCGAGCCGATCATAAAAGGGAGGGACGTCTGATTGCGCTGTTATAAATAAAACCGATGTCACCCAAAGCAATGGCCGACTGGGACATGTTTACTGGAGCAAAAGAGGCCCGTAAAGCCGTTTCAGCGAATGCGCCGCGATCAAAAACATCAGGAGCCATCACCGTCGGCTCTACGCGTCACGTTCAGGCCGAAGCAGCCGCTCGTCGCATTGTTACAGAGATGAAATCAAATATGGAAAAAAATCAGGGTCATCCGCCATATCTGGAATCGAGCTCGCCTGTTGTTTTCTTGGCCAAGTCGCAGAGGTTTTTTTTGTTTTGTTTTGTTTTTTTTGTCAGGTAGGAACGCTGCTCATAGGGCAAAAAGCGCTGCAGCACAAAGATGTTATCAGAGGATATTAAAACAGGCTAAAGGGGCCTAAAGGAGCTCAGTTGTGCTCATTGTTTGGCACTTTGGGAGTGTGCGGTGACCTGCTTTACTTGTGTGTTACATTACAGGAACCTGGCGAAAGACTCATCCCCACTGTTGATGTTTTCTGACAAATAAAACCAGAAGTTCGTCGATTACATGACATCAACTTGTGGGGTTTTTTTTTTTCTTTTTTGTAGGCCGACTTTCACTCTTGACATTAAATCTGAGACAATTTGTGACATGAGAATAAACTTGCTGTCCTGCGATGACGTGCTCACAAATCTGACATGGTAAACATTGTCAGTGTGTGAGATCAGAGCAGCCCTGTGTGCAGCTGGCCTCATGAACTGAGCATCAGCGCCGGGCTGGTAATGCGGAAAACAAGCCCTTTTTTGTTGCCACATTTTGAGGGAAAAGGTCAAGTGGCTGTCCTGTTACTGGTGACTAATGGAGACATGGTGTCACAGGCAGAGAGACGACCTGACGTGGGCGGCCGGCTCCCAGCGGACCCGTTTTTTCAGTCCTCATTGGCGACAACGGGTACTGCGAGCCGGGCCTGTATCTGTGGGCCCTCCGGTGTCACCGCCACAGCCGTCTAATTGCGGGGTTGGTTAGGAAGCCCGCAGCGAGACTCCCGACCACAACGCCATCAAACCCAGACGAGCCGACCCGAAATAGGCCGAATAGAAAGTCCAATCAAAAAGATATAAAACGCTGGAACCCGAGCGCAGCCGCTCGGCTGCCATCCGAGGGGAAGTCCTGAGCGCCGAGCGTGTTTCAAGTGGCGTGTCGGCCTAATGAGAAGGGCCCGAGTCTCACCGCAGCTTTAATTGGAAGCAGCTGAACTCAAGATGGTTAAAAAGTCTTGTATCACTGCTGGAAGGAGGCCACGACGCAAACGGTTAAATCGCTCACTTACACTTGAATTTGGTGTTAAATATCAATTATAGTTGTTTGATGTTCACAACAGATTTTAGGAAGATTTCATGCTCAAGGATTCTTAGACTGAATGAGTCTTTTTCGTTCATTTTTTGCTGGGACTTTTTCAACTCGTGCGTTTGTCGCATTGGAGAATCTTTGCAACGAACGAGTTGCAAATTGGGAAAGTTATTGAGCGCTACAGTAATCGTAATGACCATAATCAGCCTAATTGCTGAATGTTTGCATGTCATTCGGTCTAGCGGGGTTGGAACAATGTGACCGACTGAGCAGGACACGCAGACTGCAGCGGAGTGTCAATCATAGCTGGCCATGACCCAAAAGCTACATTACACATCTCCTGTCCTTCAGCTGCTCCTTCATCCGTGAAAGGAAGTGGCATTTGCTTTTACCCCCCTCTCTCCTCTCACGGGACGGTTCGACCTCAAACTTTGGAAGGCGACGTTTCGTTTTTTCTTCATCCGGACCTTGATTGGTGCTGCGAGTCTGATTTTTCATCATGTTCCTGCAGATACCTCATTGGCCAGGGGGCCAGTGTGGGAGTCGTGAACAGCGAAGGTGAGACGCCTCTGGACATCGCCGAAGAGGAGGCGATGGAGGAGCTCCTGCAGAACGAGATCAACCGGCAAGGTACAAGATTTCTGCTTGATCCGTCCCCTGATAGACAGACACTGTCCAGGATCCAGGAGCTGATAATCTCAGCCAGTGTATTCTGTTTTTAAAGACTTGTGTGTGCGCACGATGATGTTTCAAGGTGAGGTGTTGTTGCGTAACCTCACCTCACCACACGATGCCTCGAAACAACTGCTGATGTCACAGTGCTGACGGCATTCTGGAGATAACACAGCTGCTCGGAGAGGCCGCGCCGTGTGTTTTTCACACACATACGCGCGTGTGCAGATATGCTTTTTCGAGTATGATCTGAATTGTCGTTGAGTGTCGGTCACCGGCTGCTTTCTGCTCGGCAGTCTGAAGGGAAACTTACGTAATGCCGAGCCAGAGAAGTCCAGCTGTGCCGCGAGCCCTCATGTGATCGTTCACAACCGAGACGTTGGGTCTTTCTATTTTTGGCCAGGGCATTCTTGATGAACTCCCCCCCCCACCAGCCGCCAGTGGTGAGGCTGTGCACAGACGTGTTACCTGGCCTCCAGCCAGACGGGTGCTCCTCAGCTCGTACTCACTAATAAAGTTTGGCAGGCTTGCCCCTGTCCGCGGCATCACGGCGTCTTCTCAAGCGAGCCTTTATATTTTATGAATGTTGTTTGCAAATAGTGAGACGTTTCACATTCTACCTAATTTGATCCCCTGACAAATGTAAATTTGATATTATTTAGAGTTTATTGTTGACTTGAAGCCAAATATGAATCATTTAGGTCTTAAATCTTGTTTCTAGAAAGCTGATTTTACCTCTTGAGTCCCCGAGTTAACTTCCAGGTGTTTGAAAGCGTACGGCACCAGCTGGGCTGCCTGCATATGATGCTCCTCGGGCGTATTATGTAACGTTTGGTGGGATTCTCACCCACCCAAACTTAGAGCATCCCGGTCTGTGGCTGCTGTCAGTTAAGATTTGCTGGTGCGCGACAGACGCAGTGCCTGGCTCATCCTCACACCGCCTCCTCAGGAGTTCATCGGCAGCTGATGCATAAATGCAAATCTTCTCTCGCAAGGCGCCCAGGCTGCACCGGGCAAGGCTTCCGGGTACTTTTCAAAGTATTAAAGTTGCAGCTTTTTTGGGTATTATTAGAGACTCGCACAAAGCTGTTTTTTCGAGATCAAAATCCGGCGCCGCAGAGCGATTCGCAGCGATGGTGACCCGAGGGCAGCTGCAGACAATCCACCGCTCAGTTCTTCATGCGAGAGGTAGCGCGCAGCATTATGCAACGGGCGGTTGTGTAACGCCTCTGTATGTTTGTAATGTGATTTTCCCCTCTCGGAGAGAGATACCAGTCATGGGGTTAAACTTGTTAGCGAGTGACTGTGGTTCCCAGTTAGTGCTGATAACCTCTCCATCCCCTGCTTGACCCTGGAACGGTCAAATGACTGGAGAGTTTGTGCCACAGGTCGTCTTCGACATCAGCTGCTTTATGGAGCTAAAGAAGAAGAAGTGGGTTTCGACAGGAGACTCAGAATAAGCCAGTGAATTTAGTAGGTTTCTCGAAACAAGGAAGCCCAGATGTCATTACTTCTCTTTGGTCGTGCGAGAGACTTTGTAAGGTGTTTGAGCGAAGCAAAGTAGCCAGAAAGTCTCTGTAATTTTGAGGGTTTATTTCATCGTCCTCAGGTGGAAGATGCGCCGCTCTCTTTTTGAAAACTGCTGCCAACTCCTCCACTCGGCTCCCGTTCTGTAGTTCTACTTAGAGGCCATTAGGCTGCCTGCTTTTTTTAGACGCAGTGTAGGCTGCTTCCCAGGAGATCAGAGGATGTTGCCCTACCTGGCCGGCCCCCATTCGGCCAGACTTTATTTTTACTTGACTCTCTCTTGCCCCTCAAGTTGCTTTAATTCACTTTGAGTTATTGTGTTTCTGTCCAGCTTTATCTGGTGCTGAATGAGCTGATTTTGTGACGTCTTTCGAGGTGCATTTGTGTAAACAAAACGACTCCAGCCCTTGAAAATGAGGCTGTTTTTCGTCTCAGTGAGGAAGCGTCGAAGTCTCGGTCCTTGTGCCGCCCTGCTGACACAAAACTTGACGTATAAAGTCAGACTCCGACTCATCCTCGTCCCATTTGGTTTCACTTTCTAAGATTTCAGCTTTCTAATCCTCTTTAATGAGCAGCGTGCCCAGTCTTTAACGAGTAATACTCGTGGGCTTTGCTTCGTTTAAGCTCGTGCTGTTTGTGTGGGTTGTTTTCTGACGTCTTATTTGGTGCCCATTGACCCAATGTAAATCATTAAGCAGGTTTGGATGATTTTGTTTGGGTAAAGTCCATGTTAAGGATTTAAGCGCCATTGATCTTGTATTAGATGCTCAGTGAAAGACTCTGTTGGAGGAACTATTTAGGGCACAACGTTGGTTACAAGCTAAGAGTTTTGGACAAACTCCCCCCGCTCTCTGGCCAACCTCGCAGCCCCCGGAGCATTTTCATCAGGATTAAGAAAGCCTAAGGTCCTCCCGAAGCATTCTTGGGTGTCAGAAAGTTGAGTGATGATGACGTATCCCCCGGGAGTCGAACCAAAAACCTCTAAGATCAGCTGAAGATCTGGCGCCTTCCCCCGCGGCACTTTTGCTGAACTGTGCAAACAGCGATCCAGAACAGTTAACACTCGCCTGACGGAGCAGCGAATCATCCAGCAGTGTGTCTTGTGTTCCAACCAGGTGTCAACAAGACAATACAGGCCTGTATTTTAATGCAGTCCCTGCGCGCAGCGTATAGCCGAGACATATTGACCCACTTAACCGGCGGAGGAACGTGTTTTCGCAGACGCTATTTTGTGGTTTAATTGACAGCAAAATGGAGGAGACGTGTCCCGTGAAAGAGACGCCTGTCAGCACCACGACATTCAGATATCTTATGTCCCCCTATTCTTCTGTAGAAGCTCATTTAAATCCCCAAGACCTGGAATATAAAACGACAGGAGGGGCAACAGTTTGTTTCCAGAGTCATTTGGTTTTATCTTTTATTCCTCACCAGAAGGTTCTACCTCCTCCGGGCAGGTAATCGATCCCTGGACGCGAGTTTCACCGCGTCCGTCTCCCCCCTCTCTCTCTCACCAGGCGTGGATATCGAGTCGGCCCGCAAAGAAGAGGAGCGCATCATGCTGAGGGACGCCCGGCAGTGGCTCAACAGCGGACAGATCCAAGATGTCCGGCACGCCAAATCCGGGGGGACGGCGCTCCACGTGGCCGCTGCCAAGGGATACGTGGAGGTTTTAAAGTAAGCAGCGGGCTTGACTTCACAAGAGTCCAAAAATTTATGTAACGTATGTGATGACAACACTTTTATAGGTTGTTATATAACACCTCTCCTGTATGCTACATGATATAAATACAGTTTACAGTTAAGGCAGCGGTGATGCCTGGGATCACTTTCGTCACGCAGCTAATGCCAGACATATCTGGGCCTCTGCATCCCATCATCCTGCGCCGTTCCGACATCGTCTCTGTGGGTTGTTAATACAGTGACTCTGTCGGAGGATAGAAACTGCAGCCGCCTGTCCATCTGCTCCGGGCAGCCGGCCAGCACGCTCCGCTGCCATAGATAGCTCTAAGATCTGCGATGTTTAGCTCCCATACACAAGACGGGGATCTGAATGTTCCCTCCTTTACCGCTGGAAATATTAAGTTTTCCAAATCTCGCCTGCGTTGTTCAGCTTTGCGAGGAGATAGCGGAGATTTGGGCTCCCGATATGCCGGAAATCTGGCCTGGAGCTGCACCGCTGACGCGCTTCTAAAAACCTGCACTCCATCAGCACCTTGAAAGATTAGAGTCTAATCTGACGATCACGCCGCATGATTCAAACTCTGTCCGTTTCCTCCTCTTCAGGCTTTTAATCCAAGCAGGGTATGATGTAAATATTAAGGACTACGATGGCTGGACTCCTCTACACGCGGCAGCACACTGGGGCAAGGAGGAGGCGTGTCGGATACTGGTGGAGAATCTATGTGACATGGACGTCATTAACAAAATGGTGAGTCACCAAAGAAATGGAGTACTTCCATCGAGCGCCTTCCAGTGCTTCACTTCTCTTTCCTTTGTCCTCGTCAGGGCCAGACTCCTTTTGATGTAGCAGACGAAGACGTCCTGGGATACTTAGAAGAACTACAAAAGAAGCAAAATCTGGTGAGTCACGGAGGCTGCAGAGCAGAAGAAAATGGAGTTTGTCAGTGAAATTGCAAAAAAAACCCCTTCGTTTTCTCTCTTTATTCCAGCTGATCGGTGACAAGAAAGATGTTAGAAAGTCTCCTTGGATTGAAACAACGACCACAGGAGACAATAATCAATCGCTGAAACCACTGAAGAGGTAAAACACAATCGTCCAGCTGCGATTTTCTTCCACGTGCATCCCTGGTTTCTCCACGTGTTTTATCTTCACGTTGCAGCAAGGAAACGCTGCTCCTGGAGCCGGAGAAGAGCGCCCCTCGCATCGAGACCTTAGAGCCGGAGAAGGTGGACGAAGAGGAGGAGGGAAAGAAGGACGAGTCGAGCTGCTCCAGTGAAGAAGAGGAGGAAGAAGACTCGGAATCAGAGACTGAAGCCGGTACTGGGTGTTTCTATTGCAGACCCCTCCGTGTGGGATCACTGAACCACCTCTTACCCCAGAAAAACACTCTTGACTCTTGATTTCTCCGGACAACCTTTGCATCTGCTGTCTCTCTTTTCAGACAAGAGCAAACCCGCGACGTCGGTGAGCAACAGCACAACGCCCACGCCGACCAGCATCACCGTGTCTTCTCCGACGAGCCAAACTAACCAGGTGACGACTCCCACTTCACCAGTTAAAAAGGTACGACGTGGCCGACAAGCGTGGCGAACAACAGCAGCGGCCGCAGCGGCCGCGTTTCTCCTCAGATCTGTGGTTTTTAACGGTCAAAAAGGCTCTTGAGGAAGTGAAAAGCTGCGGCTCAGTCAACGTCTCCTCTGCGTTACACAAGGCTCGTTTTTTTTCCCCCTTCCAGAAATCTCACAAATACTGAAACAAACACTCAACATTTTTAACTTCTCCTCCCTTTTAACCTCATTCTACTTCCGTGAAACACTGTAACTTGTCCCCTTTTTTTAAAATTAATCATTGCGTGGACTCCCACTTGTGAGTCTGCTGTCCTCTAGTGGAGAAATGAGGCATAGCATCCAGCAGCCTTTTTATGGATTGAAGTCACAGTTTTCCCACATTTGCATCATACAGAGTGGTTCCCACTTGTTCTGATGTCTGTTTTGAATTGTTCCCTGTCTGCAGTCGTTTCTCCTTTTTTCCCCCTGCTTCTTTTTGCAATAAACTTCCAGTTCCGACCCTTTTGTTGAAGCCTCTCACACCACAGTCTTCTTTCTGAAACATGTAAAAAAAAAACCGAGCGCATTTCCGGCTTCTAATATTGGACGTTTTCATGCTTTTGAAAGTGAGCAAAATGTGGTGCGACAAGGCTTTCAATGACCTGTCCTGACCCATCAGGCTTGTTTCTTTTGCTGCTGCTTCTGTCTTATTCTGGCTTTCTCTCTGTTTCAAACATCCATCCATCCTTCCTTCCCTCCCTTCCTCCCTCCCTCCTTTCCTCCCCTCCTCTGCATCCTCCTCATCTTGGCCCCTCGTGTCTCGGTTGGCTTTAGTTTGATTGTGTTACTCCTCTCATGCCTGTGGCGGAGCCAGGCTGTCCTGCATTGTGGCGTCAAGGTTTGCGCAAAACTGGCATTTCTCTTGTGCCCAAAAAACCCATGGTGAGGCCTTGTTGTGCACCGGAGTTGACCTCTCACCTCACACGCACCTTTGCACTGACAGCTAGTAACACTGCCCAAAACACCGCAGCCTGACCCGGGTCACCGACTGTCGCTCACTCACTGTCTTGTTTCCGCTCCTGCACCGTCCTAACCCTGCTTTTCACTTCCTGTCTGGGTCTTGTTTGCCTTGCTTGTCATGCTATGCACATGTGAGCAGAACCACAGAGCAGAGCACAAAAGCCCCCCCCCTTCTGTAAAGCCGTTATCTTTAGGATAGCTTCAAAGATGTGCTGTGCAAGCTGTTTAGTGAGTTCCAGGTGTTTATTTACACTCCAGATGTGACTGTACATCCATAAACTGGCATGTTTTGCTCCTGAAAATGTTTTCTGGGTTATTCGCAGCATTAGCAGATTAATCCCAACGATTTTTGACCTGATTTGCCAACTAAAAATCTCAATTAACACCCTCCTCATATTTAATCGGTTAATGTTGCCTCAACTTCAGCTCTGCGTGTCTCATCGCAGGTTGCCCAGCCTGCTGCGAAGGTCTCGTCTAAAGTGGAGGACGAGCGGAAGGACGAGTCCCCGGCGTCCTGGCGTCTCGGCCTGAGGAAGACGGGCAGCTACGGGGCGCTGGCGGAGATCACGGCCACCAAGGAGGCTCAGAGGGAGAAGGACACCACGGGGGTGATGCGCTCGGCCTCCAGCCCTCGCCTGTCCTCGTCCCTGGACAACAAGGACAAAGACAAGGTGAGCGCGGATCAGACCGGCTCCTAAACGGGATCGATTTGTGGTAATGTTTTGTCGGTTGTGTTTTGATCTCGAATTGGTCTCTCACTCGGGCCCGTTTGCTCCTCCAACTCAAGGAAAAGGATAAAAGCACCCCGCTCGTCTACGTGGCCCCGACCATCCCCGGCAGGCTGGCGAGTACCTCGGATATCGACGAGAAGGAAAACAGGTGAAGCCCCCGGAGGCTCGGCGTGAACATGCATCAGCTTGAGCGGCTCCTGTTGCCCACTGCTGTGTGTTGCACACGAAAAGCTCCCCAAATGCTCTGCATGGTGTGCGGCCATAAGCAGTCACCTTCAAGCGAGATGAAATGACAGGATAGGCCAGAAGTACCACACATGTACGTGTCAGCGAACGCATCGCTGGAAGCACAGGGGGTACTATTCTAGCTTGTGGTTCCCCAGGGACTCGACAGCCCTGATACGTAGCGGCTCCTACACCCGGCGGCGCTGGGACGATGACTTGAAGAACAACGAAGGAAGCGCCTCCACCAACCGAACCCCCAGCTACCAGCGCAGGTTAGCCCCCCACCCCCTGGTGTCTCGCGGACCCCAGCCGAACCTCCATCAGATCAACTGACTCACGTAGCGCAGGGACCAAATTATTGCGATTACTTGTCAATTGTTTTCTAGCCATCAGAGATTTGTACGCACACGCTTGTGTTGGCTTCTGAGAAAGCAATGCAAATCAGCCCCGCTGCCACCGAGTGTGTTGCATGACCGTGCCGATCCTGTCAGGTTGCTGCGCCACCGGGTCTTCGCCACGCATTACTCTGGTATTTTAACGAGCGCAGATCTGTCATGTAAATCAGATCAATCCAACTCCCGGAGACGTCCGCGGCGCAGAACCTCGACGACGGGCTCATGTTTCATTCATGTCTTGTGGGAGAAGCGCTTGGCGGAGCGCCACCGGGTGAAGTCACTCTTGTTTTCTGGCCGTACGGGCTGTTTGGGAACTCGCTGCGTGGATTGTTCTCAATTTCACTGTTGCCAGACGTCATGTTTGAACTCCAAAATCGCTCCTTTGAGCTGCAGCGCTCCTCCCATGTGACATGAATGCACCAGCGGCACGTCAAAGCTTTTTAGTCTGGAATATGTACGTTTGCTGTACTGTTGAATATATCTGTTTGTGTGTTTTGTGTGTGTGTGTGTGTGCCTTCACCGCTAACATGCCTCTCTCGCCCACCTGCCCGCCGACACACCAGCACGTCCCATACGCTAGCGCTAGGGCGGAGCGGCAGCACGCGGGACGTGCCGGCCAAGTCTTCGTCCACCTCCAGCTTGGACCCTAACACCTGTAATACTAAACCCTGGCAGCCACCCACCTCCCACTACCAGTCTTACAGCATTTACCGCAGGTACACCCGCCCCGCCCGGCCCCGGCCGGGCCGCCACCGCCGTCTCCACACCCACCCGTCCTCTGTCACCCGTCTCTGCTCTCCGCTGTCACCACGTCCTCCTGTCTTTATTCAACATCTGTTTGAATGCTGGGAGTGGGTTTTTTGGGGCTCCGGATGAAGCCTGTTGAAATGTAGTGCTACAAAATTACAACAGTATTACAAAATGAATATTTCAGCTCATATCCTAAAGCTCTAACAACTAGATAATGACCTCAGCACACCAATCAGCTGATTGCAGTTCGTCGCACAGCCCGGCGCGTCTCACACTCCGTCTCATCAGCGGCTTTCTGTCCCGCAGTGGCTCTTTCGGAAGAAGACACGAGGACCTCAGTTCCTCATCCGTTACCTCGCCCACAGGCCACCGTGGCCTGCTCTCCAGTTTGGGCTCCTCCTCCACTCGCACTGGTCTCACCAGCAGGTAAAAACCTCCCCCCTGTCATAGCGGGAAATCAGCCCTGGGGGGGGCTTCGTTCCCTCATCGCCGCGTTGTTGCCCGACAGGTACTGGCCAGAGGAGAGTGCGGAGAGGGACAAAGTGAAGGAGAAGGAATCGGCTGCGGTCATCCCCACTATAAACACTGGTTCTACCACCACCACCACCACGTCGACCACTACTACCACCGCCATGTCTACCACCACCACCACCACCACTACCACTGGCACCGTCACTGGCTCTGAAAGACGCAGGTAACTGAGAGAATCCAACCAGACAAATTGACAGTTTTGTCAGTCATAAAAACGCGTACGGTGGCCAAGAAGGGTCAAAAACACAGTGCTAAAGCCTGCAGTTACAGTTTAGGCCTCAACGAAACCGCTTCAAAACTGACGGACATCTACTGCAGAGGCTCCTCCCCTCAGATCCATTTCCTCACTCTCTGAATGTGTTTGATCCTCGATTATTCTGAAGTGAGACTTTCGTCCGTCTCCCCGAGAGAGGAAGCTTGCGAGAGTCCGTCACAGCGAGCAGGCAGCTCGCGTGTGTGTGTGTGTTTCGAGTGGGGTCGAGTGCGTGTCTTTCCTGCGGCGGCTCTGAAATAAGCCACCTGTCGCGGCGGGAGCGAGGGCAGGCGGCTGAGCCGCTCCAGCAACTTCTCCTTATAAGGAAGGTGGGCAGAAGCCGCGCATTTTCCTCAAGGCCGAGCGAGGAGTCCGCTCCGCTCCCGATGACTTCATACTTCGCCGCGGAGGCGAGCCGAGTGCAAAAGTTTGATTTCCCGAAACGGCTTTATTGAATCTTTTGCAGTGGAAGATCGCAGACATGATGTGTCACACCCATGAACTTTCGTATCCACCTTTCCTCCAGGTCCTACCTGACACCTGTGCGAGACGAGGAGTCGGAGTCTCAGAGGAAAGCTCGATCCAGACAGGCCCGACAGTCGAGGAGGTCCACCCAGGTGTGTTTTCACCCTCATTATGAACTGAATCATAACAAGCGGTGACCCCGGAGCGGCCCCGGGAAACAATATTCTTTTATCGCTGCGGTTTTGTTTAACTAGATGCGGTTCTTCTTGATGAGACGGCGGAGACTTTCTGTGTACACATTCGGTCGCTCGGCGTCGACGCTCTCAAGAAGATCTGATCGTTTTACAAGCTGAGAGACTTTGAGGCTGTTTCTGTTCAAACATTCGAAAGTCTTTGCGTTTCAGCGCCTGCGATGTCTCGCCAAACATCGCAAATCACGCGGCACCATGAATAATCAAGATTCTAGTGGTTGTATAAAGAAAGGAGGCTTAAAAAACGTGAAATCGTCTTTCTTTTTGACAGGGTGTGACGCTGACTGACCTGCAAGAGGCGGAGAAGACCATCGGCAGGAGTCGTCCCACGAAGACCTGGGAGGAGGAGAAGGAGGAGAAGGAGAAGCAGGACAAGGAGAAGCAAGAGGAGAAGAAGGAGACGGAGACCAAGGAGGATGACTACCGATCGAAGTACCGCAGCTTCGAAGAAGTACGTGTTGCCCCCCCCCGATGAAATCCCAACCCGAGTACGACACAAATCTCTGACTCTCACCCCTTCATTTCCTCCTCTTCCGCCCCTCTCCGTTTCAGCGATACCGGCCTTCGTCGTCCTCCTCCACCTCGGCCATCTCCACCGTCAGCACCGCCTCCACCCCTTCCTACTCTAGCGCCACGTTGTCCTCCAGTTCCAGCTCCCTGAACAGGCCCAACAGCCTGACGGGAATCACCTCCTCCTATAGCCGTTTATCCAGAGACACAGAAAAAGGTCCGTCACACACAAGCTCCTCCTCGCAGTGTTGTTTCTTCTGATGTATCTCTTCATAATCAGGCTCGGTGTCTTTGTCTTTCCATGGACAGAAATGGACAAGGAGGAGAAGGAGGGAGAGGACAAGTCTCAGCCTCGCTCCATCCGGGATCGCCGGCGGCCCCGCGAGAAGAGACGCTCCACCGGAGTCTCTTTCTGGACTCAAGATGTGAGAGACGATGATGCGTTTTGGTATTCGTCGCACTCCCCTGCTGAGGTGCCGCGATTTGACACGTTCTTTAAATAATCCTTTTTTCCCAGGGTGATGAAAACGACCCCGATCAGCAGTCCGACTCGGAGGAGGGCAGCACCAAGGGAGAGCCGCAGGCAAGTCGCGTCACGCCGGGATAAAAAACCGACTGTCGTGTCCGCTGAACTTCTCTTTGATATCTCTCTTTTTTCTGCGTTTATTTGCTATTCTGGGAGTCCGCCACCCTTTGACCCTCTTTATACGCCCCTCGCAGCTACTATTTCCTGCCCCACCCTCTTATCGTTGCCACTTGCCGTCCACCACCTTTTGAATTCTGAAGGTTTCTCTCTTCCGGCAATTGTTCGGGCGCTGCTCCTCCGACATTCATCTCGGCTATAGATCAGTGTGTTTTCAAGATGTATACATCCATACAAAGGAAAGGAAGTCCGGGTTAAATACCACACCTAATCAAGCTTTGCACATTTTAAATGCCATGAATACCGAGCCACGAAAACCACTTTTTTTTGGTGCCATCTGTGCAACACGAGTCCAATCGTCTGGCTCCAAAATCTATAAATAACTTGTGAATATTGAATTTATTGCATTCGTACTGAAACGTGACGCTGAGGACTGAGTGGGCAGCAGTGTGGAAATATCGCCTGCCAGGTGAACATCCTGTGTTTTTGCTGCCCCACAAAGGGAGCGAACGGTTGTAGTTTGAGCCCAATTGTGAAGGAAGAGAAAGAAAAAGGAGGAGTGAGAGAACCGTTCATGGGAAACAAACTGTAGACGAATAAACGTTAACAGCGTGTTTTTGTTTCCTTACAGAGTGACAGATTGTCCAGGTATGTATCGCCTCCTTGTTTAGCCTTCCTCTCTTGTTTACAAACCTGCCTTCTGGATAAACAACCGCCTGTTTACTTCGGCAGGAACGAGAGCACTTCATCCTTAGATCGCAACGACACTCTTTATAGCCGCAGCTATGGCGAGAGTCGGAGGCCATACTCGAGCCGCCTGGACCGAGACGACGCCACTGACTACAAAAAGGTGCGAGCGCACGTCGTCTTCTTGCTTCGCACTTCCTGCTCGGCGCTTTCGCAATAAAAGTGACGCCCAAACCTTTCATTCGCAGCTCTACGAGCAGATCTTAGCCGAGAACGAGAAGTTGAAGGCCCAGTTACGCGACACCGATCTGGAGCTCTCAGACTTGAAGCTACAACTCGAGAAGGCCACACAGGTATGGTGAACTCGCGCTCGACCCCGTCGCACGATGGCGGTGTCCCCCCTGGTGCAGTTCTGGGGCCACACAAGCGATTTTACGCGACTGACGTTTGTTTTCTTCTCGTCTCTGCAGAGGCAGGAACGCTACGCCGACCGGTCACAGCTCGAGATGGAGAAAAGGGTAACGACAACAACACAAACGCTTCAAATCGATAAACAAACGTCTGTTTTGCTCAATAACCACTTGACTGTTTTCCA
The DNA here is from genome assembly GCA_032164315.1 of Malacoctenus gilli. Taxonomy (NCBI): domain Eukaryota; kingdom Metazoa; phylum Chordata; class Actinopteri; order Blenniiformes; family Labrisomidae; genus Malacoctenus; species Malacoctenus gilli. The sequence continues at coordinate 2,239,541 of JASSRZ010000032.1, read as the reverse complement.
GACTTGCAGAATCTTAACCTATTTGTTTTTGGCGTAATTTGATGGTAACACTCCCGATGGGTTTATGTTAAAGGTAACAAGCAGGCCCCAATATCATCTGGGTGGTGGTATGATCTTCCCCTCAGTTTTATCTTGTATCCTCTCTGCTGCTGGCTGTCGTGTCTCACGTGCCCTCCAAGGCGGGCTCAAACGGGACGCCCTCCTTTTCCTCCACGCCACCCAGAACACGCCGCCACCTTCTCTTTTCACACGTGTTGGAACCAGATTTTTTTTCCAGTGTGGGAGTGTTTGTTGTTTTCGTTTTTAATGGAGTTTTGCAGGAGGCGGAGCCACTGTTTGCCGTTGAATTGCTGCAGAACGAACCCCGTGCATGTGTGTTGTCATGCTGTTTGCACTCTGGCGTCTTTCGGCTGCAGTTTGGTCAACAACCCGTAGATTTTCTCTGGATCTCGGTGGCGTTTGACGCCGTTTTCTCACCGATCCTTAACGATAGAAGATTGTTTGTTCTGACCTCACTCACGAAACGTCTTAACCTCCAAACGTCCTCGTTTTTGGACTCCTTGGACGACGCGGGCGCGTAATAACCAACCAGTCACTGGATCCGTAGATTGCGTGTGTGTGCGTGTTCAAGTGTGTGCTGCTACGACACCATCACCACCTCTCACACCTGATTTTGTGTGTGTATACAGCCTCGCACCCGAGTGTGTTAACCACCGAGTGTCAGCAACAAGGCGTTTCACCTTTTTTTTTCCTTTAATCAACAGGAAAGAAGAGCTCTAGAAAGGAAGATCTCTGAGATGGAGGAGGAACTTAAGGTACCACCCGACACCCTCACACAGCTCGCTTCACAAATATTAAAACTAGACCCGGAAAGTGTCAGCAGTTTATCAGTTTCTGCTTCCTTTAGGAAGATGCATTTGTGGGATGAGCAGCCGATTTGGTTTGGTGGGTTTTAGCGCAAATAATCCAAGTGATTCTTGTACAAACGACTCTTGAAAGATCCAAGACTCGAGAACCGCTTACAGTGACGACATCTGTGTGAAGGAGACGTTTTGGCTGTTTCTAGGGTCATTCGAAGGGCAGGTTACATATTTATGATGCTCATTATGATGGGGGGGTTGAGGCTTACGATCGCTTGCCGTCGCCAAGCGCTTCGGTAATTTGTGAGACGCAGCGACACAGCAGCAAGTCAGTCAGTCAGCCAGTCAGGTGGTAAACAGCTTACTCTAAGCAGCTTTATTCCAGGTGAAACTAAACCACCGAGCTGGGCGGACCTTTGCTGCCTTTCTGTGTAACACACACACACACACACACACACACACACACACACACACACACACACACACACACACACACACACACACA
>JASSRZ010000032.1:2224400-2238076 GCA_032164315.1 Malacoctenus gilli | reverse complement strand
ACACACACACACACACACACACACACACACACACACACACACACACACACACACACACACACACACACACCTTTATTCTGCAGAAAATGTGTCTTAAAACAAAACAGGCTTCGAAATCAAACTTACTGGTCGTTGTGATGGAGTCGCCGTCCCGTTACCGTGACAACAGGGAGCATGTTGAGGTGCGAGGCAGCCGGCTGATCTTGTCACTGTCCTTTTTGTGTCGTCCTCTCGAAGCGGCAGGCTGAACACTCTGATCTGTCCCCATTTTTCTAACCGTCTTCCTCTTCTGTCTTCCCTCCCTCCTCCTCCTCCTCCTCCTCCTCCTCCTCCTCCTCCTCCTCCTCCTAATTTAAATGTCTTGTCTCTCATTAAACCTGTCTTTATTTGTCTCCTCCGACATCTTCCCATCCTCTGCCCCGCCCCCTTCCTTTCCTTCCTTCCCTCCCTCCCTGTTGTTGTTGTGGTTGTTGTTGTTGTGGTTGTTGTTGTTTCCCCCCCCCTGCAGAACCTCCCCCAGGTAAAGCAGGTTCAGGCCCTGCGGCAGGTTAAGGAGCGGCTGCAGGCTGAGAACCGGGCGCTGGCCCGCGTGGTGGCGAAGCTCTCGCAGTCGGCCTGCAGCCAGCTGCCCACCGTCGACCTCTAAGCCACGCCCGTCTGTCCGCCACCATCTCCTCCTCCTTCTCCTCCCTCCTCTTCTTCCTCCCCCCTCTTCTTCCTCCCCCCATTCTTCTCATGCTCCATTCGTGCTCTGCCCCGCACCCCTAGACAGGCAGGTGTCCAGCCGCCCAGTATGACTGGTTGTGTAAACTGCCCTTCCTGCCCCTGCCCCCCCCCCCTCCTCTGCCTCCCCACAGCTTTTGGTTGTTTTTGGATTGGGGAGGGTGTCTGTTTTTGGTTCTTGCATCAGGACACTCTCCTCTTACAGCACTCGTTCCTTACAAAGGCGCTCAGACGTCGCAGCTCTGAGTCGATTCTCGATGCGAAAGCATCGCTCTCTGTAGAGGAAAGTGTCCTCCGTAGTTTCCTAGCGGCCGCGCCGTTTTGGATCGGCGGCGGCTCGGCTCCTCGGCTTGGCTTGTTCTGGCTTCTTTGCATGAAGCGACTCCACAGGCGTCCGCGTGGACGGACGACCTCAACGGATGCATGAAAAGACGGAGAAAAAACGTTCACTCTGGAGTTTCTTTGGAGCGCAATCCAGCAGAAGGTTTTAATCTGAGACGACTTTAGAGACAGTGCTTTGTCGTCAGAAAATGTGGAGTTGTGAGATTAATGTGAGGTGAGTAGGGTAGTAAAAATAAAAGTTGGAATAAAGATGATAAAAAGGAGGTAAATCCTCCTTTTGAGAGAAATGTGGCAAGGAAAATAGAATTAATTTAGCAAAAAATACACAATAAAGAGAGAAATTGGGCAAGATTTCACCCAAAAATTCAATAATCTGCTCAAATTTAAAGGGAAAAAAGCCATTTTTCACCAGACAAACTTCAAACGTGACTCCTTGTTTCCTTGTTTTGTTGTTTATTTGATTCGGTGGTTTCCTCTGAGCAGCCGACAGACTCTGCATGGCTTTCTCAGGATCTTTGGCCTGTGGTGTGTCTGCTTATTGTTTATTCTCTCTCTCTCTCTCTCTCTCTCTCTCTCTCTCTCTCTCTCTGTCTCTCTCTCTCGCTCTCTCTTGCTCTCTCGCTCTCTCTTGCTCTCTCTTGCTCTCTCTTGCTCTCTCTCTCTGTCTCTCTCTCTGTCTCTCTCTCTCTCTCTCTCGAACAAACATTTCAGTCTCTCTTTTTTTTGTGATCGATTAAAGAAAAGTCGACGATCCAAACCTGTGAGCTGCTGTGTGACTGTGACTGGCAGCACGGCTGCAATTAACCCTAAAGGAACCAAGCTCCAACAATAAAAAAGAGAACAGGTCGGAGCGGTTGAGCGACACCCGGCTGTGTACAGACTTGTCTAACCCTCTTTCTCTCTCTCTCTCTCCTTCACCTCCCTTCCTCCCTTTTCAGACGCTCCCAGACTTGAAAGCCGACAACCAGAGACTAAAGGACGAGAACGGAGCGCTCATTCGAGTCATTAGCAAGCTCTCCAAGTAGAACCGCACCCCTGCCCCCCCTTTCTAGCCCCCCCTGGCAGTGACTAATGGAATTGCACATTTAGATATTAATTGCAACAGACATCAGAGACAAGACTCCTTTTTATTCCTCCCCCCACACCACTTCCTGTTTCTCTCTCTATGTCTATTTTTTGGCTCCTCCTCCTCCTTCACCACCACCGCCGCTGCATCCATCCATCCATCTATCACCCCCCCTTCCTCCTCCTCCTCTTCCTCCTCCCTTCCTGCTGATCCCGATAGAGTTTACAGGAGAAACAAACGGCGGGTGGTGTTTTTTCGCGATTCGCATGTAAAGGCATCGCGGGGCGGGGCGAGTGAGCCTGAGAAAACTATTTAACCAATAAGCCTTAGTTGTACATAAAGAGACAAAAGACTTGCATTGACCTCTCCTCTCTCTCTCTCTCTTTCTTCTCACTGAAGAACAGATATTATCCAACACCTGATTTTATTTGTGCCACAATCTCCTTTTTTGGATGTTTTTTTGTTGTTTCCTCTCGTGTAGTGTGCCGTGCAGTTCTCTCTCGCTCTCTCTCTCTCTTTCTTTTTTTTTTTCCCAAACAAACCCTCCCTTTAAACGCCACAGTATCAGCTCCTGGTGGCTCCGCCCCCTTTCTTTCTTTTCGTTTCCCCCCCCACACTGATGCACACTCTTTTCCCCCTCTCTCGTTGTTGTTGTTGTTGTTGTACCTCTGTGTGTCTTCCTCCAAGAGGGAAAAAAAATAAACGTTAGCGACAAACTGAGGCGGACCTGGTGGAATTTAAGCTTTCACTGTATGTGCAATACGCATTTCTTGACCTTTTTTTTTTTAATGCTTTAATGAGTCCATCACAAGTAGGATCTTTTTTTTTCCTCCACTCTTCCACCGCTCCCATCGCTCACTCCCCCACCCCCTCCGTGTTTTTTTTTTCCTTTTTGTTTTAAGTTTGTAGTGTAGTCCAGTTTATACTCTGTATTTCTCACTTTGTTTTAGCAGGTACTGAGTGACGCTGTATATACCTGTATGTATTTGTTTGAGACCAGCACATGGCATGCGTTTATGGTTCCCGTCTGTTACTATTAAAAGTATACAAATTCCAGAGGACAACAAGGTGTGTTTTAATTCTTTCTTTTTCTAGACTAAATACATGGGAAACAGTACAGTAGAGCCTCTCTCGGCTGGCAGTGTTCACATATATTCAAGGAAAAAAAACGATAAAAAAAGACGAAATACTCGCTTCACTACATTTCACTTTCATTGTATTCAGTATCTTTGGAAGAGTGCTGTTCTGTTTGTGTTTTTGTTTTTTTTAAGCTGTAGTATTATTATTATAGCCCAGGTGTTGTCACTAAACGGAGCAGACGATCTCTAGCTGCCGCTAACCCAGAAGTCCTTCCTACCATGTCTACATGCACTGTTGACGCCATGCCAGGAGTCTCGATGTCAGGTCCGATCACCTCCGCTCATCCGAAGACCTTTTTATGCATTTCAGTGGCCTTTTTTAAGGAGATTTTAGTGAAAGAAGTTACAAAGAGTCACTGCAGGTGGACTGACGGCCATCTACTCTGTTGTTTTTTTTTGTTTTTGTTTCCTTTATTATTATTATTATTTTTTGTTTGTTTTTTTTCCCCATCATCTTGTAAAATAGGTGTGTGGCTTAATACATGCAAGCTGTGCTGTGACTACCAACCACTGAAGAGTTCATTAAAAATAAACTTGTACATTGTAAAGTTCCCGCGTCTCTTTATTCGCCTGCGGTGATTCAACACAAAGCTCTGTGTATGTGTGTGTGTGTGTGTGTGTGTGTGTGTATGTGCACACGTGTGTTTGCATGTTTTTCTGATTTTGTGCATTCAGTTTGCGTGCTTCTCGTCTTGTAAGTTTGTGTTTGTGTGTTTTTCTGATTGTGTACTTGAGAATCTGTTTGTTTTCACAAGTGTTCATATGTCATTGTGGGTCTGTGTGTCCATACGTGTGTGTGTTCTTGTGTACTTTTACACCTCTGTGTGTGGTCTTTATCTGTGCGCACACGTGCTGCTATATCCCATCACGCCACTAGATGGTGCACATCTGCAGAGTCCAGAGAAGAGACACAAGCGCTCAAACAAATGAATGTTCTTCTCTAAACTCCTCTTTCATAAACGTCCTTTTGTGTGACGTCTTCGTGGCACAGCTGCTGGATGAGGCGTCGTCTGAGCTCTTTCTTCAGCATGTGGAGGGAACAATAACTCACCGGGCGTGTCCGTCTGTGTTTGATGAACGCTCAGGTGAAGCCGCGCGGATAAGTCTGGAATCTGCTCTAATCGCCTGCAGAACGCTCACATTTTCCATGACCTCAGTTCTGCGGTCGGAGGAGTCGGGACTCCGCCGACGCGCTCCGGCTTGAAAGAAGTCGTCGCCGTCCTCGCCACGACCCCGACTGATGATAATTGGGGGTAAAAGAGGAAGTTGGAGCGAGAAATGGTGCAAATTATAGCTGCTTCTTAATGACTCTTCTGTCTGAGGGGCACAGAGGTCAACGTCGAGTCTTCACCTTCAATAATCAGAGCCGCCTCGCTCATTGAGACGTTTCACCCGAGACCAACACAAGCCGGAGGCTTTTTAACCCGCGGACGTCTTTTATTTTGAAATTAAAGCTTTCAAATTCTTGTGTTTGATCTTTTCTGGACACCTTTGAGAGTATTCAAGCCTGTGGTGCTTTTATTCTGAAGGCTCCTGCTTTATTCTGTGTTGGTGAGCACGCACGCCCTCGTCTGTGGTTGGCTTCGCTGAGAACAAAGAGAGAAAGACGGGACTCAGGAGGCAGCGGGAGTGCCGGGTGGCTTCAGTGGGATCCACTTTGCAGCGGCGTGCTGCCATTTCTCCCTCTGAAGCTGCACTCGTCCTCTCTTACTCATTTGATTTGCGCAACGGCCTAATCTGCCCCTCTCCTCTCTACCGTAAAGTGTGGCAACCCAAACAAGCCTCCTCCTCCTCCTCTTCTACTCATCCCACACACACACACACACACACTCACACACACTTGGACTTAGACACACTGGGTGAGCAAAACCCCCTCAGCTCTGAGGACGCACAGCAGTGGGGCTTCTCTCCGATGACAAACAATGACAAATCGCGGCGTCCGGATGAAGTGACAGCTCGAGTCTGTCACTGAAACAAAGATAAACACACTCGGGGAGAAAAATGGGATTGGAAGCGGCGGAGGACTGCAGTGGATGCAGCTGGAGGAGACGACATAGAGACGTTGGTGTGTGTGTGTGTGTGTGCTGTCAGCGGAGAAATAAAGGGCAAACACAGAGTGACACACCATCTCTCACACGCACATACACCGAGGGACAATTTAGAGCCACCAAATAACCTCACGGTGTCACACGAACAGGAAGAACATGAAAACTCTGCACACGAAGGCCCAAAACAGGATGCAGTTTCATGTGTTTTTGTGTGTATGATGCAGTTTTATCCTCCTTTGTATTCGTCACACTTTTGTTTGTTTGCTTTCTTTGTATCTTGTGAAAAATTAATAAAGATTTCCACCTGATTTTGAGTAAATACCGCATTAAAGTTGATTTCCGGCCAATTTCCAACGTGTTTCCTTCAACAAAGGCCTCCAGCTTCCTCCAGGGCTCGTTTGCAGCGAGCAGGAGAGAGAAAGAACAGACCAGGAAAAGGGGAAAGGTTTGGCACGCTGACCCGCCAGGTTCCCCACCAGCTCCACCGTCATCATCACCAGATGGCACCCTGCAGATGGCGTCGGGAAGGGACGATGGGTAAACCCGGGAGCTGGACGAAGGACGGGATCGCAGGAACAAAGAGGAACCTGACGCACGGCGAGGAAACGCAAAAAGCGACACAATAAACCGCTGGAATTGCGCAACGCTGGGCTCATTGGTGCGTTTCTGCAGGATTTGTTGGGATGTGTGTCAGCACAAACTCTCTGTTGTTCCTGCGCTAAACGTCCTTCCTGCTCAGGGTGGGGGCACGTGGTCCCGGTGGGGAGGTCTGCTGACTCACGGATCAAGAACGCGGTGGGAGGGCAACGGAAGCTCAGCGGTTCAAATCCAGGATCACTTGTGGGGAATCTACGCTTGAAACATCAACTAAACCCAAACCTGATATGTTAAAGATCCTATTTTGAACCTCAGTTGTTAATAAAGTGACCTTTTGATGATTTGCGCCAGATTGAGTGTCATTTGACCCCAGCATCATCTCGTTTCAGTGTCTCTAACCACAGAGGGAAGCACCGACACGTGCGCCGAACACCCTTCTTCACGCACCTCGACTCCATCGACATGTAAACGGCTTCCCCCTATAAATATTTAGGCCCCGCAGTCGGCGGAGGCGAAGGCGGCAAATGGAACCGCGTGAGGTCCCGCCGCCCCCCCTCGGCACCGGGCGGCTTATAATGCTTTTATTGTAGCATGAAATGAGGTTTCCTACTCAGGGCGCCTATGGCCCATTTAAATCAGCGCTCAGAGGGGAAACCTGGCCTCATCCGGGAGGGTATTAGCAGAATGCGCCGGGATTATGTCGCGCAGGAATGCCACGCCAGGCGCACAATGGCCTCCACCTGCACAGCGCCGCATTCGATCTACTCCCATTAATTCAAATCCATGCAGAGGATTTCGGCTCGCGTTTCCCCACTCGGTGACTGTCTTGCGGCGTCCTTAGGTCGTTCTCTGATCAGAGCGGGCCGGCTGAGTCAGCGGCGGTCCCGGGGGGGGGGGGGGCAGGCCGTTATCAGACGGCCGATTGAGGAGCGGGAATCGGTGACACAGAGGCTCTCTGTAAACACGGGACGGATAAATTTAGCACCGTGGAAGGAAGCTTTCAGCCAGTTTTAGCGCGCTTCAACGTGCTCCATCGACAGTTTCTTAAGTAACCTTTTGGGTGAACTTTACTTTGAAAATTTCTACTTCTACTTCAGTATTATCCTGACAGAAAAATACTACCTTTACTCCACTAAACTGCACCTTCCTCCAACATTTATAAAAGATAAAGAAAACAACTCGCTGAGTCTGTTCCACCAATCAAACTGAGCGCTTAATTAGCAGCACTAATTGTTCTATAATCAGCCTCACCTGTGTGGTTTCAGTATGACGTCAGTGTTAGAGTACGTTCAAGAACGTCAACGTGCAGGATTGTTGTTGAAAATGTGCTTAAAGTTTCACTAAAAGTCATATTATTACTGCACTTGAACTTTCGAGTCAGAAAATGACAAATGAAGGGAATGTAAAACTGTAAAATTAACAAAAAACTTTGACAAAAAGTGAATAAACTGTGAGATATTATCTCCAAGTCGCCAAAAAGTGCCGCTAAGTGAGTCAAAGTTTACACGGATGGCTGTAAAACAGTGAGACGTGTCCTGCGTCGACGTCGGAGCGAACGTCTTCCCTTCGGCTGCACTCGGCAGCCTTCGTGAGTCGTCGGGCTGCGCCGGTGTGCCAGAGGGCAGAGCGAGCAGAGCGGCTCTCAGCGCGCCGCGGAGCGCCATTCATCGGAGCGCGGCGTGGGCACACCTGGTCCGGAGCGAGAGCGAGAGAGCGAGAGCGCGCACTGCGGCGACTGGACGCGGCTCCACACAGGTGAGCGCTGTTTTTGAACCTGAATCTCGGCTCCGACCGCGACCTCTCGGTTCCCTTATTCTAGTGGGAAACGCGCGCAGAAAGTCCCACTTTTCTTGGGACTTTTCAAAGTTGCCGTAAAGTTTTTTTTATTGAACTTCCTGCGCGAGGAATCGCGCCGTGGGAGCGGTCCGACGCGGCGCCGGAGGAGCGTTTGACTTTCTTTTCCTTGTACCTGTCAACAGCTCCCGAGTTAATCACTTGAGGAATGCGGTGCCATTAGGACGGGAGCCGAGCGCTGCGAACTTCCCTCAACTCCCCAGTTAATTTGGACGGAGCGCGTTCCGAGTCGGAGGGGGTCAGCATGGCCACGGGGGGGTTCAAGCCGAACGCGCCCACGGACTTTCTGGAGGAGTGGAAAGCGAAGCGCGAGAAGATGAGGGCCAAAATGCTGGGGGACATCGCGGCGGCGACGGGCGCTCCCCTGGGGGCCGCCAGCGGCAGCGGCAGCAGCAGCGGCAGCAGCAGCAGCCGCCACGCCGCCGCCGCCGCCGCCGCCGCCCCTCCTCCTCCTGCCTCCCTCTCACCTCCTTCCTCACCGGGCAGCGAGCTCACAAGCAGCGGCTCCGCCGGGAACTGCCTCCCCTCCTCCTGCACCGTGGTTCGCTCCTCCTCCGGCTCGGCTCTGAGGAGACCCGAGGAGGAGACGCAGCAGCTCCTCCAGCAGCAGCAGCAGCAGCCGCAGCCTCCGCTTCAGCAGCAGCCGCCGCCGTCCGCCGCCGGTAACCTGAAGAAGGCCCCGCCTCAGACGGACAGGGCTCCGTGCGCCAGCCCGGACTCCAGCCCGGTGATGGCGTGCAACGACAGCGACAAGGAGAGCCCGTCGCCCGGCAAGGGCAAGGAGAAGAAGAGCGGCGGGCCGAGCGCCCGGAAGGGCAAAGGGCAGATCGAGAAGAGGAAGCTGCGGGAGAAGAGGAGGTCCACCGGGGTGGTCAGCATCCCCTCCAACGAGGTGAGGTCAGAGGTCACGCCTCTCCGCACCACACTGTCATCAAGCAAAGTGCTTATGTTTGCTTTATTGTCTTCATATGCAGCTTGTCAATATTGCTTGTTTTCAACAATCTGACATTTATGTTGTCAGAACTGTAAGAATTTACAAAAGAACACTGTTTGAGATTTAAAAATGATCAATATCTTAAGGTAATGGTGATCGATCACATGTGAGAAGCTTCAAAATACAAAAAATGATGGTAATTAGTGTAATTTTAAGCCAAAAACTCCAACTTCCAGATTGTTCAACTATTCTCAGTCGTTTCTTAAGTGAATTTCAAATTTATGCATTTTTTGAAAACATTTCAGATCTTTTTTTGGGGTGTTTTATGTCTTTTTTTTAAAAGGAGTCAGTTAAACTCGGGTTTGGTGTGTTTTAAGCGAGTTTTACCTCCATAAACAGTCGCGTTTAAGTGTCTGAATTCCTCTCATACATGCGTCTGGTTTAATCGAGGGGGAGCAGCAGGAGAGATGGAGGGAGGGCTCAGTGTGTGCGTGTGTGTGTGTGTGTGTGTGTGTGTGTGTGTGTGTGTGTGTGTTGCATGTCCATTGTTATTGCGTTGAAGTCATGCCACACTCCTGCCTGATTCCTGTGGTCCAGACACACACACGCAGGAACTCCGCGAGGAAGCGCTGGCAGCCCGACGCTCTTCGCCACCTGATTGTGATGCAAAAATGACGACGACCGAGTAGAGTCGAGCCTCAGGAGCCGTGCAGTTACGAGCACGCGGACGGGTCGGACTCGAGCTTTGTGTGTTCGCAGTGAAGTGTCGGATCTCCGGTGAAGGTCGGCGAGGTCGCGCGGTCGCCAGCTCGATGGCGTTGGCAGCGGCGTGGCGTTTATGCAAATTCCTCAAAAGTTGGACCAAAAAATCGGCGCCTTTGTTCGAGGTCATAATACGGAAAAGTATGCTGCAGGAATGTATGGCACTCTGCATCACACGCTCCCTTTTACAAGCAGTTTTTTTGGCAGTAGTACTCGTTGTGTAACTAAGTTCGTACAGTACTTTTTGAGCCGGGTCTTAACCCTTCACACGCCGCTTCGTTCCCTCGCTTCTCGCTGCTTAACAGTAAAGCCAGCCTGACGCTTTCTTGGCCGCGACTCACGCCCACTCTCACCTCCATCCAAAAGGAGCTTTCAAAGTAAAAGCATGCGGCGTGTTTCTCCTCACTGAATCAGCTCTCTGGTTGTGTTTGTGGGTCAAATGTGTCATTTGCTTCTTTGTTTACTTAGTTTGATTTGTTTTTCTGTGACACGTCCATTGTTTATACATTCGGCCCTTTGTTGCTTCGCTTTGTTTACGTTTGTCTCTCACTGATCTAATTTTCTGAGCCCACCTTTGACCTCTTTTACATCAAGGATCCCACAACCTGAATTTTGTGACTTTTCAGAATAAAGTCTTCATAATCTGAGCTCCAGATTCTTTTATTTTGTCGGAGCGCTCCGAGGTCAGCGCTCCCGTTTCACCCCCTCAAACTGAGAGATACTTTTCTTGTTGTGGCAACATGTCGCCCTTCGAGACTCGTGTTTAGCCAACTTTAGGGGCCGACGCTAAACCGCAGCTCGCGTTTCCTCGCCGGCGAGAAAATCAGAGTTGAAAATTTTCCCTTCTTCTGAACTTTCTTTCTCGTCTCGTTGGAGGACGAAGCGATGCAAATGAGGCGTCTGACACACAAGCTTCCTTTGTGGCGCCGATACGAGTTGACAGCTGTGAATGGAGACGGCCGGGATTATCTGCCCGCCGCTCTCGGCCGGGATAATAGGCGGCGGGCGGGACCTCAGCGCGCCCGTGGAACCGGATCCGCGGCCCGTTGAGGCCGCAATGGCCCCATAACGGCTTCCCGCAAGCCGGGAGAGAGAAAAGGCACTTCAGCCCAGCGGCGAGCGCGGCGGCCCCGCCTCCCGGCGTCCGGGAAGGTGTCCCCTTTCCCTCGCTCTGCCCGTCGCCTCAGACGCGAGGGCATTGTTGTTGCCGCCGACCTTTGACCCGCTCACGACATGCTTATGCAACTGAGGAATGTGGAGCGAGAGAAAGTGAGCGAGAGAGAGAGAGTGAGTCGAGTTTTGGGCCGTGATGTAAGCGTGTTTCCCGTCGGTCACGCCGCATGTAGCCGCCCCCCCCCCCCCTGGTGATTCACGGCAAAGTTGTGGGGTCTGCGGCGAGTGTGAACTTTTGTCTCACGTCGACGACTGAAACCCCCCCCCCTCCCTCCCTCTGCTGCTGTGGGGGAGTGTGCAGCTCGCCAAACTCTCTGTCTGCGGCGTCACTCGAGAGGTCAACAGGTTTAACGTGCGATGGCGAGCCGAGCGCTCAGGCAGTTAACACCCCGGTGATGTGGGAGGACGCGCAAGACAAGAGCGCTCCTTGTTCGCCGGGGTCCTTTTATCCACCGGAGGGGCCGCCGCCACTTCGTCCTGCCCCCATATGTTGTCGCCGCGGTTTAAGTCTCGGCGTTTATGATAAACGTGGATCCCGCACGTGCTGACGCCGACGCGTCTTATTTCACCGACTCGTGCGCCGCTGCCTGAGGCTGGTGTCAAATTACAGGACGGACTCGTGCCGACTTGGAGAGGAAAAGTGGATTGAAATTCAAAAATGAGCTTTTCAAGGTTTGTTTTTATGCGGGAGAAAACAAACAGAACGAACACAAAGTGCATCTATTTATTAGAAACAATTGAAGCACAAACAAAGTCACTTTCTGGCCCTTTCATGCTTTATTTTGGTATTTTATCTCCAAAGCTGCAATTCGGAAACGGAGGAACTGCCGAGCGTCTCTGCTTGCGATGAGGCCGAAAACCTCACGTTTGGACCGTCGTCAGCCTGTGCAAACACGGGGGGGGGGGGGTCGACTGGTCCCAGATCAGAGGGTGGCTCCGCGCCGGTATTCAGGTCATCTCCGTGTCCCTCCGACGTTAATAATTCGCAGATTCGGCTACAGTTTAACGGAGAGGCGGCCGGACGCATTTTTGTGTCGTTCCACTTGGTCTCCAAGGAGCCGCTGGTGGCCTGCCAACGCTGTTTTTGTGTGCATGTAAATGGGGGAGCGCAACAATGCCTGTTTGTCGCCCTTGTGCGCTTTTCCAAGTTGTTGTGCGTAACGACTGACACATTTGGCCACGGCTTGGCGGTCAAAACTTTGCAAAACAAGCAGAAAAAATTTCGCGTCTCTCGTTTTTGTAATTCGGTTTGCAGGTTTCAATTCAAAGAGAAATTTTTTGTTGATTTTTTCTGATACAAAAATCAGGGGAAAAAAATAAATAAAAATAAAATGAATTATTTAAAATTATTTAAAATTTTTTTTTATTTAACTCAAACAAGAAAAAAGGAAGTTCCTTTATTTTTTTTAGTTCAAGATTTTTCAGTCAATCTTCAATTGAAGCTTAAATCCGACTTTTAATCCCGTTTATTCAGAGAATAATCGTCCCAGCGTGAGTCTTTCCACTGCTCGCGGAGGCTCGCCGGAGGCCGTCGTCAACTGTTAATTCTCTCCTCGGCGGGCGTGCAAATTAGTGGCGGGCGGAGCGGGTTGGACTGCTCCAAACAAGGCCACATCAGCCCAGTAAATACCAGAGCGCTTGATCACGGCTGAGGTAAGCCGGCAGCTATTCGGCTCGCGGTGTTTGTTTCCTTCTGCGCGCTTGTTGGTTGAACAACAGGAATGCGCCGCGGTCCTTCATCGCAACGCGTGTTCCTCTCCTCGCCGGTTCCCCAAGGAGGACGGGTGGCTTTGCTCGACTTACCGGAATGAAGCGCGCTCGGCGGGAGGAGGCGTCTCCAGGCTCCGCCCACTGCGGCCTGTTTCACCCGAGGGTCCCACGGAGGTCTTTAAAGACTAGAAGTTTGCAAAAAAGTGACTCCTGAGCAGGAGAGTCGGCTGAATAAGAGACAAATTCAACACGTTCCACTCAAAATACTACAAAAAAGGAGCTTTTTAGGACTACAATCCAGGTTTATGCCATTTTTTATGGATTTTTTGACTTCTATTTTCAGATTTAACTGACACAAGAGTGAAAAAAAATCATGTTTTTATGTGTTTTTTGATTCTCTCACTCCAAATTATTAATGCTTCTATCATTTATTTCTATTTGCGATAAAAGTGTTCCTCTTTCTTTGCCTGTGACGCTGCAAAAACCAGCTCTAAATGGTCTTTTAGGTTGGAAGTGCATCGCGTCCGTCCTCATCAGGGTCCGTCCTGCTCGTTGGTCCAGAGACGGTTTGAACTTTGAGTTTGACATTTTTCTGCGCGCTTATTTGCGCACGCAGTTCAAAGTGTCTCTTATCCAGGTCGCTGCTCTTCAGCGGCGTCTGCTCGGGGGGCTGTTTTTGTTTTTTTGGACGGACGGACGGACGACCCGTCCTGCACGGCGACGCAAAACCTGCAGTGGACGAGTGAGACGAGGAGGCCTCTTCTCCTCCTCCTCCTCCTCCTCCTCCTCGCAGCATAAAAGTGAAAGTGACACGCCGGTCAGCTGACAGTCGGTTGGCGTTTGTGCGCAGCTCTCAAAGCTGCCTCGCCGCCGTTTCTCGACTTTGCTCGAGACGCCGCTCGCCCGCCGCCGCTCGCTTATCTGGCGGCTCGCTTGGCGTTGACACAACCTGCTCGTAAAACTCTCTCATCGTGCAGCAGGAAGGAGAACGTCTCCCTTTTCACTCCCTTGTCGTCCGAGCGAGCCTGCGAATACGTTTTGCGGTCCAACAAACTGGTTGAACTTGGGTCAATCTTTACCCGACCCACTGCGACCCCCCTCCCCCCCACTTCCCTCCCCCCTGTGGACGCGTAACGATGTCAGAGTTGAGTGGCTTCGTCCTCGCGCGACCCCTCCGTCCGACCCTCCCCCCCCTTTTGTTTTCTGGCCTCGTCAAGTTCACTTCGGTCTCTCCTCGCTCTGTAATTTTACACCTTTTGTGTGTGTGTGTGTGTGTGTGTGTGTGTGTGTGTGTGTGTGTGTGTGTGTGTGTGTGTGTGTGTGTGTGT
>JASSRZ010000032.1:2170661-2224300 GCA_032164315.1 Malacoctenus gilli | reverse complement strand
TGTGTGTGTGTGTGTGTGTGTGTGTGTGTGTGTGTGTGTGTGTGTGTGTGTGTGTGTGTGTGTGTGTGTGTCAGCTCCTGTTTCCTCCCTCACGCGGCTGTCGGGTTCAGAGGTCACGCTGTGCACACGTTATCCAACGTCTCTGTGTTTGGCTGCCTGAGTGAACCTCCCCTGCAGCCTCTGACTCCTCCCCCCTCCCCCCTCTCCCCCCACACTGACAGCCGCCTCTCCTCAGCCTTTGGTTTCTCTCTGATGTGGGAGGAGGAGGAGGAGCTCCTTCCTCTGAATTCTCGGGAGGGATCACGCGGACAAAACGCCCGTTGTCGGGAGGGTCACCGCGGTGTGATGCTCTGAGTGACGGCCGAAGTTTATGTTTCCAGAGAGATAAAGTGGAAGTGCTGGATGTGTTGCTCACTCGTGATAAGCTCCTAAGACAGCAATCCTGTCGCGTGGAGAGTTCAGACGGCTCGCGCAGCCAGACGGGATTAAGACATCTGCTGATAAACCGAGAGAGATTTCGCAGTCTCGCAAGTTCAACCGACAGCTTGAGCCTCTGTGTGTTTTTTTTTTGGGTGGAAGTCAACTTGATGTGATGCGATTCGCGATCAATTATCGTAACGTTCATCAGATTGCGGACTCGCCAGTCCTGGTGGCTCTGACGAAAGCAGGAACCCTTCAAAATAAAAGCTTGGGGGCAGTTTTCCTGTCTTGGAATCAACACTGCAGAAAATCCGAACAAAAGATGTTTAACGTGTCTCTTTAAAATAGTTTTTTGACAGCGTTATGGCGCCGATGACCTCGAGGGAGTGCCGGCCGCGTCGCTGTGCCGGCCGCGTCGCTCTGCCGGCGCGGGCCGAGAAACGGCGAGTTTCTGTCGGGTTTTTAAAAGCTTTTCGCCTTCAACTCTGCCGCCAGAAATGACTGTCTGGGAGCAGCGAGGCTGACAGCCGACAGACGGAAAGGAAACGCAGAAAAGTCACCTTTCGACTCGCGAGCAGGTTTCAGGAAGTGGCGCCGGCGGCGTCTCTCCTCCGTCTCCCTCACTGCGAGCAGTGATGGAGGACGCCCAAAACGAGGCGGCCACGATTGGGCCAATTCGAACCAGGAAAGACGTTTGCTCGACATAATAATCCAAATTTAGCTTGCGAATGTTCACATTTAACACAGATTTTAATAAAAACGACTTTAGGTCACATATTGATTCCTGCACTGGAACGCGGCACCCCCAGTGGACAGATAAGGAACAGCAGCTGTGAAAACGTCACGTTACTTCCTGTCTTGACCCCCCTCCCGCCACGTCTGGTCCGAATCCGCAGGAGCTGGACGACATCGAGGACGAGAACGAGCAGCTGAAGCAGGAGAACAAGACGCTGCTGAAGGTGGTGGGTCAGCTGACGAGGTAGAAGCGTCCCCCACCTCCGACCGACGGAGCCCCTCCCACCTCGACCTCCGACGTCGCCGCCTTTTTTATTTGTGTTTTCTGTCTGTTAGAGGTGAGACTGCAAACTAGTCGTCCTCAGAGGCTCCTGGCCTTAAAATACACCCTCCCCCTCCCTCAGTTCTGCCCCCCCCCCTTCGCGGTGGAGGTTGTCCGTCAAGCTGTCGGTATTTAATGTAAATTTGTTGTAAATAGCCAACGTAGATTGTTCATTTTTGTCTCCATTTCTGATTCAAAAAAAGCAAAATTCTAATGAATGTACGAGCGGGAAAAGAATCGAGCTCAACAAAGAGTCGCGCTGTAGCCCCTCCCAGGTGAAAAGGACCCGCAGCGGTCCCGACTCGACACGGCGCCGACGACCGCTCGCTCGCTCGCTCGCTCGCTCGCCGCGCCGGCAGCCAAAGTGGGCTCGGAGCCTTTTTAACGAGATTACTTTTGTAACTTTGTAACACTGGTTTAAAGCCTGGAGCTTTACGAGTCCGTGCCAGATCTGCGTCTCTCTTGGTACATTTTAATCCCACTTATTGTTTTTTTTGGGGGGGAGGGGCTTCTTTCAATCCGAATAAAGTTGTATTTTAACCATATCGCGCAAAACGATGCGAGGCGATGTCACTCGAGTGCTTCAGGATGATTCCAACCCTTTTTTGTCTGACACGTTTCGATGCTGAAGTTTACAACACGGTGCGTTTTTAATGCCTGAAAAACCAAATGAACTGAAGGAAGAACGCGTGGACGCGCGGCGCTCGCAAACACGCAGGAAGAAAATCATCAGACGCTCACACGCAGACATCAAACACCTCTCTCTCTCTCTCTCTCTCTCTCTCTCTTGCTCTCTCTCTGCCGTTACATTATGCATGTACAGAAGATTAAGTCATTTAATAAAAGTTTGATTATCTCTCTCCTCAGTCGACTCGCTTGTGTTCATTAAGACTAATTTGATGTGATGATACCATGCCAGTGAGTCGGTAATGCAATGTGACGGTGGCGGGGGGGCGCAGCGACACACACACACACATACACGCACACACACACGGAAACCGATGATGATTCAACATGCCAATCACCAACCTGCCTGGGACATGAAAGCTCCACTGAAACACACACACACACACACACACACACACACACACACACACACACACACACACACACACACACACACCTTATTATGCCACTGGAAAGGCATTAATTCCTTCACCTCGTGACAGTGAGGTTTATATAGGCGCCGTATCAGAACTAATGTCGGCTAAATTTCCAGATAATAGCCCCCCCCCTTTCTCTTTCTCTCTCTCCCCCTCCCTCCCCCCTCGAGCTCCCTCCATCTCCATAATCCCTATTAGCATTTTTATGGGGACTTGTAGGGTTTGTCTTCATAGTGGCTCTCGAGGGCAGCGACGACTCATCACCGTCTTTGGTTTTGTCACAATGAGCCGCCTGCGCGTGTCTCACGGCAGCACAATCGGACCCCCGCCGAAGCATCGGGGTCTTTTCAGTGTTGGCGTGGGGAAATTACAGGTTTCGCCGCCGGCGAAGCTGCTGTTCAGGGTCGATGTTCCGGTTCTGTTGTGGAGCAAAAGCGTCAGATCAGATCCTCATGGATGCTCCGTCATTGTCCTCTTCAGATCATCATCGACAACATCCTCCTCATCATCCTCTCTATTCATTGACATTCTCATCCCCTCCATCCTCGTTTCAGTCCTCTTCTTCCATCTCCTGCTCCTCATCCTCGTCTTTCTCCTCTTCCCCTCCCTAATGTCCTTTCCGACAGATCTGCTCCTCACAGGATTTTTCCCCCGGACTTTTTCTGCGGCCTCGTATTTCTGCAGGATATCTTGTAATCGCGCCGCCGTGTGTTTGTACAGCCGCGAGGAGACGCGTCCTCTCCCGCCACATTAGATCCAGAGAGCCAGATAGCTCGGACAGAGACGAAGAGCAGGACTTATCTTGTTATTGAAGAAACGCCGCCATATTCCATTATCGGCCGCCGCCGCGCTCCTGGTTCTCCGGCCAATCGCTTCCATCTCCGAGCCTGCCGATGCCGGGGGGCGTGGAAGCACTCATCCGAGGACGGAGGGATGGCGGAAGTCAGGGCGAGACTGGACGGAGGGAAGGATGATTTTTGTACTCGTTTCACGGCTCCACGCTCGTCTCAAATGTCTCGCGTCCACCTGCGAACGCCGTTATCGCCCCAATTAAGTCGCATCCGGGGTGGCGGTTCAAAGCCAGAATTCTGATGGAGTTGAAACGGCAGCGTTCAGCTCTCCCCTCCTCGAATGTCACCGTCTCCCACCGGCACTTTCAAGTCGCTGAGATTTCTCTGCCATGAAAGTGTTTTCTTCTTTTCTTATTCTTTATTTACCGAAGTCACGCCGTGCGGTGGGCCGTTCTCCGAAGACGAGCCGCTGGAGAAAAAAAAAAGCCGCCATCGCGAGACTTCAGAGCGTCTCTCAGCACCCGAGCGCCGCATGCCGAGCTGCCCTTTGTCGGAGTGCGGCGTAAAAGTCAACGGGAAGCGGACACAGTTCACAAACGCCACGGGATCGGCTAATGGCAGCACAAAGGCGCGACCTTTTACCCAGCGGCCCAATTTAGCTCATCAGGGCCTGAAAAAATTGACATTACTGCCGACGTTTGATGTCAGCTGGAGGAAGAAGTCTGATATCCAGAAGACCAGGAAAGCACACTTTCTTTAGGAGTAGGGCTTTTATTTTGAATGTTCCTGTTCTTTTATGTGGGTGAAAGTGTGTGTTTGGCTTCACTATAACCTTCAAGCCTCCACGCTGTGAAGTTAATGTGAGATATTTATGCATTGTTGTCAATATCACCTTGAGGCTTTCGACGGTTATCTGCATGCACAGACACCAGGCTGCCTCGCATGGAGACACACACACACACACACACACACACACACACACACACACACACACACACGCACTCGCACTCGCACTTAAAAGCGGCGAGCATTTCCTCGCAGCGGAGGCTGAGAACGGCAGACTCGAGTGGCTTATTTCTCCTGCGGGAATTAAGTCATCTTCTGCGCCGGTGATGTCTTGCTGGCCGAGTTGGGGGTGGTGGTGGGGGGTTGCCATGGCAACGAGCTAAGACATGTGTTTCAATGTTTTGAGGAACGGTGTCTGGCCAATCGGTCCCCCGTCCGTGTGAGGGGGGAGATTCTCGGTGAAGATCCCTCCGTCAGGGACACGAGACAAAAATGAACAAACTCAGCTTCTGTCTTTGGTCTGAGACCCGTTAGAGACGTCCCACCTGTCCGCGGCTTCAGGTGGGGGTTGTCCCGAGGCAGGTGGAGGGATCCCACCGCCGTGCCTGGACACATCACTTCCTGCTTTCCACCAGTGGGTGGCAGCGCCCTCAGCCGGGATCAGTGTGACGAGGCGAGGCTCCGAGGGCTCCTGTGTTCACTGATGCTCTGTGACTTGGAGATCCCCCCCCCCCACCTCCTCCTCCCCCTCCTCCTCCTCCTCGAGTGTGGGAATCCAGCACCTGATCTGGAGGAGGGTGGTGGACTCTTCCCTCCTCCTTCCCTCCTGTTACGTAACAGCCTCCCGATGGTGTTTGTGCCGACGGATTAATGGCGGCCGGTGGCGTCCTCTGATCCTGAATGAGCCCCGATGATAATCTCGTTTGGGGCCGATCTTGTTTGTGATAGATTTGCGATCGACGGCGCTAATCAGGTTGCAGCCGGCAAAGCTTTTAGTTCGCTCCGCTCGTTGCTATTTCCGCCGCCCCCCCTCCCCCCACCCCATTTGCTCATCCATTTTAATAAGCCCCAACCTCCAGAGAGGGCGCATGTGAATTTGAATGTTGTTGATGACTCACAAAGTCCATGCCAAGCAGAATAGGAGGCGGCTCTGGGGAGCATCAGCAGCCTCTGAAGGTCACTCGCCGCTGTTACCATGACAGCGCCGGGGCCTCCCTCCGAGAAGTTGCTGTGTCTGGCGTCGTCGCGCGGCGCGATTGGAGAGGCTGACCTGCCGGAACACGCGACGGCGAGTAAGCGCGCAAAAACATGGGTGTCCCCTCCTTTTTCCTCCCCCCTTCCTCCCTCCTCCTCCTCATTATCAGCACTACAAAGTCAGCAGGGGAGAGGCAGAGGTGCATGTTCAGCCCTGAGCACAGTCTCATTCTGAGCATTCCCCCGGGAAACACACACACTACACACACACACGTGCACACACACACACACACGGGATCGTTGCAGCGTGCGGAAGCCAAAGTGGCCGCGGTTTCACCTCGGCGCCATCCTGCAATATGTAAACAGAGTGAGTATATCGACTGGGTGCAGATGGATCAGACGGACGCGTCCACCAGGCGTCCATCTGTCATCCGTGAACCACTGAGACGCCGCCGTCCTCTCCGTCCGCCCGTCCGTCCGTCGGTCGCCACCGACAACATTCGGACTGTGACTGCATGAGTCAATGTAGCTGCTACTCTCATGCCCTCCCCTTGTTTTTGCTTGTAAGTTAATGTGAATGATATAAACGATGTTGCAGAGCTGCTGTCTCTCTCTCTCTTTCTCTCTGTTACTGTTTCACTAAACTCCTCTTCACCTGATAAACGCTGACTTACCTCTCTGTGCTCCGGGTATTTTTCCTCACTTCGCTCCTCGTTGCTTCTCCAGATTTTAGAGCATCTTCCTCCCTCTCAGTGATGTAACTCCATTCCTTTGCATCAAACCACAACACAGCAACCTGTAAGCTTATAACACGAGTATGTAATCGGTTACTAGCGTAGGTACTAGGCGGAGGAGTACCGGTATTGATCAGCACCCTGGGCCTCTTTCCTCCTCACAGGTGGCTCCTTGTTGCGGAGGAGGAGCGCCGGGTTCATCCATATATGCATGACCGGAGCCTTGGCAGCTCGCTGGGGAGCCGCCTTCGCGGGGGGCCCTAACGAGGCAATTACCCCCCGCTTGGTTTCAATCGACTCCCGCGACAGACGCGCCGCCGGCAACAACCCGGACCCTAAACCCTCGGGAACCCTTCCGCCACGACGCACAAACGCTCAGGACACGTCCGGTTCGGATGCTGCGCTTGCTCGGACCCTCGTCCCGTTCGGCCCCCCCACCCCACGATCACACATCCCCGTGATGAAAGCCGACAGGTGCGACTGCAGGCGGCGGAGTGGCCGTGCAGCGGCAGTAATGGCGGAATAATGTCCACAACAAAGGCCGAGTGGGGCTCTCGCTGTCGTTTATCGGGCTGCGGTGGGAGACGGGGGAGAGCGAGCGCGCCGGAGAGCGTCATTACAAGTCCATCTGCACTCTTTATCTAATCACTAATGGCTCTGGAGAGGAGTTTCACCACCATCACCAGCGCTGCTTCACAATGCCCCCCTCCCCCCTCCCCCCCCCCCTTCACAACCAGCCATTATGTAAATTCAGACACAAACTCCGGCCGTCCTTTCGTTTCAGACATCCTGTTTTTTTCTTCTTCTCCTCCTGAATGCCAAACTCACTCTGGAGGACTGGGAGTGATTCTGACATCTGACGTGACAGCCTGGTTTCCAGGGGATGCGCCGGCGCGTCAAGGTGACCCCCGTATCTGGGGAAAGCGATCTTAATGCGCCCGCGTCCTACTGTAAGGACACACAATGGAGGGGACGCCGGCGTCGGCGCCGCCGTCTCGTTAAAGGGCAGCATTGTCTTCCTGAAGGGCCGACCTCGCGCCAGCCGGTCTTCGCTGGGATCCATACCATCGCGTGCCCAGTGGAAGATTCCTGTCATGGGGGGGAAGGGGGGGCTGCGTGGAGTGTGACCTTTTACCGCCATGTGTCACCTGCCCGCCATGCTCTGGGTGGCCCTCTGAGCGCCACCGCGCCTGAATGTCAGCGCAGTGAAGCGACCAATGCCCAGAAAATATGGCAGCAGACCCCCTGACACTCTCTGCATTTCCATTGGTGGTTCAGGACATTTAAATATTCATTATAAAGCTTTAATAGCTGCTTTATACGTTGCTTTAGCCTACATGTTTCTATGTATACATTTAAAGCAAATACAGAGTGTTTGAATAACACTTTAATCTATTTTTGAGGCTTTTTTTTAACATTTTATTGTCTAAAAGGTGAAATAAGACTCGTGTTCTGTTGTATATAAATAAAATATACGAAGGTGATTTTTCTGCATCGATTTTTATGTGAAACAATAAAAAAAATGATTATAATGTACAAGTTTTGGGGGTAAAACTTGCTGCGAACACTCTCAGTGGCTCTAATTAGCCGCACATGTTCACTAACGAACTGACGGACGTGACGTCCAGGTGCGTCATGACGCGCGGCGGACCACCGGCCGCTGCTTTCTCCTCCCTCCGATTGACGGACTTATTTACAACCACCACCACTGACCAACTGCAAGGTAAGAAATGCTGCTTTTCTACTGTGTGGCGTTTAAATCCGCTCCAGTTGCGTCGCGTTTGTGCGCCGTATGAGGCGAATATGAGCCGTAACGAGCCGTTTACGGCAGGAGCGAATATTACAGGGGCGGAAACAAGCTGGGGGAGGGACTGGGGGGCGCCCCCTCCCACCTTGTATAGCTTTCTTCACCACTTGTCATTTCTCACACGTATTATTTGTGACTATTATCACATTATCACTGCACATAACGGACCATTTGGCCATTTCTTAGTGGCAGGAGTCACTTTTTTCGTTATTTATGGAGTTGAAATGCATCAAATCGTGACATTACACCTGAGTTATCAAGTCATTCACAGTTTTTTTTTTGTATCTTATTGCAGCAACTTTTTATTTATTTCGACTGTAAGTGAGAAATAAATGGTTAAAATGTTGAAAATCTGGTGAAAATGCAACTTTTTCCAATAAGGAAACCAGATTTCGTGTCTCCTTCAGCGTTTTGGTGAATCTCATTTCCACCTGAAGGCTGCGGCTCGTCCCTGCCGTGTTGTTTTCACACTCCCACATCGCGTCTGTGCTGGTTTGGGTGTTTACTCACTGGAAGTGACGAATCCGATGTCTGACCCTTCGAAATCTCGCCTTTTTTTGCCTTTTGCCTTAAATAACCAGACTGTGTCCAGCTCAGCTGTACATTTGCAGTTTCGAACCAGACTATTTGCAGTAAATCCTGTTTTTTTCCCCTCTCCTTTCTGACATAAAATGAGTTGTTTCCCCCCTTTTTCTTCTGAACATAACAGGCACAAACACGGACGACCTCGTCTGGTCTGTGTGCTTTCACTCTCCGTTCGTCAATCTTCTCCCTCAGCACACATATCTGTTTTTTTCTCCTCGCAGCCGGTTGCGAACCAACATTTTCGGCGCTGCAAATAGCTGCTTCGAGAGCACGTTTAAAATGAGACGAGAGGAGCGCAGGAGGCCGTCTGCTTGACATGTTTTGTTGTCGCACTTCAACTACAGTTAATGTCTAATTAAACTGCTTTTTATTGAGTGAAGCGACATGACGTTTTTCTGGTAACGAGTTGCTTTGAATGACTCCACGTGAGAACTAAGAGATTGTATCTGTGTTTAGGTATTTTGGAAGGCAGAAGGTTAAAATACAAGCTTAAAAATGAGAGTTTGAATCCTTACCGACGACTGGAACTTGTATGTGATGTGACATGTTCGTTTATTGGTCTAAATCTGCGGCTTTTGCCTGAATCTCTTTATTTTTGGAGGTTTCAGCAGTTTCTTTGGATGCTTTCCTCCCTCATTTTTTCCCCAACTTAACCGATCTCGGGCTGAAACAACAGACGTTTGATTCGAAGCGAGAAGGGGGGGGGGCGGCGGCGGCGGCGGCGGCAGCGGCAGCGGCGGGGGAAAAACCACTCGAGCGTGCGCGCCGTTCAATATGCACCTCCAGCTGACAGGCTGATGAGCTGCAATCAGGCCTCCTCCCAGTGACTGGGCCACGCTGCGGCGGTGATTGGTGACTTATGGCGGAGGAGCAGCCGGCTCGGCTGCTTAAAGCAAAAAAACCACCACGACGGCAGGTTTTTCGTCGTCCTGAAGCGCCGTTCGGGAGGCGTCGCCCTGCGAGCGTCCTCGTCGGCGACGTCGTGGTTTCACTTCTGGGCTTCTGGGCTTGCTGGCTGAGAAGACATCTGTTTTCCTGAGTTAAAGGTCATAAATCTTGTTTTGTTTCAGATAAAACCAACAGAAACGACGTTGTTGATTAGGAAGCAAGAGAAAACATAAACATCAACACTGGCTGTGAATGACAGACGCACAAAAAGGTTCAAACAGGAAACGTTTCTGCATTTTTTCGTGACTTAATCAGAAAAAAGGAAAGAAAATTATTCAGAATTTTTACCCGGCGTGTTGTTTATTTCAGCAAACAACAATAAAAGCTATAATTAAGGAAAATCACCCAAAAAATGCTCAGTTTTGGAAAGCAAAGCTAAAAAATCTCGGAATGAATTAATGAAAGAATAACCCTCCCGCTGTGTCCTAAAGTATCGTTTGTGTCGCTTCAGCGTCTGTTCACATCATTCGGACGCTCCGTCGATCAGTAATTGAGATAGCGTGTCGGAAATCTTCGTAGCTCCGTTAAATTCAGATTTCCACCTTGTGTGTCTGTAATTTTCCCACTGATATCTGAAGACGTGGGCGTGATTATCTTCCAGAGCTGCTCGGTAAAAATAAGACGCTCGGCGAACGATCGCTCCGATCTCAGGGAAGATTTCAGCCTTCTCGGCGCAGTTTGATGCTCGCCGTGGCGAGTCGGCGCTCTGTGCGCCGTATCTCGAATAATAGTTGGGAAAAATCTGGAGGAGAAGCTGTTCTGGAGCTACACGGAGCCCGTCAGGAGGGCTGCTGCGTTTAAACATGATCGTAGCTGAATATTTACGACGCAACGAGTCTCTGCAGTCGATCCTGTGATCATCTGGTGTCAATCGAGCCGCTGAGGCTCTCAGGAAGGCCCTTAGCTTCCTGCCGTGTCGGTATAAGTCGGGTGTCGGGCGCTTTCGTGCCGCCCGTTGACAGCGGCTCGCTTACACCTCGGCACTCGTCTTCTCCTCACCTGCTGTTGTGAGTCTTCGCCAATAAACTTTCCAGAAAGTTTGTGATTACAGCCTTTCAGCGGGGATGGGGAGACGTCTGCGACACGCGTGGGCGGGTCCACCTCCGACCGCTTCCTCTCTGAGCCGCCGCCGCGCCTCGCCAGGCTGTTGACCGTGACTGATAACCGTGGATAATCAGGAGGGGAAAATTACAGTGGCGCTCGACAACACCTTTCGGGCTGAAGCGCAAAAAAGTCCCCGAAACGAGCAGATTTGAGCGACGATCGAAGCGAAATTATAGCCAGCAAATGACGGGGTGTAAGTCGCTCCCGTCATTTCTGCTTAACCATCCTGTGATTAATTGTTCTGGCCTCGCAATTAGCTCTGACCTCTGCAGGTGTCGTTAACGCGCCGCGTTCCTATTGTTTCCCTTCTCGGCTTTATTTTTAAATAAACAATAATTGCAGATTGACGCTCTCGCTCTCGCATGCATAATTCTCGCCGAATGAGCCGCAAACAGTTCCTTTGTCGTGTTAATTGCAGCCCAACTTTCAGAAACAAAGTGAAACGCGACTTCGGCGAGAATCTTTAGAGAATAATTAGCATTAAAATCCGGTCCAGGCTTCACCTGTGGCTCTCCGCCGCGCCTGCATACGTTTAACGCCTAAATGGCCGCACGCATGAATGAATTATTCAAACGGCTTCCAGTGATCGGCGGTCAAGCGGCGCACAAACTGCCGTGATTCATAATTCATCGAAAGGCTAATAGTTGTGAACCAGAAGCTCTCCCGCCGTCCCCGGGGATTCGCTAATTACGTTAAACTTTTTTCTTCTTTTGTCATCGTTTCTCAACGACTTCTCAATCGAGCGTTTTGGCTCGTAATAAAATTACAGAGCAGGAAGGGAGAACCTGTGAAGATTCGCAGCTCCGTGTAACAATGCGGCCAGATTGGCCATTGTTTGGGCTTAATTCAGCGCCGCGAGATTCCAATCGGCGCTTTTCACCGGCGCGGCTTTTTCCTCCAACGGTCGTTTGTTCCCGGCTGGAAGCCGGCGTTCTGCAACGCGTCGCACCGGCAGCCTACAGCTGCGCGAGGCTCCGCTCGGCGAGCACGTGACCGCGCGACTAAAAATAACCGTCTCTCCGACACACGCGGCGAGGAGATGACACGATGGTGAAGCGCCGGACGTCACTGAAGCCTGTGACAGAATCCTTTGGCGAAAGGCGTTGCCTGGCGTGCGTCAGGTGTGCACGCCGCCGTCTCTGAAGCCACTTGAAGGGGGACGGATGGAAATGAATTCAGCTGCTTCAAGAGGGCTGATACGGCTTCCTGCGAGCGTCGGTTGGAAAAAGATGAAAGGTAGAGCAGTGGTGCGAGAGTCAAACGTAAAGCGGCCTTATGGCAGCAAGTCCAAGGCGTAAAACCAGTAAAAACAGGAGAAAATGGAACAAAAACAGCAAACGCAAGACTCCTCTGTGCGGGAGCTTTGTTCTGCCTTCAGGTGAACTCTTTCCAGGTTCATTTGTTGCTTAAATTCAGACCAAACGCGTCTCTGTGCAGCTTAATCTTCAGCGGCGCCATAATCCCGCTTTAAGCGCAGCTCAGAGCGGCGGCTCCTCGTTCCGAACGTCAGGGAAGCTTCGCGGCGCTTCTTTTGGTTCGCGCTCTGGGTGTCAGATCAGTTGTCCTGGAAGGCGAAGCGGCAGAAATCCAATCCCCTCTTTGGTTCCACCTTTGTGCGGACCCGCGAGCTGCAGGGGAGGTGCGAACGCAGCCCGAGACCGCCCGCGTCCTCCTCCGAGGTGTCGAGCGGCACCGACAGCATGTGCATTGATTTGATTCGTGTGCAGACACGAGTCGTCGCCTGCGGCTGAGCGGCGAGGCGTCGCAGGAACGGCAGCGCATCAGTCAGCTCGTATTTTTACCTTTAAGCCGCCATACGTTGACGCTCGCCTTCGCCGTCCCCCGGAGGCGAGCGGACCGTCATTTCAGCCGTCACACGAGGCCCAGACGCTCCGAGGCCGGCGTGTCGGCACCGTTTATCAAGCACCTGCACGCCGGTCGATGTTTGATCATACAATCGCAGGTGTTATCGTGAGGGGGGGGGCCGGGCGAGCACACGTCTCCGGGGCAACTCGGACGATAAGAACGGTCGGGAGTCTGGGTGCGCTGATAAGGAGGAGTGGGTGGTCTCCCGCTGCGACGACCTCCGACGTCCGCCTCCCGGTGACCTTCGTCACAAGTGAATCTTCATGATTTTGCGTCGGCAGACGATAAAAAAAAAAAAGGCCAGTTCCTCGGAGGATTCTCGCGTCGACGTAACCGACCGGATGTTATCAACACTTCCCATCAAGCCAGCGAAGCGTCGCGTGTTTTAGACGAACTGCCTCCTCACGACTCGTCTCCCAGCTGATCGTCGACGCTCGATATTAACCCGACAATAGAAACTATTAGCAGGTTCAGTGGTGGAGAAACAGCGCGGCATATTTATCGCCGTCGGTGCAGATTCATAACGCCGCTTCAACCCCACTTCTCATCTTAACTGAGAGCCGAAACAACGAGAGGAAAAATAGACGAATAAACAAGCCGAAAGTGTCTTTTTAGGATGTAAATGAAACAAGTCGCTGCTAAGAGAGGAGGCGACAAATCTCCAAGAGATTCACGTAAAACATCTTGTTTCTCCTCTGCGTTTATCCCTTAGTCCGTGATGAACCCTCAGAGGAGCTGAGAGCGCCGCGGCGAAGCCGACGAGCCGCTCGGAGGGACTTCCTGGAGAGGTGGATTAGCTCCGAGGACGCCTCGCAGCGCCGCAGCCTCGTTGACCTTTGGACACGGCGGCGGGACGGAAGCGGAGCCAACGAGGAAGGCGTTTCACTGGGGGTCACTCACTGCTCACTCCCATCGACAAAAGTAATTGACGACCTCGACTTGTGGAAAAACGCGAGGAGTCGGAAAGGAGGCGCAGGAGAAGCTTCGTGATTAATTAATAGAAGTAAATAAGCGACTCGTGAGCTGCTGGTCTGTCTTGTTTATTGGTGGTCCAACCAAAAGTTGGACTCCGGATTGATGCGGTTCGCACGTCGCGGCGGAGCTCCATCGATCTTTCCCGCCATGGAGATTGCGAATCACCGGAGGCGCGATCGAAAGCGCGACGTCCAAAAATTCCCATCGTTCGATATCGACCCGCGCACCCAGCGGCCGCCTAATCGCCGCATTTATCCGCCGCCGTCGTGCGGCCGGAGCGCGTAAGTGATGGACCCGCTTGGTAAAAAATCAATAGCGGGAGATCCGTCCATCCGTCCGCCCATCCGTTCGGCTGCACGCCGAACATCACTTAGTGCCGTTTCCTCGCCGTATGGATCCGCGTGCGTCTGTCAGCTTTGAAACACTTGATTTGAATTTCCCCCGCGTGACTCATCGGGACGCTTTGCTGCTTATCTTCAGTTATCAGCCGCGTCAATCAGACGCAAGGCTTCCTGCGAGGAAATGAAGATGTTTGAGATTCATTTATTCGACTTTTCTCTCTTCAATTAAGGTTTTAGGGAACGAGCGTTGGTAAAAATCAACAGAAAGTGGGAATAATTCGACTGAATTCCACTTTTCAGGCTGCCTGGACTGTTTTTGGGTCGTATAAACGTCAAAAAACACAAAAGGAGCGACTGTTTTTCTTCAGCTTTCAATATTCTGCCGTTATTTCTTCTGTTTGTGCCAGAAATTTCACACTCTAGCAAATGTCACGTCTTGAGTCGTGCCACGGGAAGATGAATTTCCCAACCTGGTCGTTTTTCTTGGCCCCTGATGGACGACTCCATCGTCTCTTCGCGGTCTGGTGTAATTTAAGGGCGAGCTCGCTCATTTCTATGCAGATTCATTTCGCGCGGCGTCTCCACTGCCGGTTTCTTCCGCGCGCGGCGGCTCCGGCGCCTGTCAGGCTGCCGTTAACCGTCAGGCGCGCTGACAGCCACCCACGATTTACCCGTCAGGCCCCCTCTCTCGCTGGGATGTGGGGCTTGAAGACGAGACGGTGCAAGTTTGAGAGGTGGACGCGCAGATGACACAGCGTCACACCATCCATCAGTCTGTCACCGGCCGCCGCTGATCTGTAAACCCAGGAGTGGGGCTCCAAGGCTGCCGGGACCACCGCGCAGGACCCCTTATTTTTAGACGCTGAACTGATCTGACCGACGCCGGCGCCACTCGGGCAGGTGCGGATGACTAATACCTCCGGAGAAAATCCTCCTTTTAAGCAGCCGGCCGCATCGGGGGCATGAAAACAATCAATGGCTTTGTGACACCTCTGAAACGGGAGAATAACCGTCACAGGAAGGAGCCGATAAGGACCGTTTTTGGAGCTCTGCGCTCTGATAGTGTCGCGTTTTGACTTCGGGTTGGAAATGTGCCGCGAGAGTCAAATGAAGTGAGAGAAAACTGTGTTTTTGCGGTGAAAAAACCTTCTCGAATTGCTAGAAAAAATCAGGTTTTGGTAGCGGAAATGTTTGCTGATGGACCCTGAAACCTTCCTGGCAGCCAGTATTCGGTGGTCTGCCGTAGGTTGGGAAGAAAGAAGGGTGAGGGGGGGGGGACTCGCTCACTCCTTTATCAGCCCCTCTAATTATTCTCCCCATCACATGATTAATGTTGTCACTTTGATTTTGCTGCGAGCCCGTCAGATCACGAGGCTCTCTGACAGGGGGCGCTGCTCGTACAGCGAGGGGTCGCGCGGCGTTCGCTGCCCTCTCCTCTGTGGATGGTGGTGGCGTTGTAGGGGCACGGGGGGGGGGGGGGTTTAGCTGGGACGGGGGCCAGTGGGCCACGACTGGGGCCAGGCTATTTCTGACTGGTAGCAGGGAGGCGGTGGCAGCTGCTGCTGCTGCTGCGGGTGTCGCCGTGCCAGTGGAGCCCCTCCAGAACCAACCGGCGCTTTCACACCGAGACAAACAGACGGCCACCGGAGCCAGTTATCACTGGACGGCTCATGACCAGAGCTCTGGACGGCGGACAAGCCGGGAGAGAAAGACTTTTGACTCTGGCAAGGGTTTGATTTTTATTCTCTCTAAAAAGGCTGGAAGTTCTGGGGGGGGGGGGGCGTCCTGGACCCGCCACAGGGGGCGCCACAGCTCACTGAGGCCTAGTTTAGACTTTTCTTGGACATTTTCCTTTAAATCTGCTTTTATTTTGAAGGATTTTTTAATGAATCGATTGCGTTTTTTTCCAAAACGACAGTTTGCTCAACAGTCTTTTTTAGGAAAACGCTTCCAGAAAGCTCGGAGTATCTATAAAATGTGTATTGATTATTAGATTGTTGCAATAAAAGCCTGAGCTGTGCAGGACAGCGGGATGACCTTTGAGAGATAAAGATGGAGAACCACAGGGTGCAATACGGTGTGATTTCACCCGCCAGATGGACATTTTTCTTGTTGCTTTAATGGCGAGATGACGGAAACACTTCAGACGTTTGCAACTCAGGGAAACGTCTCAAAAAAACCTTTAAGGAGGTGTTTTTCAGAAGGGAATCGGTGAATTTCAAAACACAACACACAAACGCTTATTTCCTTCTGTCATTTATATCGACAGAAAACTCTGGAAGTCATTTCCACTTTCTCCCCTGAATGCATCAGAAACACCTGAATCGCAGCCTCGTTAATCGTCTTTTATCCCAATATATTCCGTTCTTAAACACACGTGAAGAGACGCTGCGATTTCTCCATTTTTTAGGACGGGGGGGGGGGGGGTTATTTGTCGCATGAGACCAAATCAGGCGTTCAGTCTGCAGCGCGACCTTTGAGTGCAGCTGGGCACTGCTTTTACTCCCGCTGGGTGACGGATGGAGAGCCTCATTTGCCACCCGAGGCAGCCGCTCGGAGTGATGCGCCGTGTCACACCATTACGCGACTTCGCCTTCACGTTCGGCGCTCGAGTTTTCCGACAACGCCGCAGTTAATCAGGGAATCTAATTAGGAGTTGCGTGTTTTTCTAAAGACACAAATCGCTCCCTGAAAACACGGGTCACGCCGGATTCTGGGGGGGCGGGACTTGGATCACCTCTGCGTGGCGTTTGGAGGTCAGCGTGACAACAGGTGCAATAAGTCTAATGAAAGCGTCCCCCCGCTGGTGTTTGTGTCGCCTCCCCGTCGACGCGCTCAGCCGCCCTCCCGGGAAATCATCTCGCTCTTTAGCTCCTTGTGATGCGCACGCATGCGTGGCGAATTTTGCTTTTGTATTTGCTCGTGCACAAGGGCATGTCATGACTTCCTGTGAACTGACACACACACACACACACACACTCAGCATCCCAGAGGAGGTTCCAGTTTTGTGTCCTTGAAGGTGACACGCGCCCAGAAGGGCGAGAAACACGCACGGGGCGTGTTAATATGTGTTGAAAGGGTCATCTCGGGTTACACGACGTTGTCCACCATCCTCGGCGTCTCCCCCACCGAACCGGCCAATCGCGGGCAAGGACTCGGTGATGCAGCGCCCCTCTTACTGGAGGGATTCCTCGGATCCGTCGCGTGACGATGCTGTCTCAAACAGCCCAGAGTCTCTCCTGTATCCCTCCCCCCTCCTCCCCCCTCCTCCCTCCTCCTCCCTCCTCCCTCCTTCCTCCCCCGCCCGTGGCTTCTCCCTCCCAGCCGCCGCGTTTATTTGAACAGGAGACGATCGAGCGCCATCCGCGCTGCTCTGACGAGACTGGCTGCACAGACGGCAGACAGAGTCGTCAACCAGCCCTCTTTCTCCCCCCTCAACGAGGCTCCACCTCTCTCTCTCTCTCTCTCTCTCTCTCTCTCTCTCTCTCTCCCTCCCTCTCTCTGTCTCCCGGCATCACACATACATACACAAAACACACACTCTCTCTCGCTCTCTCTGCGCCCGCTCACTCCCGCTCACTCCCTCTCCAGATGAGCGCGCGTCCTCGTCCGAGTGAGCCGATCCGGAGCTGAAAGGTGTATTCGCGTCAGGTAAGCCAGAGCCCTTTTCTGCTTCCAGCCCAAACACAGAAGTTGCAGGAGCTCCGCGGGTTTTCTCGGAGCGCGCTCCATCTCCGTCTGGGTGACATAATCGGGGAGGGTGGGTGTGTCGGCTGGGTGTCACCGAGGAAGTGCACTTTTGCCACAACTCCTCTTCCTGGCGACACGACGTCTTTGGCGCCCAGTTTTTCTTTATTTGACAGTCGTTTGAGGCTTTTTCTGCGTGGCGGCTCTCTGCGGACGACAACGTATAGAACATGTTGCGAGGGGAGACCGTGGTGTGGATGTGTGGGCGGATGGAGGGGGGAGGAGGGGGAGGAGGAGGAGGAGGAGGAGGAGGAGGGAAATGGAGACGGAAGACGAACAGCTGCTTTCATCCCGTGGAAGCTAATCCCTGCGTTTGTTCACCTCACCCCATCAGATAAAGCCGGAAGGCGGCGGCGGCTTGGCTGCCCTGCGTTGTTTTGTGTGTTTTTATCCTCCTCCACTTGTGTCTCCATCCTTCACTTGTGATGGGTTTATCTTGTTCGGGGCGAGTCGTGGCGAGCTATTGATCCCCAAACGAGCCCTCGTGCCGTCTGAAAAGAGGAACACGACACCCGCTCCTGATTGGTTTTGTTCCCTCCGCTGATAATCCATCACGCCAACTCGATCATAATCGTTAATTATGGATTAAAGTTGACGTCTTTCAAGCTGGGCGCTCCGTACGGCGAGGAGGCGTAATTGAAAAGGCTGCCGGAGTTGCGCGCGTTGCTCCATATCTCAGCCTTTGTGGTCGCTGGTGGGAACCCCCCCTTCACTGTAAAGGAGGCTTATCACCTCCCACAGGTTTTTCCGGGCGATGGAGCGCCGATTGGCTGCCCGCGCGTCCAATGGACGGCTGCCGGCAAACATGCCGGGCGTATCCATGGTGACGGAGGCACGCCTCCGTCCACGCGTCGTCACAGATTACCTGGGTATCTCTGGAGGGCCGGGGGAGGGGGGGGCTGCTCAGGTGCTTTCCATGCATCACCAGGAAGCTCCCGCGTGTCAAACTGTTACCAGGTGACGCGGAGAGCCAGCCGCCTCCCCCCCTCCCTCCCCCCTTCCTCCCTCTTACCCCCGTTTGAATCTAAATGACCCTCAGCTCATTCCCCAAGGCAGAGCTTCTGTTTACATACTCCGTGGGAGCTCCTGCAGATGCTCCATTTCATAAGCACTAACTGAATCCGACAGGCCGCCGCCACCGCGCGCGCTGATGGATGCCGTTTGGACCGTTGGCCGCAAATCGCTCTTTGAAACACCTCGCGGGCGCCTTTTCACCAAAATCCAGCCCGAGAAGCGACTCCGAACCCCCCTGATTTCCGTGGTGACGGCTCATCTCATCATTGCCTGCTTTTGGCTGCAACCAGCTCCACACACGTCGTGCTCGTATTCACGCCACGCAGGCTGATGTTTTGCTCCCGATCTAATCAGCCGCTCGCCGGCGGTCGTTTTTTTTCTCGCTCGCCTTGTTAAAGAGCGATTAATGAGGATGGCGGGCTCTGAGTCCCGCGCCTGATGTCCGAGCAGCGCTAACCTTTTGTCTCTGACGAGACGTCCGGAGTGAACTTTCCGTCCGGGCTCAAAGGCCAGCTGCCACGCCGGCCGTGGAGGCTCCGCCTTGTTGAGCTTCATCAGTCGCTTGTCGTCACGCTGGTTGTTGAATTACAGCTGCTAATTTGGGAAGGTTGTGTTGATGATGTGCGTGAAGTTTGAGCTGAGTACCTTGCAGATGCAAAAAACTCAGTAGCTTCTGTTTTTTGGTGGGAGGAAGATGCTCTAAAATACATTGGAGCTGTCGAAACTGAGAGAGCAAAAGGTGAATTTTGTTGCCATTAAAACTACTGTAAACAGGAGTTTAGTGAAATTATAACTAGGAAGAGAGAGACAGCAGCTCTGCAGCTCTCTCACAGTTTGGCAGATGTTAAGTCGAAGCGTTTTCGCCGCAGTGCCGTGTTTGAGGCACGTGTTTGCCGGTTCAAAATGGAGGTTACAAACACGACCTCGCTGGCGATGTGACCTTGCGCGGCCAGCTGGGGGCGGACCCCCGCGGGCGGATGAGCAACGCTGTCAGCGGGTCGTGTTCGTGGACGTCTCGCGAGCAGCGCGCGCCGACCCGCTCTGCCCGCTCGCGGATGGCTGCCCTTGTCCGAGCACGCCGCCGCCATCATCATCGTCACCGTCTTTGTCTCGTTGTGCACGATTGTGGAAGGAAAATCGATGCGTGATGTTGATGGATTACAGGAATATCACTTTTATTCTGCTCCCTGTGAAGTAATTGAGCTTTGCTGCGTATTGATTATATATTAATTACCTTCACGTACACGCCGAGAGACGATGTTGGGAAATCTAATCCTGTCGATTTACAACGCGAGGCTGCGTGCTACATTAGTGCTGACCTTGAAAAGAGGAAAAAAAGGGACGATATTCAATACAGGCAACTTTAGATCCATGTATATCACGCTGAGGAAGAAGAGAGTGAAGATAAATCGTGTTCCTGCAAATATTCACTGTTTCTATCACCTGGCGAAACGTCAGCGTCGTATCTGAAGGCCCTGTCGCGGACGAGGTAATCATGGCGGTCTGAGACCTGACAGGGTGTTTAGAAGTCGGGAACGCTTGATCAGTGTCGGCCCGCCGAGATAAGACTCAGATTACATGATCAATCCCGACGCGTGCTCTCTAATGCTCAATCTCATCGACGGGGAACGAACCCAGAACTCTGAAAACGCTCGTGCAAGCATGTTTGACGGGTTTCATCAGAGAGGAAGATGCTCTAAAGACGAGCTAATTTAGCTAAGTTTGCTTGTGAAACGACTCGTTCCGGTCTGGATCAGCGAGTCAGTTCTCTTCCAGTAAACAGCAGTGCAGTGAAATAGTAACCAATTGAGCTTTTTTTCCAGGCAACACTTGATATTTTCCAATTTCTGTTCAAAATTGTGTGTCAGGCTTTATTTTGCAAGGCTTCCTCACTCTGAGGGAGATCTTGTCTGTGCCGTACATGTATGGTGGTGGCGGGGGGGGGTTGAGGGGGGGGCGGGGTTACGTCTCCACCGTGATAGGTGAGAATGAGAAAATGATTCTCACGGTGAGACTTCACTTCCAGCTGGCGCGCCGTAATTTTAAAACCCCCTTTAGGAGGAAATTGCTTTTTGCCTCCTACAACTTTTTTAATATCCTGATTCATCCTCGGCAGCGTCGGGACGCATCATCCACCCGTGGCGTCCCCCCCCCTCCCTCCCCCCCGAAGGAAGTTATTAGAGATTAATACCATCTGGGTGTGCTGGACCCCTGGGGGAGGGGAGGGACACCACCCGCGCCCTCACGCACTCCACGCCGGACCCCCGGCATCACCTCGACATCGCGGGCGAAACCCCTCTTCGCCCAATGAAAGAGTGGATGAATAATGACTGAAAAAAAACAGACCCTGGAGCCTGTTTTCAATGTTTCATGAACGTAATAAGGCGTCTTTTTTTTTTTTTAAAGCCTTTTTTTTTTTCAAACGCTGCTCAGCCCCCCCCCCCTCCCCATGAGACTCAAAGAAGCAGTTCAATGTAGCGAGAACGACGCGGCGGCGTTACAAATGCCCCCCGCATCTCACGTCACTCATCGTTTCACTCAACTTTTCTTTTGGACCTGATTGTCTTTTTGTCGTATTTTGTCTGCAAACATTACATTAGAGGCAGCCCCCCCCCCCCGCCCCCAACCCCCCTTATCAGGACTTCTTTTACCTGTCGGCGCCGAGACGAGGCGAGAATTCAAATTACCGGCGTGCGTCCGTCAGCCGATCTCCCATTCATGAGTTTATGAGAATCAAACGGGCGCAATTTCCAGGAGGGAATTAAGTAATCTGCGGCGAGCGTCACGAAGACGACGGCGTCAATTTGAGCAGAAATGACACGTTTGGAAATCAGACGCAGAAATTGAAGCTTGTTTAAGGCAGAAGTGGCGCAAATAAAACCGCCAGTTTGTTGCTTTATTACGCTTTTTTGTGTGTTAAACCTTCTCGAGCTCCGTTGATGCGCTTCGACGTCCTTGATGAAGCAACGCAACGCGGCAGAAGCGACGCGGTGACGTGATTGGACGAAACAAGCGATTAAAATCAACGTCGCGTGACCTTGTTGGGATCGGACGGCGTCCTTTAAAAGCCAGCCATCGGTGAACCCCGTCACCTCTCTCGGTTTGGCTCCTCCCCCTCCGCTGGAGCGAGTCACAGCGCGGTATTGTCTCTCGCTCCCAATCAAGGTCACGGCACGCTCGTTAAAACCACCGCGGATGGATTAAACGGGACGGAGGCGCCGTCACACAATCAGCGCCGCGGCCTTAATGATGTCGAGTGAACGCCGCCGCGAGGAGGATCTCACTCCCCTCCCTCCCATGGAGATGTCGTCAGCTGTTCGACTGGTGACTCCCTTTTTTTTTTTACTGTGTGAGAGGAACCCCCCCCCCCGCACTGCTTGCCCCGCCCCCCCCCCCCTCCCATTGAGGGGGAACACCGCGCGATAAGGATGCGGCGTCCCTCCTCCTCATCCTCGGGGGGGGGCCCGCTCGCCGTCAGCCGCGCATTGCCCTCCGCCGCCGACTTCGGAGCCTCGCCTCCTCTTCCCCCCCCTTGATGCAAACATCGCCCCGTTTGTCGCCATGGCAACCCAGTCTCCTGCCTGCTGTAGGTTGTCATGCCAGCCGCCTCCCCCGTGCTCTACTCCCGAGCCCGTGAGCGCTGTACTGTAGCTGGCACATGCGAGCGCCGCTCGCCGCCGCCGCCGCTGCTGCCGTCTCTTCCTCCGTGAGCCGTGTAGTTGTCTCCCGCTTTTATCGTTTACAAGACGGCTGACACGATGCGCGGCGACTGTTTGCATCCTGCCACAATCACCACGTTTGACGTGCTGAAGGGGAAACGGTTAGAGTGGAAGACGGCGAGTGCGAACGAGCAAATTATTACAGGTTCCTGAAACAAAGTCGGTATATCGCAGAAATCAACGTCCAAACAGCCGGTGTGACGTGGCTCCTCCCAAAAAAACATGTCAGAAATGAGCGCAGATTCCTTAATTTACTGGTTGTGTAAATGTGACAGAAAGGGTGAAGTCGTATGTAAGCGTTAAATGAAACTAGTGAAGGTGTATTGGTAGAAACGTGTCGATTTCAGACAATGAGACCAGACGGAAACGCTCCAAACTCTCTGCTCTCGTGCTTTCCTTGACATCGTTTACCAGCCAAAGAATCCCTCCAATTTCAAAGAATTCCCTCAACTACAGGAATGTTTTCCACTCCGGAGTGCTGCCAGCCGCCACAGCGAGAGTCAATTGCTGGAATAATGGCCCAAGCAGCAGAAGCGCCGCTGAATAGATGAAAATGGAGCAGCGAGCGGTCCCGGTTCCCACCCTTCTTGTTTACCCCGATCGTCTTCCAGCGCTTTTCATGCTCCACAAGCCAAGCAGGCAGACATGTTTGGTGCTCCCATGCAGGGCGACACCGAGCCCTCCAGGTCCAGCGTGTGTGTGTGTGAGTGTGTGTGTGGTTCGTAGCCTGGCGTCTCGGGGTGGAGGCCTTCCGTCCAAAACATGTCCACCCAGCGAGAGGAAAACACACTCATTAACACGGCACCGCGGGGGCCGATCCGGCCCACTCGGGGATAATAACAAGGCTTCCGCCTAAATTTGATATAATGCTGTCGCGCCGCGGCGGCGGCGATGGCGAGTCCTCGCACCGTCTTGAGCTGTCTGACTTCAAACTGGAAGCGACTGCGCTCCGTTGTTCACTCCAGAGGGTTTAATGGGATCTTTACGATGAGTCCTCGGGGGTGAAGCCCGGCGATATTTTCAGAGGACGATTATCCGGCGCTAAAACTATCGCCATAATAAGCAACTTTTTTTTTTTCCTTTTCGAGGACACGCCGGAGGCCCGAGGAGCCGCTCGGCTGCCGGTGAAATTTTCCGAGATTACACTTGCTGTTCCTTATCTCCTAAATTAACTCATTACCTTGACATCCTGCGTTCCCTCCCGGGGAACATGCCGGCCTTGAATCCCTAATGAAACATGGCTGCCGCCGCGCTCGCGTCCCATATGCGCCGGGCGCCACATTCAGCGCCGTAAACTCTCCGGCATCGATTCTGAGGAATCGCCTTGAGTGGGGGGGGGCGTTGAAATGAAAAGCCTCCCTCGGCTGTTGCTTTTCTCCCCCCACCAAACCAATTTCTATCAAAGCGGTGGCAGCGGCGAGATTCTTTCTTTCTCTCTTCGCGTGACAGCGAAATCTTCAAGGCGAGTCTGGAAAATAAGAGGGAAAAACAGTTTTATAGATTTTTTCGGTGTTTTTGTTGTGGCACCAGAAAAATGAAGACGCATCTGAGGATAATATAGAAATTGCAGAGCTGGGTTTTTTCAGACACTTTTGTAGGCGGGGGTTGGAGGTCAAACGGCGACCTTTTATCCGCCGGAGCATCTCCAAAACTCCGAGCCTCAAAAAAGCCAAACAAACCCGGCGCGCTTTGAAAATCGACAGCGGCTCGTCTGCGGATTCGGGTTCAATCAGACCAACAAGACCAAAACATCTCAGGCCTGTCAGTCACTCTCCTTCCTTGAAGCTACCGCTAATTGCAAATGCAAATTGGCCCAGATTAGGAGTTAGTGGCGGCGACGGTGTCTGCGGCAGCGGCGGCTCGGTAGTGATTGCGAGCGGCGATAATGACGGATTTCCTCACTTTCCTTTCTTAAACGGCGCTAATGAAGAGGCAGCCACTCAGGAATGTGGCTCACGCGTTCTCCGAGCGCCACAAAACAAACCGTGCGCGGCAACCGCCGTCGGCGCCAGGCACTCCAATTAAAGAGCGAGTCGTCGGCGGAGGCGCTGTTCTCAGGCCAGCTGCGGGCGAATGATACGGGAGCGTCCTCAGCTTCGACCTGATGAATCCGAAAAGACGTGGCTTCCTCACGGTGAAAGGATCCCGGTTTTGGGGGGTTTCTTTGTACCAAGAAGTACCTAAAAGCGAGGAACCATCACAAAAACATTGAGTCGAAACGGTACTTTTTGGTGGAGAAGCGTCGTTGTGAATCCTCACTGAGTCTCAACGATTAAAACTCAGAAAAATATGAAAAGCAAGCATTTAAATTGTTGCAACTGACCCAAAATATAAGAGACTTAGCAGAACCAATCATATTTCACGCCCGCTTGCTCTTCGCCATCCAGCTGTAACGGCTCACGTAGTACTTGTACTACATGTCCGTAAAAGCGTATTTCTACACTTCTACTGTGGCTTTTTCTCCTCTAGCAGAAGTGTATCGGCCTTTGAGCCCTTCTGCAATGGGGGAGACCTGCAGCTTAATACCACGCCTGACCACATGCTGCGCCGACACAGATTTAGCGCGGCCGCCGCCGCCGCCGCCGCTGCAGCTCGGCGAACGCGCCACTCACGCTGCACCTTCTGTGCAGACACAGCGTTGCGGTCACGACTGTAAACTGGCTGCCGGCGGGATGCAAGAAGATTAGAAGCAGTTTTTAAGCACAGAAGAAACACACACACACACACACACACACACACACACACACACACACACACACACACACACACACACACACACACACACCTAAAAAAAATAACAGGGTAGCCGGACAAAGATGGCCGGA
Source organism: Malacoctenus gilli (assembly GCA_032164315.1). NCBI lineage: Eukaryota > Metazoa > Chordata > Actinopteri > Blenniiformes > Labrisomidae > Malacoctenus > Malacoctenus gilli. Next base: position 2,199,284 of record JASSRZ010000032.1, on the reverse strand, counting down.
GCAGGCGAGTCACGGCGGTGCGGCGGTTTATTGACACGCTCAGCGAGGAGACGTTCTCTCCCGAACGGAGATGCGGAAAAGCGAGTCTCCTCGCCAATATTTGTTCTTTTGTCCGCTTTCCAACAATTAGACTCCTTCAACCAGCAGCGCCGTTTTCACTGCTTTGTGAGAAGCGTGAAAAGCTACTTTTGCTGTGGAAACATCAAGTGCGTCTCTGTGGGGGGGGCTCGCTGCTCCGTACAGTGTCTCTTTAGCGGCGCTGCAATCAGCCACTTCAAGTCCAAATTACCGTCTATTCTTGTCGCGGCGGCGTATGGATCCGCTTTCAGGAACAGCGTGCCGAGAAAACACAAAATTGTTTCCCCGAAACTGACAAAACTTCAATCAAAGATTCTCCCGGACAGCTTGTTTCGTTTTCGCGAAGGGCAGCCTCAATGTCAGAGCGCCGCGCACAAACATCGGCGGCCCGGCTCGGCCCCGCGGCACCTCTGGACCCGCTCACAGATTATGAGGAGCTTCAATCAATAACCGGCGCGCCCGTCCTCCTTCCTGCGGCTGACCGGCCTCGCTAAGACCCCCGCGGGCGCCCGAGCGCCGGCCGAGCGCAGATATATATTTTCTTTTGCTCCGGCTGCCGCCTTGTTATTTTCCACATGTGCTTGTTTGTGCTGGATAGAAAAAAACAAAACAGTTTCACAAGGCTATAAATATAAAACGCGGTGCTGCTTTGGCCGACAAATAACTGGTGGACACTCTCGACTTCAAAATAAAAGCACAGAGTAGTTGTGCAGTGTTTTAGGACACTATTATTCACGTATTACTAGATAAAATACCGTAAATAAGGAGTACGAAGTTTGCAGGAGTAACTTTTGCCTGTAAAGTCTCATTAACTCAAAGGAGAAGATATGTTTGTTTACCAAAACGTTGGTCCTGCCCTTTAATCGCTTCTTCCTTTTGTGTCGACTCCAGGTCGTTGTCGTCGATTATCAGTGTTAATTGAACGCCTCAGCTCGGTTCCTGGACGAGCCGTCGTCGCTGTCGACGCCTCGGTATCTGAAGGCCCGTTAACGTCTCTTAATTGGTTCCACCTTGGTGCGCGTGGATTGCGAACTTGCTGCCACAAATTGTGGCTCGAAAAAAAAGGGTAAAAAATCAAGATATGATGCTGTGATCGGCAATTAGCTCCTGACCAGTCAAGCGTTGGGAAAATTAATTAGGTTTGATTCAAGAAGGCTTAAAGTGTCACGGTTGCATCCCGCCAACCTGCTTCCATATTTCACGTGTCTCCGAGTTTGCTTCAGTCGATTAGAAAGCGAGCGCAGCTTTGTCTCTCCTTCCTGTATCTGCTGTTTCTGAGTCGTCTTTTTCGTATCGATTTGGGGTCGCGGCTCCACTTTGAGTGTCGATTCGAGCTCGTTTCGCCGGCTTTGACTGGAACCCGTCTCCCAGTCCAGGGCGTAAATTGTCCCCGTAGAGTCGCGTCGTGTTTGCAGGTCAGAGGAAGTGTTTGTTTTTGATGTAAACCGTCGCCGGGACGTCGTCGTTCGTACCGACGTCCTCGCTGCAAATCACCATCTCGCCGACGGCCTCCAAATGATGCTGTCCCATCGTCTCTCGTTGTGTACAGTAAACAGTCAGTGACTCACGACTCCGTCTCCAGCTTTGGGGGTCACAACACACCAACCAGCCCTCTGTTTACCCTCTGTCCATCTCCTCCCTGCTGTTTTTCCTCGCTCTGTCCATCACTGCCATGACACCTCCTGAACCCGGCTTGCCGGCAACCCCGCGAGCTGCAACAGTCCATCAGCACAGCAGTCGCAATATTTACCGAATCAGATTCTACTAATGTTTCAAATCGCTCCAGTTTTGTCTCGTTTGTGGTATTTAAATCAGGTTTCGGCGTCGCTGGGAGGCTCAGAGGGCCAGCGGCTCGCCGTAACCTGATCAAGCCGGCGAACTCGTCCTCTCGCTGTCGAATCGATACGTAGCTAAAGACGCCGGCGCGTTTTGGTGGCGTGCCAGCGACTCCTCGCCTGCTGATTAAAACAACCCGCCGCTGACCTCCGAGTCTGTCGGGTCGTCGCAGGAACGCGGCTCGTTGTTTTGCTAATGACACGTTGGGATGATGTTAATGGTAATAAACAGCCTCGCTTTGGAACGACAACAATTTCGGTCCCCCCAGCCAGCGTTTATCATCTCTAACTGGATGTTTGCATCAGAGGCTGCAGCGCGGCGCTTCCCTATGGAGCCGTGCGCGCGTGCAAATGGGTCACGAGCGGCGGAGAAACCTGAATAAAAGAGCAGGGAAACGTAATTAGTGCCTCCGCTTTAATTACGTGACTCCGCTCAGCCGTCTTCAAGACAACAAGCAGAGGAGAAGCGGCCGAAGCGGCGACATGAAGAAGAAGAAGAAGCTGCGCATCGATCCGAGATGGCGTGAAGGTTTCACAACGGGCGCGTGTAACTATTCTTAAATTGCTTTAAGTGTTCCCAGGAGCACAATGACCGGAGCGAGCGCCAAAAGTCCGGCGCTCTCGCTCTTTCTGGACTCCTATTATGGCTTCGCTGGAGGCTGTTTGGTAACCAAGACACTCTTAACAGAGCCTCAGACACTCTCCGCTGGAAGTAGACGGAAAGGTGACCGTCTCGGCGCCACTCGGGGAGCCTTTTGTTGGGAGAGTGGCTGCTTGGAAGCCGCTCGGCAGTAAAAGGGACATAACAGCCAAACAGCAGTTACAGAGGGAGGAAGAGTGTCTGGTAAACAGCAGCCGGGATGGACTGCACGGATTTAGTGTTGTATTAATCAAAAAGAAGAGTACAGACGCGGCTGAAGGCCTTGAAGTGATGCCACACCTGTGGCTTGTTCTGGTGTCTTTTTGGTTCCCGTGTTGCCAAAAAGTACCTCATAGCTGAGTAGAACTAAGTAGGTTCCAGTGAAAAAGCCCAAATCTTTGAGTTCACATTGGATTTCCCGTTTACTGAGTGAAGGTGAGTTCCTTGGAGGCTGATTCAGCACCACAAGCGACTGGACAGCTCCTTTCCTCCTCTGGCGACTTTTAAGGCTTGGAGGAGGAAGGGTGGGGGTGTTTGACTGTGTTGTGCCTCCCCCAGAATGGGGTCACGAGCGCTTTCGTGTGTCCGAACCGGGCGGACATCAAACGCGCAGAGCACCTGTATCCAGGCAAAAGTTTGGGGATGTTACAGCTGGATCAAAGGCGGCGGCGGTGGCGGCGGCGATGTTTTAAAAGGCGGAACAGCGTCGTTTTGTTCCAAAATGTTGCTGCTCTGATGCTGAAACTGCTCGTTGTTTTTTTTGCTTCACTCGTCTCCCTTCGTGAGGGGCCGCCGTCCTCTGGGGGGGATCCAGTTCAAACACGCGGGCCTGAGATCCAGCCAGTATCTGCCTCTCAGTGTGTGTGACAACATGGAAATTTTGACATTTCTTTGGCCTTCGAATCCAGCGGCGGGCTGAGAGGCTTTGAGACCGGCCCTCGATGGGAGAGCGGCGATCTTTGCCGCGGCCCCCGCCGCCTCCCCTCGCAATCTAAAGAGCACAGCCGGAATATTTCCGACACATCCAGACTATAGTCTAAAAATACAGCCAGCCACGGCCAGTTTATCACTCGCATTTCCATAATTGAGGTTTTTTTTACGCTGCGGAGACTTGAGGTGCCCGAGGCGCCAGTCGACTCTTTTTTTTATGTGTATGTCGGGAACATTTAGGGAACCGAGCGTAAAGAGGGAAGTGTGAGAAACTCTGGAAGGGCCTGACGGAGACTAACACGCACCATCTGTGGCAAAAGACATGTCAAAACACACACAAACACACACACACACACACTCGCCCTTTTTTCTGGTAATCCCTCCTGAAAGTGGTGACTAAAAGCTTTGCGCAGGTGCTTCTACCGTGATTTGCGATTTGAACGCTGGCACAAAAACCACGAGGGAGTTACGGTAATTCTGGCATAACACGTCGGTTCAGGTGATTGAAGCGTTGCAGAGCTGCTGTCTCTCGAGTTGGCTCAGGAAGCCAAAAATGGAGAACTCATCCCTCTTTGTTGAATGAATCGAGTTTTAAAGTGCATTTAAATGTATAAAATTGATTTTGTGATGGTATGTTTGTGATGTTTGTTCTTTAAAAAGGGGGATAAACTAGCTTTTATTCCCCAGTGAATGGCAACCCGTTTGAGAATGAATCAAATTCGAGACCAAAGCGAGCGACGCCGCTCTTTGTCTGCTTTTAAACGGGTTGCGAGCGTTTCGTTTCAGGCGGGCAGATAAAAGTCGTTGGACAAAAAAAAAAATCCAGCCGACTGTCCCGACGAACAAAGCATCAAACGGCCTCGCTGCGCCCGCGATGAGTTCTCTCGGCGAGCGCGGCGGGATCTCGGAAATTGAGCAAAGACAACAAGCCGTGAAATGCCATCGCATCAGGCGAGCGCTCGGCGACGGCCAAAATGTCCCATCGGCCTTTAATTCGCCATAAAATGATTTTCCTCCTCCTCCTTTTTTAAGGTTTTATTATGGCGCGACGCGGCCGCCGTGCAGCAAAATATTCATTAGGCGTAAATACGGAAATCAGAGGCGATTCTCGGGCATCGGGCACCTTTTACCCCGGCAATTTGAGCGCGTGGCGTCTCCGTAACTCATTCGCTGGCAGTAATGGGATCGCAGCGCTGTTGTAGAGGCAACCTCGGCGGTAATGGAGTGCGCCCCTTGTATCCCCCCGCCATGCCCCCCTCTCCCTTCCCCTCCCCCCCTCCCCCCACCTTCAATCAATAGCGACAATTGCCCCTCCTTCAAGCTGGTGAAAAACTGCGTCAGGGCCAAACAGGATGTAATCAGTCTGACTTTAACTGACCAGAGAGAAACAAACTGTATGACTATAGGCTATCACTTTTATTTTGGTAAAAAAAAAACACAGTCATAATAACATAACTGAGGATTTTAATTTGAAAATTACTGTTTTTTCTTTTTAAATGATATTTTTCTGAATTTTGGCCGATTATTTTACACATTTTTTTGTTTATTTACCTAAGTTTTTCCAATTTATTTATCAATTATTTTGTTCTCAAATTATAATATTAAATCGTAGAACTGCTTTATATTTTTTTTGCTTTTATTTATATATTTTTCTAGATTTTTTTCTGCTTTGCTAACCACCATACTTTCATGCAGTTCTGCCAAGACTCAAAATATAACCCCGTTTGAGTGTTTCTTGTCCCCAAAGACAGAAACATCCAGATTTCTTCCCTCTGTCTTATTCTCAGTGACCCACAACAGACCCCGTGCTGCAGCCTGCACCTGCGTCCGTGACGCCGTTAATCACTTTGCAGGAAAATAACCATCGCCAGGCGCCGTGTTTGGGCTCTTTCCCGCCGTATCGCGGCGACGTTCCTTTCCCCATCTGCGACATGTAAACTTCAGGTTTGCAAACCCGTCTCGGAGTGAAGTCATTACAGGCGCCGCTGGCTCTGTAATCCTTCAGGGACGTGAGGCGAGATGTACAGCGGTTATCTGGGAAAAAAAGACAAATTTGGCAGATTGTTGACAGACTCACTGAAGTGGGACGGCGGCTCGCGGGGGAGAGAGCGACTTTCGTCACGTCTCCCTGCAGTTTCACCTCGTTCGGGGACGCCGGCGCCGCCGAATCGGAGCGCCGAAACTGGCATCATCCAGATGTTTTGAGAAACGATTCACTGTCGGAGCCGCGAACGCTTTAAAACAAGGATTTGTCACAGTCAAAATACTTAATGTCTGAGCTGAGAACGTAGCTCTGCTGCTCATCCCACAAATGCATCCTCACAAAAATGCCAGGCAGCTCCAAGCGTGGTTCCTGTAAAGAAATCACCTCCTGAAACTGAATTTCCTCCTTTTTTAAGCTTTATCTACATAAGTATCCGTATCGCTGAGGAGCCATTTGTTACTCGCTGGAGATAAGCGTGATTTGTTGGCGTGTCGCCGCCATTACGCCTCAGTTGTCGGAGAAATGGAGGCGCTGCCAAAAGGGGGGGGTGAGACAAAGGGAAGGGAAGATGGAGTGCTCATGAGCAGCACCATGATGAATTACACGGCGGCGGGTTTGATTAGCTTTTTATCTGCTCGCGGGACTCCCGGGGACGAGCGGAGATTGATGGGCCGAGGAGCGCCGGCGCGGCATTGTTTATTCGGACGCGGCGCCGGGATGAGCGGCCGAGGCGACCCTCTCAACCCCCCCCCCCCTCCCCCTTCGTTTACCTCCTTTTCCTGAGGGTCTTTTTTTTTTCGAGCGAACCAAACGCAACAGGTGCGAGATTCAAACGCAACATTTTCGCCCCTCGGCTAATTATGGGGGCGCCTACGAGCGTGGGGTCATAATTCCTAAATCAATACGCCGGGACGCCATTGAGCTCACGTATTTATAGCCCCGCCTTATCTGCGCTGCCATGAAGGGAAGCACTCCACCTGTGCAGCGCTATAGATTATCCATACGCTCCAAGGTCACCTTGTGGGCTCCTCTTGGGAAGCGACGCGCGATTGGATTGGATGTTCGCCGTTACCTCAGCGGCGCCCACGTGTGTCCTGTGGGGGAAGGGGGGGGGGGCATAACCAACGTCTCGGACCACCGTAAAGCTTATTTACAATGTGCCAGAAATAACTGGGTGCTAATCACACATGAAAAACAAGCTTAAGAAGCCGATCCTCGCTAAGACGTCCCTCTGGGCTTCAAAACTCGACTGCTTGGAATAATTAATAACAATAAAAGCCGCAGAAGTCTCAAAACTCTCGAGGATCTCTGACGCACATCTGAACGCTAAAAAAACAAGCGTAAATAACGCTGCCAACCTGTAATTTAGCTTTTTACAAAAGCATTTTGTTAAACAAACAGTCATGATGAAGCATTTGGACTTCGAATCAGTGTTTCGTCTCCTCTCGATTGCTCGAAAGACGTCATTTTGTTACTAAAACTCATTACAAAGAAGCCAGCACGTTGGAAATCTTGTCCAAAAACCTCTAATTATTGCTCTCCACATGGCAATTATGTCCCTTGTTTCTTAGAAAATAGTTGAAAAAGGGCAAAAAAGTTATTTTTTGTGCTAATATTTGATGTTTTAAATCAAAGCATGTGTTTATTTTTCCAGTTTATTTTGACTAAACGGCAGATCGACGCTTTATTTTGGTGCTTTAGCTCGTCACTTTGGCGTTTCGCTCGGGGAATCGAACCGTCAACCTCTTGATCGAAACCCATCGTGCTCCGCCAGCTGAGCCCCTGGCTGCTCTCAATAACCCCTCACCCTCCTCCTCCTCCAAAATAAAAGCTCGTGTTCAGTGAAACGTTATCCTGTTTGCGGCAACGAGCCCAAATCATAAACGACAGCGAAAGCAGAGGTTTTTTTTTTCTTCTTCAAATTTAGCAATATGGCAAAACAGCCGCACTCCACCCTGCGTGTGTGCAGTCCATCAACATCCATTTCCCTCACTTAGCACTAATGCGCCGCGTCGAGCAACAGGCAGCCAGGCCTAAACAAGCATGCCTAACGCAGCCGAGTATTTCCAAAACGGGGAACCGGCGCATCCAGAGTGTCTGAAGCTGTCGGGCCTAATCGGCGCTGATGAGCGTCGATGCGCCGACCTCGTCTGGGACGGGAACCCGGAGCGCTCGTGTGCCGCTAAAATAGATCCGGATTGATCGTGTTTACAGAGGCTGGAGACGGCGGACGCGTGGGACGGGACCGTTAGTAAGATGGAAGATCAGGACACGTCGCGGAACCTGTTACAGCTCATCTTCCTCGTCCTCCTCACTTCTTTCGGCCTTTTGGCATCAAAGATAAAAGAGAAAATCGTTCTTCTGGTGGTTCTCGAGTCCGTCTGATGATTAACGAGCAGCCGTCTTTGTAACCCACTTTTCTCTCTTCCTGCTGGTGTTTTCCGAGACATCAGAAACATGATGTAAAGTTTCAGATATCAGGGTCCCTCGGCGGCGGATTTCGGAACGTCGAACACGATCCGTTTCCAATCTGCGAACGCCGCTCGTGTCGGTTTGTTTGTCGCACTTTCACCGGACCTCTTGACTCGTATTATGGCAACACGATTTGATATTCAGCAGACGGCGCGCTGGCGACAAACTCTGGGATAACCAGCTGATTAATATTTGAAAAGGGCGCATGCTTGGATGCAAACATGAGGGCGAGGACGGAGGCGACGTGGTCGACGCAGGAACATGTTTGAGTTCAGAGTCGCGGCCGCTGGAGACCGGCGGCAACTTTCGGCTTCCTGTACGAGCTTCTCGGCCTTCTGTGACGTCTGTAATTCTCGGAGGAGGAAGAGGAGGTGGTCAGACGGCGCAGATCTGCAACACTTTCAGTTCATCCCAATCCAGCGCTCCCCCTCCTCCCCCTTCCCTCTTTTCGCTCCCTAAAACCCAGCTGTGAAAGATCATCGCATCCTTTACTGCCCTGCCCCTCGCCACCTCCCCCCCCCCCCCTCCCTTCGAATTCGGGGGCTCTCGAGTTTATTTAACTGTATCGTTTGTTTTCTTTCTACGCTGTGAGTTTCGTTTCTCTGCCTCAAAGAGCCGTCGGGCCCTTCTGGCAGCCGCCGAGTCCACCGAAAACAGATGAATTACCTCTGATGTGCTTCTACTGTTGCGGTCGGTTCCTCGCTTTCTCATTTCGGCCTCCGTTTCTTGCCCATTTATTCATACGAGGGGGGGTGAGGGGGGGGGTTCACCGGCGAGCAAGCGTGCTGTCAAGCCGCCGCGGTAACGAATCGTGCAGTCACACCCGGAGTATTTCTACATTCGCGTGCGTTATTAAGACGTGAGCGGATGTGATTTTTCAAGCCGCCGCAGCCACTCGCGTATTCCCAAAGGTGTGCCGGAGCGACGTGCCGTTAATAAGGAAGCCGGAGCGTTTGGAAGTAAACAGCGGTGACGAGGATACAGTAGCCCCACCTGCTGTACAGGAGCGTACAGCGTCCAAGAGAGGGAGGAGGAAGGGGGGGGGGAGGAGGAGGCGGGGGGGGGGCGCATCACGGCTCATTATTTTTAGGCTGCACGCTTCTGCATGGCTGCCTTGTAATTATGCATGCAACTGGCACACGGCAAGTTATTTATACTGTGGAGAGTGTTGCCCAACTGCCACGAATCTTCTGATTGGTGCACGGCTTTTCTAGGTCAGACAGTGGATCTCACGCACACACACACTCGCTCACACACACACACACACACACACACACGCTCAGACAAAATTCCTCCTCCTCTCCCACACAGCCAAATGCCTCCACCGGGGGAAGGTGATGTGTATTACTCGCCTGGTTGCTCTCCTCGCTCCCAATCTAAATATAAACATGACTCATGGCGGGCGACGGCGCTTTGCACTGACTCAAGATGGCGGCATACCTTCAGTGGTTCTTCACCAAGTGTGACAGGTCGTCTCTGCCTGTCCCCCCCTTCCTCTCTTGTCATTCTTGCGCCCCCCCCCCCCGAGCCTGAGCTCTACTGTATCCCGCCCGCCTGTCAATGAAGGGATTATAATTGCTGTTGCTTGGGAATAATCTATAGGTAATAAACGTGGCGCCGCCAGCTGTCGTGCGCCACTCAGCGGCCCCCCCTGGGGGGGCCGTGATCAGGTGGGTGCTCATCTGGCGGCTGGAGAGGCAGCGCGAGTCTTGGCTCTGCCCCACTGCTCCCCCCCCCCTTCCTTCTCTCTCTCTCTGCGAGCGGTGGTCCTGCGCCCTCAGGCAGAAGTTGTAGCGTAAAAGTACCCTTTGCTGTCTCTACCTCGAGGTAAAACGATGGTAGATCACTGGTTTTACTGCAAAAAATGCACCTGTAGCATAACCTGAAGAGTATTGTTACTTTTTTGTGACTTAAAGTCTCGATTTAAATGTCGATCAATCAGTTTTTGTCGTCAGCTCTCTTGAAAACGTCTCTCTGTCGGCTCCCGATTGGTGTGATTGAACTCTGCCGTTGACCCGACTGTCGCCGTGTCGCCGTATCGATCATCTCAATGCCTCATTGGTCATCGCTTCATTTTTTTCTCCTCCTTCATCGCCGCCATCGATCACGCCGCGTCCAGTGCCGCTCTGAGAAAATGGGCCAAAAAGGCAACCCCCCCCCCGACTTCCAGTAAGTTTCTCCGGGTCTGTCAGATCGCTATCAACGGCGGTGATGATGGTGATGATACCTCGGCGCGGGATTTATTCCGGAATACCAATGAGGCCGTTTTTCCCTCGCATCTTGGCTGCTTTGTGTTCTCCTTCCTCGCTGATTGTTTAAAGAGCAGCCGGAACTCGGCTGCCCGGAGGAGCCGAAACCTTTCAAGCGCTCTCTGTCACTTTACATTTCCCGCCGTGTATTAACGCCGGAGACACCAGGGAGCATTAGCCACTGCTTGCAGCCAGCGGCCCCCCGAGGCAGCGGCCTGAGCTTAAGATGTTGACCGCCGACGTCGCAACCTGCAGAAAGTTCTGTCGAAGGAGAACCGAAACGCTTCACCCCCGAGGACACGATCCACCTTCGATCGTGGCGAGCTGAGATCGACTCCGCCTCCCCGCGAGACTCCCTCGATTTACCGCCACTGAGTCGGCGTGTGTGCTCGGATCAGGTCGGCTCTTCTTTCATTCTTCTGGAGCCACGTTTGTTTTCGTATCGTTTGATCCTTCAATCCTCCAATTATTTTTAGTCCTGGAAAGACCAGCACGACCTGTTTTGGACGTGGAAACGGGGACCAGTTTCCCTCGGCGCTCTCCCCCTGATTTATCCGGATCCCGACGGCGTCCTCGGGTCAAAACGGGAGCGCAGTCACTGTAAAAGCGGGCCAACGCCAAGCCGTGACTCTCAGCGGCACCTCGGATGAAAACAGTCGTCATGAGTCAGGCGGATCGACACCTCGACTGTATCACGGTTGCGATTCTGCGAGTCAGGAGCTGTTCACGTATGGCCGACGTGACGTATGGCGCTGCGAGCCTTCTGCGGTTTCCTGGCGTCCTCGCAAGCGTCCCGAATTTCAGGAACAAACCGCTCCTCCGCCGCCGCCACCGCCGCCGTCTCCCTCCTCACACCTCCCTCGTCACCTCCTCACTGGCTCGTCGGCGCAATCTTCACATGCTAATGCCCTGGAAGGAGGAGGAGCGGCGGGCCGCTGGCATGGCCGACGCGAGGGGCACAAATTACATTTGCATGCGATCCGACGGGGGGTAAAAGAGGGGCCGGATTGGAGCCGCTGTGACGGGATAACAGTTTGGAGGAGGGGGGGTGGGCGGGGGGGCTTGATTGCTTTGCTCTCTTGAGTCTTCAACAAACCGGCTCTTTGTCTCCACGTCGAGTCACTCCGAGGTTTTTATCCGGCTGAAGTCGCCACTCGTTTGGACTCGAACGGACACTTCCGACCCACGAGAGGAGCCGATGCCGAGATGAAGCTGATTTGAATGTGTTTTTTTTCTGTTTTTGCCACCAGATAAATTGTAGCCGCTCTGTTATCTTCGCTCCAAAGCAGAGAGCAGAGAAACACAGCGTTGCACCAATAATAGAGTCATTACGGTCGCCCGAAGGGGCTCCATGGTCTCAGATTTGAAAGTGTGTCACGCACACCGTCTCGCAAACACACACTCGCAGATTGAAATTGCAAGTTTTCCTCGAAAAAGTGTCAGAAAACCTCCTTGTTTGATCATTTTTTGGAGAATATCACAGTTTATCAGTCGAGATCAATCTGCGCAGCTTCACGTTTTGACCTAATTCGGTGGTCATCGTTGCCCCCTCGCGTAATAAAGATCAGAAGCCGCCGCGGGGGGGGATGGGGGACGGCGGACATCCGCGTCCATGCGACCTTATTTACCGAGCTCCCCTTTAATTGCGTCTCCTGTCGTGCGCTGACTTGTCATGACAATGTCCTGTCCAGCACAAACTGGTTCCTGTGATGCAACAGGCCGCCTTACGTAACACGCCACACACACACACACTCGCCCGTGTCTCTGCTGGAACTGGAGCAGAAAGCGGCGGCAGCCAATGGCGGCGGCGCCGCCTCCTCCCTTTCCCCGAGCGTCCGTCGGCTCTTTAAAATAAAAATTGCCTGTATGCATATGCAGAAAGACTAATCAGAGGAGTAATTTAACTTCTGCGGCGCCGACTGGCTGGTTGCGTTTTCATTAGGGACTAATTAGTAACCGATACATGGTTTTCCTGGAGTGGCGCTTGTTACAGCGCTGGTAATTGCTTCCTATAATATGCTGAAATGCAAATGGAAATGTGGATCAGTTCTCAAGTTGCGGGCTGAGACCGAGCGTGCGGCGACAATGGCGGGGCTTTGTTTACCGAGCATCGATTATGAATGTCGCGTGGCGGCGGGAAATTACGGCCCTCGTTTTGGCGTTTCCGATGGACATCAAGCTCCAATTAAAACTGGGCTTCCTCGGATGGAAGGACTGACTGACGCACGGAACGCCGACGCTGGAGCGATTCAGAACCGAACGGTTTGGCGCGCTGACCCCTCGATCTGCTCGAGTTTGCCCCGATCTGTTCTCGCCGAAAAAAGTGACGACGTGAAACGACCCTCGAGAACATAGCATCATTTAATTTCAAATTTAACACAGTTATGATGCTCAAAATTGTGTTAAACTGAAGATTAGTTAAAGCAACAATTAGATTAAAACAATAATTGGATTTTGGATCTTGTTTTTCCAGTTTTTTGGGTGTTTTTGTGTCTTTTAGATGCGCCGATTCCCGCCTGGAAGTGAACGACAATTCGTCGTCAACACGAGATGTTTTATTTTGAAAACCGACCGTCTCGGCTTTGTCGCTCGCCTGTGAACTTCCTGTCAGCGAGGCGCCATCTAACTGGTACAAACACGAGACGTAAACTGTATGATTTGCTGTTATTTGCGGGATGGAAAAGCAGCTCGCTGTGACGTGGTTAAACTGCCATTTTGACGCGTTTATGGCAAAAGCAGCGAGCGGCGGGCGTGTCGGTCTCGGGAGAGAAAGAACTTATTTGACGGCCTCTCACATCCCGTCTGCGACGAGATTATAAGTGTCGAACGTCATGATAAGCGCTCGCCGAAGAATAGGTAGCTGATTACAATGCTGTCAGACTGCACTTAACCAAGCTGCAGGCTCTCGGCTTCATTCTTCAGCAGGTGTGATTAGCGGCGCTATTGTTTCCTGAAGTTTGCCGTCAATCTCAAAGTTTTTTGCCAGGAAAAAACAAATCCATAAGTCGGATCTGCGTTAAATCGAACAGCGTGGGGTTAATTATTCGCAGCTCTGAGTGTGAGTTTCAACGACTGACGTCTGTTTTCTGCGACGTCTCTGCTCGAATAATTCGCTGCGAAGGAGAAGCGGCGCCGAGGCGAGCGGCGCCGGCGTCCCTCGCCGAGCCTCCCCGCCTCATCTGCAGCCCTCTGATCTGTTAATTATGGATAATGGACACGAGCCGGGGAGGTAGAGTCGCCCTCCGCCAGAACAAAAACAACTGATTAGGCTGGGCAATCTGCGTCACAAAGAGACAATGATAGTTTGCTCATCAATCAGGCTGACTGCACTTCTCTCTCGCTGCTCCTGCCGGGGGGGGGTGGGGTGGATCAGATATCACGGACTCGGGGGGCCTCGCCGCGACACAATACGCCGCCGCCATCCGTCCCGGCCGTCCTGACGTGTCCCGATTGGACTTTTCACACTCGGAGGAACATTCACAGAGACGACGCGGGCGGCGATTGGATCCCATTAACCTGTGACTGCCGGTGCCCCCCCGCCCCCGCCCGCCCCCACGCTTCATTATTTCAGAGCCTCTATTCTTTTTTCTGACAGAAGTTTCAGACGCCGACGAGCTGCCGGGAACCCCGGCGCCGCTCTTTTTTTTTGATTCAAGGGGAAACGGTGTTCTGACTTTTTAATGAAACATTAAAAGGTCGCAGAAGGTCCGACCGGCTCCGCTCCATGAATACCGAACACGCCGCCTTCCGGCGCCCTGCTGGCGACGCCCCCGCCTTCAAACAGGAAGTAAAAAAAGCCTTTCATTTCAGCCATTTACGAACATTAGCGAGCGGTCGTCGGATTTGCCCTTTTTTATCCCCACTTCCATTGTTAGATACGACTGAACCAGTTCAGAATGAGTTTCTGCTCTAAACAGGAGTTTGGTGAAATAGTAGCCTTGTTCAGGCTGAATTTAACCACTGATTGGACGATCTGGAGTTCAGTCCATCGGCAGCGTTACACGAACGTTCGGGCCAACTCGTCACAAATGAGTCGTTTGGCCTTCGCCGCGTGCCGCTTTAATCCCCGCCTCATCTGGGCGCTGATGTTTTTTTTATTTTGTCTCCGTCTGAATACCTCAGAAATTGGTCGGCTGGAAGGAAAATCCCAGCAGACGGGGGGGGGGGGGGGGTGGTTTTTTTTTTGGCTGTATCGTCGCCGGCAGGACTAATTCGATTGCGCGCTCCTCTGCTGCCGGCTGCACGTCCCGCTCGGACCGCGCTGCCATCAAACAAACCTGATTAAAACGGCCTAATCTATGCGGCTGTGAGATGATGCAGCGCGCGGTCGGGATGTTCTGACGTACGACAGGACCTTTGTTGATCCGGTTAAACACTGGCTGGAGGCAGCAGGGAGGGGCACCGAGGGGCAACATGCAAACTCGCCAACGAGAGCGCCAACAACGGGTGGCTTCAAAGTCTCACTTTATACCCAAAACGACAAACGCAAACATTTCAAAAACTCTGTTTCTTGTGGGCAATTTGTTGTAATTATCAGACAGAAACTCTGTTTTATTCAGTAGTTTTATAAACTCCAGAAGTTTGTTTCATAATCTCATCATGAAACTGAAAAAATCCAGGTTTTTTTGCTGCTTTTTCTCGTCTAAATCGCGCTTGAGCGCTCAAGTTAAAGGCGGATGAAAAAAACAGCTCAGGACGCAAAGAGTGACGTTGCCAGGTGTGGAAAGCGGATTTCACGGGGGCCCCTCATTAGTCGGGGCCACCTCGAAGAAAAGAGACGGCGGCGAGCGGCGGGATTGGATTCTCTCCACGCTCTTCACGGCACGCTTCTCGCCGCTCAATCTGAAACTAATGAACTGCTTCTGGGTCTGATCGGTGCGTCTGGGATCAAACTCCGCCGCGGCAACAAGGGCAAACATCTCCGTTTAGGGAGCGCCGCTTATTAGCTCCCCCCCAAAAAAGGGAAAAAAAACTCGCCTCCGACCGACAGGACGATGATATTAAAAGACAGGCGAGTCCTTCAGAACCAGAAATGGATCATCGAGTTCAGCGTGGAGGTTTAAAACAGGGCAGAAGGTAAAAATAGCTCCTGAACTACGACCTCGTTGATAACAAGTTGCGCTTCTGTTATGTAAACAAAACCTGTTCAAAGGTTCTGGTTCTTTCCGTCGCGTCGGTTCCCAGATTACCTCCGAGCAAAGGTCTAACTTTGGGTTCACACCCCCTCTGCGTCCCCCCCTCCTCCCTCCCTCCCTCCTTCCGACTGTATCAGTAGAGCGCACTAATGAGTGTTTCCTAGCAACAGTTTAAAAAAAAAAAAGAGAGAGAGAGAGAAACCAGGCTGGTAAAGTCGGCGCTGGCAAAAAGACTCAGCGAGATCTTTCTCTCTTCCCCTCAACTTGCTATTCATGTGCCATCTGCGTGGCGGCAACAATGCCCGCTTTTTGCTCGCATTAACATCCGAAAAGGTTGTCCTCCTCTGCCAAGATTTAATTGCGCCGCATTGCAAATTAGCCCACCATCTTGAGGCGCGTGCGGCCCGCTCTTTAATGCAGTAACGTGGATAATGGGGGGGAAACCGTGCTCGACATGAAGCTTATTATTTACATGTAATCTGTGGGTGGATTGATGACTCGCGTACGCAAAGGCGTGCGTCCGTCCTGGCTCGTCTCGGCACCTCGGGCTGCTGCCGGCGGTGGGATTGCATTAGTTGGGGGGGGGGGGGGGGTTGTGGGGGGGTCTTGTCAGCTCTCCATGGCTGTAAACACTCCACATTTACACAAACGTGCCTCATAAAGAGGAGTTTTTATTACGTCGCTTTTAATTCAACGCATTTATGATGATGATAACGTGAAGTTAGTGGCAGAAGATTCGACCCGATAATGTCTGAAAATCGACATTAAATGCAGCTCAATCTGTCGTCGCTGAAATTACAGCTTGGAACATTTTATCAGTGAACTTCTGGAGAGATATGATGATAAAAAATCGCCGTCATCGAGTTGTGTCGGTGAGACCGGGCGAAATGCGACTCTTGAGTGGCAAATAAGCCATCGTTTTGCACCCGCGCAAGCAAAATAAGGCAATTTGATTGCGTTATTATGCCGAGTGCAGCCTTCGAGCGCCGTCGCTCGGCGCCGTCGTGCCACACGAGAGGATTGAGTCCCGATCAGCCGTAAGCGGAGAAGCTCAAAGAGCATCTGATTCACTCTCCACGTCGGCTCATCTCCTCTTTAACCTTTAGAATAACTCGCCGCTTTAGCTCGCTGTCGCGTGCAGTAACGCGGCGGGGGAAACTTCGACGGGCTGCAGCGGCGGCACCGCCGCAAATTGAATCGCGTTGGATGCGCGGCGGACTCGAACCGGGTCGCCTGGCGTCATGGTTGTCTCCTCCAATAAGCTTCAGTGATATGCAAAGTCTCTCTCCGCGCTGCGACGGAGTCACGGGTGCAGAGCTGCGACCTTTACGACCAAAAGGAGGCGCCTCCCGCCTCGCGCCATCAGACGTGACGAACCCGGAGCCAGGCGACGGATTCGGCCTTCAAATGAACACGACTCACGTCCTGGAGCTCTGAAGCTTCGTTATCAACGCTGAACACAGTTTTCGGCCGCTGTCGCTCATTTTTCTGAGCTGTAACTCTTTCACCATTTATATGAGGAGCTTTCGAAGGTTGAGGTCAAAGAAAAGCAGAAGGAGGACCCACTCCAGTCCTCCTTTGTTACCTTTAAAGCTGACATGAAAAACCAGCTGAATTGACGAAGGAATGCTGCATTAATTGGGCAAAATCCATATTCGAGTCTTTTCTCGGGGGCGGTAGAATAAGACAGTTGTTTACGTGTCTTTCTCTCAAGATGCTACGTTAAAAAAAACCTGAGATTGAAGTTGTGTAAAAGCTTAATTCAAGGGCGCAGCGGCGGAGCGCCGGACAGGCAGGGCTGCAAACGCTGTGTCATCACGGCGCAGGCAGACGGTCGGAACGCCATTAAAGCGTCTGATTGGAGTGCCGGCTTCAAGGACGCCTCTCTCTCTCTCTCTCTCTGTCTCTCTCTCTCTCCCTCTCCCCCTCCCTCCCCACGCCAGACGCTCATTCAGCTTCCTCAAACCCAAAGCAGCGTTTTTCCTTCATTTCACTTCCTTTACTCAGCCTAACCAGATTTAGCCGATACTGAGCGCGCTCAGAGTTTGTGCCGATGGTCTCGGCTCTTGGCTGGTAAATCCGGACGCTTTCTATTCTTTCCACGACTTGTCACGAGACGAGAACCTGCGGAACCTCCAGATTTGTCTCCTTCTGTCCTAAATTGAAGTCAATCGTCCCGTCCAGGTCGTCCCCCGTCGTCCTGGACGTCGGATAAAGTGCCAAGCGTGGGAGAGGACACCCCCTCTGGTTCCTCCGCAAACGACAGCCTGCTCGTCCCTGTAATCAGAGACGCGTCTCGGCTCATGTTCTGATTTTAAAATGTCAGATTGAACCCGCAGAGCGGCGCTGGATCCGCCTGTTTCCTATATTCCTGTCACACGTTTGTTTTTCCATTTGCATACACTCGGTTTTTGATTGTTGCTCTTGTACGTCCGACTAAGTAGAGAGGGGAAAAAAATGCAATTTATTGTTAAATGTCATGCAGTTTAGTGCAAAGAGACATCTCAGGCAGCGTAATTAGCCGGCACCAGCCGCTTTCTGTCTCCCGCCGACTCTCCGGCATCTGTAGCCGCGTGATTATCAAATGTTTTGATGTCAAGAGACAGAAATATTGACTGACAGGCTCGGCCGGGCGGGAGCGGCGGATCATGCCGCAACTGACGGCGGAGACCCGTCGATTCTCCTCCAGCGCGTCGGCCACGCGAGAAGGAAAAAAAAACACGACGGCAACAAAACATTTAATTATTCTCCTGGCCGCCGCTGGCGGAGCAGGATTGATGTGCCAGAACGGCTCCGGTTCATTGTTGATGCTGAAAAGACGCGAAAGTCGAACATTAGAACCTCGCAGCATGAAAGCCTTTCACGAGAACAGCCAGATTAACCATCGTGCCGCTAATTCGATGACGAATTGTTATTTATTCAATAAAAACACCACTTTTGTGTGCCTAATCTCCAGCCGGCTTGAGGAGTAGAATTACATCTGGAGGGACAATATTTTGTGTCCAGACTGAAGCTAAACTTCCCACAGGAGCGCGAACCGCTATACTCGCTATACTGCTGCGTATCGAACGGACAAAACTGGTCTTCTTTATCTTTATCGACGACAACATCCAGTCTTTGTCCGCACGATTCTCCTCCTCAGAGGACGAAGGTGCAACACCGAGAGTCTTTGACAATACAGACAGAAAAAAAACGGCCGGTGTGTAAACAACAGGAAGGAAAACAGCGGCGCAGCAGACAGAGTCGTATGGCAGCCTCATTACGTCCCACTAAAAAGTGCCCTCGTGCAAAGGTTTGGCAGGCTGGAGGTGTGTTCATCTTTTGGCTGTTCTGCGAGCCGCCTCGTCGCCGCCAAGTCCTTCCAGCCAAATTCAACTCGGGCTTCAGATCCGCCGGCTCCCGTCTGGTGGGAGAGAAGCGAAGCGAGCGGCGGCGACGGCTCTTGGAGGAAGAGAACCGGGGAGACGGCGTCTCCTCGTCTTCTCCAAAGATTCGAGGAGGAGGATGATGAAAGCTCTTGCTGCTCCGGAGCAATATCTCCACGCAGGATATTGGCTCCATGCGCCCGCCGCTTCACCGGGAAGGCGCCATTGTTCCCTCAAACAGGCGTCCCCGGCTTCCTATTAGACGCCGAGATCTAAAATGTGAACCCCGGCTTAATGTCGCATGTTTGTTCTCTTCATAGCGCCGCTCTTCCTATTGCGGCGTTCGGTGCTGCCGCCCCGCTCGATTATTTGGCCAGAAAAACTCCGAGCAGAGGCGCGGTCGCCCGGTGCTTTTATTTTGGTATGCGAGTAAAAAAGGGCGTGTCCACCACTTCCAGTCAGCTTAAAAATCGATGTTTCTTCAGTCGTCGTCTGATTACGTGGCCTCAAAACGTCGGCGACGCTCAGACGCTGCTGCTCCTCTGACCTGAATGTGACACCGCCACAAACAATTGATCAAACGCACACGTGCACCCCCCCCTTCCTGCCCCCTCCTCCCCCCTCCCCCCTCCTGCCTCAGCCCGGTTCACTCGGCTCTCCGGGCTGCGACAATAATGCCGACGCTCCACCTCCAGCGGGGCTCCCGGGCCGAGTGTTTGCCGCGGTTATTAGGTGCGTGAAGGCGGAAGACGGCGAGCAAAGAGTCGGAGAACGGGCTGAAGTCGGCGTGAAAACTGTGAAACCAGCTGAAGACATGAACGAGATAGTTTCCTGAGCTTTTGGAGGAAGGTTGTCAAAAGACTCGAATAAATACTACCGAAAATCCTTCCAAAGTTCTGATACTGAGAGTGTTCGAGTTGTTTTACCTGCAGGACCCTCCAACACCTTCACTCATCTTTGTTTACATTCGGTATGTTTGAAGTACAAGGCGAGAAAATGACTTTTTAACCAAGTGGGAGTCGAACCAACGTTGGATCCTTGCAGGAACCAAACCTCACCACTCGCCTGGCTCCCGGCACCGGTTTCTCCCGTTAAACACAGGCAGCTGTTGTACAAACACGCCATCTAATTTTATCGAACTGTCAAAGTTCCAGCGCGGCGTCGGCGGCTTGGTTCGTTCGCCGGGCCCGCCGGGAGAGGCGGAGCGCGCCGCCGCGTTCTTCCTCCCGACTCGTATTGCTCATTTTGTCCTGTGAACCCATTAAAGGGGCCCCGGCAATATGTTGTTTATGTACTTCTCGGCGTGCCATCTGCTTCCTGCAAATGAGACCTCCGATGTCTGTTTCCAATTATTGCGAGACACGCGACACTTCGGAATCAGAAGTTTAGGTGGAGGATCGAAAGCAGAACCGGTTTGGAACGAGCGGCAGCGGCGAGGTGACGCTCCCTCAGTTTGCTCGATTTGGCCTCCAGCTTAAAAGCTACAATCTGCAAACTTCCGTCGCGCGGCGTTATTGATGCCTGGCCGAAATGTCCGGCCCTAATTTATGTGCGGCGAGGAAAAAATAAGCAGTTTTCATCGATAACGCGCGCTGAAACACCGAAATCACGTCAGGTGATTCGCTGTAATAACACGCCGTCTCACAGGAAGGATGTGACAGGACGTCGTTTCCATACAGTAGATTGCCGTCCGCCTCCTGTACGAACACTTTCAGAGCCCGTCTCTACTAATGTAACAGCGAAATTTCACTGCACTCCAATTAATTAGTGGCTACTACCAGTTAATCAACATCAATTCTGTACCTCCAGGCACTTTAGTTTTATTTAAACTGAGTTAATAAGTGTGTGGCTCCAGCTGGACATCTTAGTTACAAACCCACTGTGACCCATTAATACGTGCGTCTGAATGGAGTCATTTAAAGCTTTTATTTTGAAACTTTTACGTTTAAATTTACAGTAGTTTTAGATTAAATTTTTGATTTTATCGTCAAATTTTAGTGGCCAACAACATGAAAATTTCCAGGAAGTGAAACTATTCTTTGAGACGATCCCTCCTGCACTACCGTTTTCCACCACTAGATGGTCCCAAGTTGGATCGTCATGTTTCTTTTCGAATGTTTAGAGTTGAAACGTGTCGTCGAGGCGACTGTGGCTTCTGTTTGTGTTATTTTAACGAGGAATAACGGTGAGATTTTGTTTGTTTTTCAGCGGACCGTCGATTGGAGAAAGACGAGCGCCGACTCGACTGCGGATAATGTAAGTGGCTCTTCATTATAACGTTCCCTGCGACCTGCATGCGTGTCGCGCGGCATCGCGCGGATCATTTTCCACTCTAAAACACCCAAATGTGTAATTTTCCACCTATCGTGTAATTCCTAAAGCAAAACTGTAATCACGTTGACTGGAAACGACACGTCTCACTCGCATTATATCAAGCGGATCGGCAAATCCGACGGGGGAGTCGCGGTCGCTCGATGGCCTCGGGTCTCATTTGCGATGCAGACGTTGTCCTGTTGCCTCCTTTAATGAGATCTGGAGGCGTGCAATCTAATATTCACCACTGAGGCTCCAACGCGGCCCCCGAGCCCGAAGCCCCCTGAAAGCCGGCCGCTAATTCAATGGAGCGGAGTCAGCTGCGATCAGAGAGGCGGGCTGGAGTGGCCCTTCAGTGCGCCAGGACGAGAGGCGCTGGCTTTTTGTCTCCACGATGCTTTAACAGGCCTCATTTGTGTTCCATCTTCAGCCGGTCGGCTGGACTTAAAGGCGCAGTGTGGAGGAGAGTCGGTAGTGCCGTTTCTGTCCATTGGGTGGCGGTAGTGAGCCCAGTTGTTGCCAGTTTACTCCAAAGTTTCGGTATGACAATTTAGTGTATGTCATCAATGAAATACAGCATTTTATGCTCTTATTTTGAAGCTTTTGACCTCATTTTTCTCATTCTACATAGTTTATACTTACTCGGCTCATCTTTCAACAAAACATCCACAGATTTCCTGAGGCCACGCCCTAAAACTATTTATTTCCAGCTTCCTTCTATCAGCTTTTAACCGAGTTTTTCTCACTTTACTTAAGTTCTTAAACTTCTTCAAACTTTCTTGACTTTTTAAGCCTTTTCCTCTCTCGCTCCGTCCCTCCGTGGACATCCGGCTCGCCGGTTCACCCGAGGTGACGGGCGAGAGCGGCGAGCAACGCTTGGGCTCCCTGTTTACCGCCGTGGCGCTCGGCGCGACTGGAGGCATTAACCTCGCTGTTGACAGAGAATTCCCTCGCCGGCGTTTGACCTGCAGAGGAAGATCGTTGTCTGGACTTTGAATCGCCTGCTTTCACTGAGAGAGGACCGACGCGGTTGCCAAGGGCGACCTCGGGGCCAAAGCGAAAGATACACAAGCGACCGCCGGCGTCGGAGGTTCGAATCCCTCGACTGTTTGTCTGGAAAGTTTGTTTGCGTTGAGATTTGAAGTCACCAGCAGCGGTGGGAATAAAAACGTGCGAGATAACGTGCAAAATCTAAAAAATCCAGATGCATTGGCAAACTTTTAGCGGCACGTTGGCTTTCCACGAGACCCGGCGCCGCCGCCAAAACAAGCTCTTTGGTGAAACGAGGACAGGTGAGCTCTCTGGAAACCACTCAAGTTTCTGTATTTTTCATACTTTTTTTCCCCCAAGGTAAAATTTGCCAAATGATTCGGCACACGAACGATTCTCTGTTATCTGCGCTCTGAAAATGCCGGGAGGTCACCGAGCCGCACGGCTCGAACTCATCCAAACACTCGCAAATTAGCAGACAGAAAGCTGATGGCGCCGGCAAATAAACTAAATGGAAAACAAGCAGGTTTTTTTTTGTCTTTTTTTTCTTCAGCACAAGAAAAAGAATAACTCATAATGATGTTTACGATTCGTAAAAGAACATTTAATAACCTCGGCGAAGCAACTAAATGTTGATGATTAAAGCCGCGGCAGCTCGTGTTTTTTCACGGGTAATTCGCTCAAAGCTTCCTGTTTGTTGTTCTCGCTGGAAAATGTTGAGTCACGAGAAGCTGAAAGGAAACTTATCTACATCTTCTACGCAAAGACCCCCGAACTGACCCTCTTTAGGCTCTTATTCGCTATTAGATCCTTCCGTTTCAGACGCCTCCGAACACGTACGTGTTTTTTAACCCGTGAAGGGTGATTAATACGCCGACTAATGGGAGGCGGCGGAAGTGTCTCTGGACGCAACTGCCGTCAAGTGGAGGTGGGACGCACGCAGTCCATCAATCACCGGCGACAGCTGGGACGGTCGTCGGGGCCGCTGGCTTCCGGCGGGGGGGAGCGGGCGCTCGGCTGCGTCGAACCGCTGGACTCATTAATAAAAGTCGAGAATTTACGTTGGAAACGGAGCCAAATGCACGACTGAGAATTCAGTTTTCAAGCTTTTATTGTGAAAAGAGAAAACGCGTGTTTCTGTCAGCTTGTTGAACCCAAACCGCAGATTAAACCGGGGGTCCGCAGACTTCCTCCGAGGCAATTCAGAGGCTCTTTTGGGAGAAAAACTCGAAAGAGTTTATGCAAGAAATCAAATTAAGGTCAGTCGGAGTGTAAAGAAGCGAGTGTATTATAAGAATTTAACAGGAAATTCAGCGAGGAGGAGTTTTTTCCCCGAGTAATGTTGGACCATTACCGGCTTTATACGTCGGCTAATATTTCCTGGGACGAACACGACCTCTATCAGTCACTTTCTCGTTCGCCCCGGCGCCGAATGAAATCTCTCTCTCTCTCTCTCGCCGGCTGTCAGCGTGAGCATTCAGCGCTGTTTCCTTTTCAGAGGGGACAGGCGGCGGCGCTTGTTCCCCCGGTTTAATCTCGCCGCGCCGCCGTTTCATTTCCTGCCTTGTTCATTGAATCAAATCCGAACCTGCCACTCGATAATGGCGCGATGACACCGAGCCGGTGCAATTTCGTGCCCCCCCCCCCTTCGCGCGACTTGCGAGTCGGTGACAAGGGAACAACAGTCGTCGCTCGCGTTATCCGGGCTGAATCCACAAACACCAGCGAGACCTTTCGGCGTCAGACTTTGGAGAACCTCCATTAAAGGTCGTTTCGGCGCCAATTTAGGAGGCGACGCTTCAGAAACTGTCGCTTCGACCGAAACCTTTAACGCGGCAAAGCTCCTCACTGATTCAGGAGCAGTTTTACATGGATATTAATCCAACGACCATCGTTTAAAGCTTCACGTGAGGCTGATTTTAACAGTTTATTCGTCCTTTCTGGTTCGCTGAGGCCTGAAATCGCCACCGGAGAGTTAATCTAAACACAAAAGAAGAGAGAAAAGTTTGACTTTCTTTGTGCAAAACTTCAAAAACAAAGTGAAGAGGTTTGAGTTTGCGTGTTTTCTCGCAAGATCTTTGATTTCCTCGAGCATTTGGGTTAAAATTTGAACGGGAAACACAAAAAGTTAACGAACGATGTGTGTAATCACATTAGCTGAACAGTACTTGTTTTTATACTGCGTTTTCAGGTACTATTTTTATATTTATACAGAGAGAGACTGTATAGAAAGGCCACACAAACAAAAGAGGCCGTAAACAGGCAGCTGTGTGCTCTTTACGCGCCTCAGCGAGCGCTTCAGGCTGCCTCATAATGTGAAGGAACCGTCGGACGAGGCGGCTCGTCGGCTCCGTGATCCTTACACAGTGAGAAAGAGGAAGAAAGAGGAAGGAAGCCCCCCCTCCGCTGCCCCCAGGACCTGCTTTAGACGACACGGTGCGTTCAAGATGGCCACGGGGGGCGGGGGGGGGGGGGATAAGGGGAGCCTTCTCCCTACAGCCCTCCGGTGGCCTCGCCGTCTTCTCGCCGTCCCCTTTGTGAGCCAAAGCGTCTGAGACACATCGCGGTCACCGTGGGCCGGAGGAGATATGACGAGCACAAAGGAAAAGCAGCCCCGCCGGCTTCGCTCCCCCCTCGAGAGGCGCCGGCGCCGGACGGAACACGAGAAAATTCGTCAGTTAATTCTTCAGATGAACTTTGCGGCGCTGGGCGCCAATAAAACCGGATTCATTTTGCGTATTTGCGTCCCTGCAGTGCAACAAACCTCCACCGTTTCTTTACTCCTTCACTGCAATAAAAGCCAATTAATTGCATTTAATTACAGACTGAAACTGCAGGTTCCTGGATCGCTGCAAAGGACGTCTGATGAAACTTTCTCGCAACACTTTTATTTTATAGCGACATAAATTTCTCCCGTTCGTCACTTTGTCCCGAATTTGCCCTTTTATCTCTCGCTCCTCATCAAGTTTTCACTGATGCAAAATGTCAAACGATTATGCGGAGACGCCAATTAGTTCTAATGTTGGATGGAAATTAAATGAGGACACGACGAGTTGCATAAATGTTTTAAACGGGGATAAAAGACAGTTGGAGGCGAGTGTCCTTCAAACACAAATAAAAGCAGATTTTGGGCTTCAACTCAAATCTTGCAGGAGATCAAGTTCGATTCTTTGAAAGAAAGAACCAAACTTCTGATCAGCTGGAAAGAAGAAAAAGTCCTCCAAGAAGTTTGTGTGACGGTTTCAGATGCAAATTCGCCAGAAGGACCCTCGGCGCCGGCACACTCTGCTGGCAGGAAGATGGCGAGTCCTCGCGAAAAGACGGTTGGCGTCACATTAACCAGATCAAAGCCGCCGCGTTTTAATCCGTTCCTCACCGCGTCGCGAATGTAGGCCACACGAGCCGCTCCAACTGCTCTGAGATCTCAGTGATCCTAATATTGTTGGTATTTTTATTCATCAATGATTTGACCGTCTTTTTCTAAATTTATTTATTTGAATTTTTTAATTTGTAATTTTATTATTTATTTATTTATTTATTTATTTTTATTGGATTTTATTTCTGTACCACAATATTTAAATAAAATTCTTCTTCTTCTTCTTTTCCTTCCTCCTCTTCTTCCTCTTCTTCTTCCTCCTATTATTATTATTATTATTATTATGAATCTATCAGTTTCTGCTCAGCGCTGCTCTCCAGTCGAACCGATGTTGGTTGTTTTTGTGCTGCCGTGGGGGGGGGGGGGGGGGCAGCCCAAACATCAGAGATTTGGGGGGAGCTGTGTTGCGCGGGCAAGCGTAGGTGTGAGGTAAAGTGTGCGTTTAATCCCTCTTGCCGGCGTCCTCGGGGAGCGTGGGCGGCGCTTTTTCTTCTCCGGCGAGGGGATTATCTGTTTTTTTTCCCTCTCCTTCCTCCCTGCTCGGTAAATATTCAAAGCGAAGGAGAAGGCCACTCGTAGCGCCTGGAGAACAAACTGACCCCTCTCGTTTGAAGACAGCGACGCTCGTAAAGACGATCCGGCTCTGCGCAGCCTTATTTTTTCCTCTCACAATGAACTTTCAACGACCCTGTTCTTTATTTTTTTGCATTTTCTTGGAAATCGCAAGAAAACAGAACAGGATGACTCAAAACGACGGCAGAAATAAAACCGGCCATTGAGGAAAAACTCGGAGCGCTCGGAGGACTGAAAATGCGTTTGCTCAGAGCTTCTCCTGCCAACGTCCGTCGACGTATTCGTCGTCGAATAGTTTGTTACTCCAAAAAATGCGTCACATCGTCAAGTAAAGACTTCTTCGCTTTTCTGCCACGGCGGCGACGATTCACGCTGAGTCCGTAGCGACTCGGCAGCCTGCCGTCGTCATCGGCGTGGCCTTGCGGCGAGGCGAGCGTAATTGTGCTGAATTGTGTGTTTAGTGAACTTAATCTGGCGGGGAAATATTTAAACAGACCACGGGGGCGAACTCAATCACGCTGATGATGCCGGCGCCGCCCGTGACTTTGTGCGTCCCAAAAAAACCTCCGACGGATCAGCGAGAACGTAGAGAAATCGGCACTTCGGTCTCAGACGCGAATTTTGCGTGTTTGTTTGATAAATCCGAGTTGTTTACTTCCCGTGCGACTGTCGCAATGACTCACTCGTGTTCGGGATTTATCCCGAGTCAGCAACACGCCGGCGGACCCGCCGTACGTGACTCCAGCCTGGTTTCGTTCCTGCCCTTCGCTGGATTAAAGCTGCGTTTCTGTGGCGACTCGCGGGGGATCGCTGCACCTCAGCCGCAGCCAAAACTCCCAGATGCTTGTTTACGGCGGCGCCGGCTTATAAATTGAACACGGGAGCGTAATTCTGGGTGTCTGCTGAAACAGCGGTGGACCTTCTGCCTGCACGGCAGCCTGCCCGCCACGCCTCAGAGAAGCGCTTGCATCCCTCCCGTCGACGTATGAAAAGACCCGAGCGTTGCCGCGGGAGATAACGCAGATTAATTGTGTTTGTTTTGAGTTTCACTCCTCAGACAAACAACGAAAACGTCTCTTTTCTTTACGTTGTCCTGAAAAATTACCTTTTTTTGTGGAAATCCGCCGTCTTTTCCACCTAAATGTGTAAATTCATCATTAGCTCTGCGTCAAAGTCAGGTTTTTTTTATTTTTTCCAGCCGGGTTGCTTGGTAACAAACGCGCCTCCGAAGACTGAATGTTATTTCTGAAAACCGCGTCAGGTTTTTCACACCTCCAAGAATAAACGCCGCGTCGCTTCACAAGCTGCTTCGCTAGACTAATAAGCCGAGGAATTTTGGCAGCGTCGAGAAAAAAAAACAACGAGATAAAAAACACCTCGTTTCATTTTTTTTTGTTTTGACCTGAGAAAACTTGAACTCGCCTTCTCGTTGTGTGGACGCTCCAAACAAGATAAAAAAGGTGTTTTTTGGCATTCAAATATTGAGAAATTAAACACATTTCAGTCTTTTTAGCAGCGGGACACAAAAAAAACGTGCAAACGAAAAAAAGATAAAATTGGTGGACGTTTCACTTCAGAACTTCAGGAAAAAACTCAACTTATTTGTTAAAAAACCTGCAAATCTGCAAGTGTGATGAGTTTCACAGTCGCAGGGTTGTTTTTTGATTCAAAACTACCAAGAAATCAAACGAAAATCCTTCGTCAGACGATTCTAAAGGACTGAAATCGCCGCGTAACGTCTGAAAGAAAAGCCCTGACTTCCTTAAACCTGCCGTTTTATTCTGAACAGCTGATAAAAAAGTCCCATTAAACGTAAAGATAGCCGAGGTCGACTCGACACGACCCGTCTAATCCTCCGCAGGAGTATTTTTCCTCCTTTTAGCTCTCGCCGAACATTTTGGGGGCCACTTTCCGGCAGCGCCTCGTTCCCTTCGCTGCTCTAAAAGCCCCGGCGGCGCTCTGAGAGGTACGGCGGCTGGGGCCGGGAGTCGGCGGCGCCTTTGGCCCCCGGAGTCAAGCTTTTTACCGGGACCGGGGCCGCCTTTGATCATGTGCTGGAGAGCTGGAGTGATGCATTAGAGGCACTGCCGGGGTGGCAATCTTCTCCCATGCTAATGCACCAGGGTTCATCTCCGTGGGCAGCGGTGATTACCGCGCATGAAGAGCCGGTTTCTAGTTTGGAGATGAAACGCCGCCAGACGTTTTCGGGGGGACGGAACGGAGTTCGATCCCGCTCGTTCGGGGGGTTTATTGACTCCGAGTGAAGGTGGTCGTTCCGATTTTTGATTCGCGGTCGCCCACCTGGGATACTTTGAAACGACGCTCCGCTAATGGCGGCACTCCTTTTGTGTCCTGTTTTGAAGGATGTCGTTGGATGACGACGACCCTCAAAATGTTGGTGAAAAAACACCTGAGTAGGAAGAGAAGTGACACACGGCGGCATTTTCCCTACCTCCCCCCTCCGCTCCCCTCCCCTCCCCCTCTCCCCCTTTTATTTCTCTGCAAATGGATTTAACCATTCATGTTCTCACAATAGTCCAAGTCCATAATGAGGAGCTGGGCTTCACACAGGTGCATCCAGCTCTCTGGCTCTCTGCTGTCGCCATGAAAGCGGGGGGGGGGGGGGGGGGGGGGGGGGGGGGGGGGGGGGGGGGGGGGGGGGGGGGGGGGGGGGGGGGGGGGG
>JASSRZ010000032.1:2144276-2164263 GCA_032164315.1 Malacoctenus gilli | reverse complement strand
TCACTCACTCACCCCCCTTCCCCTCACTGCATCCCCCACCTCTCTCTGACCTAGTTTGCCTGACACACAGACACCAATGCGGTCCCCACACACACACACACACACACACACACACACACACACACACACCTGTACGCACAGTGGGATTTACACTCGGGAGCAGCGTTGTGTAACGTCACGGCTGAGAGTCGCCGGAAAGCGAAGCGTTGTTGCCGCTTCTTTCCACGTCTTTTTTTCGTGTCTTTTCACTCGTTTCATCGACGCTTTTCTTTCCGCTTCGACTTCGGGGGTCCGTTTGTGCCCCCTCAGGTGTTTTCTTGGTGCGCGTGAAGCCTCCTGGAGGCGGTACAAACACATCTCCACATCGCTTTCCAGTCGGCGCTTTGTGATTTATCCCGCTTCCCATACCGTCCATTTAGGACCCCGCCTCCCTCCCCCTCCTCCTCGTCCCCGCGGCGGCGATGTACGATACCTCGGGCGTGCGTCTGAGTAAGCTCGCCATAAGAGCTTTTGCCTCCAGCGGACGGATAAAGAGCATTGTGGGAAACGACAGAAGCGCCAGATAGGAATCAGTCATCCTTAGTCAAGATGGAGCCCACTCGCAAATGGCGGCCTGCCAAGCGAGCGAGCGCGCGCACGCGCGGCTATCTCACTCGCTCCGGCGCCCGCACAGCGGACCAGACACATGTCGACATCCATCACGATCATACGTGACCTAAACTGGTCCCTCCCATGAGTGGTGTTTACACGGAGCGGACAGAACAGCTGCAGCGACGCGATAAACAACGGCAGCCAGTGGAAATATTCACTGGTCTGAGAAACAAGGAAGTGGTCACGACTTGGAGAGAGCAGCTGTTGCTCCGCCACATGTTTACCTTTTGTCTTTCTCTTCCTTCACCCTGCTGTCGTGAATTCCCACACTTCCTGGTGACGTTTTGCCAAATTTTCCAAGAAAACCAGGCTAAATGTTTGCTTCAGGGATTCCTTTTCGATGACATCCGTTGTACTTTCGCCAACGTTTACTGGAACTCGTAGTCGTTCCGAGAGCGGCGTCTCATCGGCGAAGTTTGTGCCCGTCGCTGACAGCGAGTCACCCCCAAAGTACCTTGACAGGAGAAGTAAACAAGCCTGCCCGTGTTCATCAAGGTAATCCGGTTTGCTCGGAGGGGGCCGGAGTCCGTGCAGGATAGCGCTTACGGATATTGTGAGCCCTGTTTTTTGGCGTCGACGAGTAGGAGGGGCCTCGAGGGCTCCAGATGAAGGGAGACCCTCAAAAAGAGCCTTATTTTGCAGGGAAACGCTGAAACAAAAACCAAAGTGTCTGCTCTTCTTCACTGCCGTTGACGTTTGGGAGTCGCGCTGCGCTCCGGCTCCGACATTTCAGCCTAAAATATCCTCCCCGCTTGACCTGTGGGAGCCGCTTCCATGCAGCAGATGGTGCGCCTGGTGGAGACCTGTGCACGCCGAGATCGGCCTTATGTAGACGCTCGGCGCTGCGTCGCGGTGAGGCATGCTGGGAAACGGTTGCCAAGCACCGCAGAGGCTCGTTGCCATCGGTGTTCGCGCCTCAGCGGCTCGGCGAGTCGCTCGACGTCACGCGAATCCAACACGAGCGGTTTTTCGTTGATGTTTGACGTCTGGGAGCTCCGGCGTCTGTTTACTCGTGTGTCTGCTCGCTTTTTCTCCTTTCGGGGCTCTCCGCCCGGCTTCGCTGCTCCTTCTCCGTCCGCCGGGACCGCCGACTGCCCCCCCTCGGGACCGCCGGCTCCTCACGACAGACGGGGGAACGCGGGCTGCTGTGCGAGCGCAGATGTGTCGCGTTTGGAGAAGCTCCTGTCGGAGGACTCGCTTCGGTCGGATGCCACTGAATGTTTTCCTCCTTGCTGACGTTACTTAATTACGACACCCTGAAAACGCGCCTCAGATCCTCGTGTCACGTGACATTAAAATCTACAGGAAGGAGGTTCTGATGTTTCAGCTTCGTCATGTAAATCGAGGATCCCGGCGTGTGTGTGTGTGTGTGTGTGTGTGTGTTTGGGCGGCGTGTTGTTAGCGGCGAGCGTATTGGGCGGCGTGTCTCCACATCATTTATACATCTGGACCCAGCTGACAGATCTGGGGCTCCGCTTTCTGCCTGGCTGCCTGTCAGGGAGCAGAAACACTCTTTTGATTGGCAGGTTAAACTCTTCAAGGTCAGCTTGCTCTACAGCTCACCCTCTCAGATTACTGTGGTAATATCTCTCCTGTCGAGAGTCTCCTTACTCCTCCTCCTCCTCCTCCCCCTCTTCCTCCCCCTCCTCCTCCCTCCGCCGCTTCTCAGTTCACACTCTGATCTACAGATTGTGTCCTCTCCCCTCGCCGCGTCGTCGCATGAGGAACTGCACAGGTTGTTGAGCATGGAGATTGCGTCGCATGTTACGGTGGCGACATATATACACACACGCCGGCAGAGAAATGAATGTCATTTTCTGCCGGTGATAACGGTGAGCCGCGCTGAGGGGGGAAAAAAGGTGGAAAATGGGATGTGGGAGCGTGATTGCATCCGTAAAAGCCCGCCGACATCCGGCTGTTCGGAGTCTGAGCACCGGTCGGTCCGGGGGAGGAAGAAAATGTGTATTTCTTTGATTATTTCTTGCTTTACGGTGGTAAATTCAACATGCATTTGTGGGATGAGCTGCAAAGAAAGTGTCTCGGGGTTATTTCCCCTTTTAAGTGCTCTCATGGCGAAAGTGACGAGCAGAAGGATCGGAGGAGAAAATGTGAAAACGCAGCAGGAAACAGGCGCCGCGCTCACAAAGGGACGCGTGCAGATGGCGGCCGAGACGCCACAAAGGAGCGAGCCGTCCGTTCGCGATGTTGTTCTTCATCGGGCTCTTCGTTCTCCGCGCATATTTAGCGGCGCATCGCTAAATATCGTCGGCGCGTCGTTGTCGTCGGTCTCCGCGCGCACGCCTTCCTTCGACGGGACTCGCTGTCAGCACAGACTGCGATTTCAATGTGAGAACAGCTGGAAAGTCTGCGCGGGAGTGTGCAGACCTCACAGCCAAAATACAAGGAATCGGCGGCGTCACGCGGAGAAACCAAAGCACAAAAACCAACCAAAGTGCGTCTGAGTTTGATTGAGAATTAGAAATAAAGTTTTAATGATTCCTGCTGACAGTTTGATTACTTTAAGTGTTTGAACACCACTTAATGATGGAAATATTTCCCTCTAATAAAGCTGCAGCGTATATTTTATGACCGTGAAGCAGGAGAAACGCACTTTGTGTTCCCTCCTCGGCTCAATGATGAAGATTTAACTCGCCGGGCCTGAAGGGCGCCGATTCTACGAGGACTTTCTTCTTCTGGGAGGTAGTGGCCCTTAATCTGTGCGTCGCCGGCGAATACACTTCTCACCCGGAATAAACGGCGGTCGTCTGAAGTCGCTCTGCATTCAGACGTCGGTTCGGAGCGCCGCTGATAGCTCGCTCTCCTCCTGCGCCGCTTTTCCATCAGGAGCTACTCAGGCGAAACTCGCAGCGTTTCTATTGCGACTCGTATCTCTTAACGGGTGCGAAAAATGCGACGTCCTTCTTCGGGGTGGACGTGGAGTCGGCTTCCAGCGAGGCATTATTCAACCCATACATGCCCGGTTTATGAATAATCCATGGGCGCCCCGTGAGGACGTCCGGATGGCCGCGCTCGCCGGGAGGGGCGCGCATAACTGACAGATCGCTGATTCTTCTTCGCATGCATCTAATCTGAGGCTGCGTCCGTAAACTGGTCCTCCAAAGCAGCCCAGCGTCCTCAGAGGTCACGGCGGACGGACGGGCGCTCTTTTCTATTCATGTATTCACCACGTCAGCGTCTTCTGGCACTTGGCTGCGAAATCCGGTGCTGCGGTTGTTTTTTCACACGTCAAACACCTATTTTAGCGTCTTCAACGCTTGAATAACTCGTGACGGACAATCGAACGATCTTTCTTTGTCATAAATAACCAGAATTGACATCAAAACGACAAGAAAGTGAGGAGAGGAAACAATAACACAATCTTCCGTCGGGGCTAATACAGCGAACGCTTCATTAGGTCCGTTTAATGACATGTAGCTCGTAAACGACACAATATTCGCCATCCCGGGGCAACAACACGACAATAAAATAGTTGTAAATGAGTCCTAAATGATCTCGGTGGGGAAAGCGAGCTGAAACACGGAGGAGACGGCGAGTGAAAAATGATCGGAAGGAGCGCGAACGCAGTTGAACGGACACGCGTCGGCGAGATTTTACAGCGGGGAAAAAGTTTCCTGTCGCCGTCTTCGGGGGGTTTTTCTCGGCGTCCCGCCGCCACGTTTGACGGAGGACTCGCTCGGCTCGTCCAAGGTAAAGTTTGCGCTCGGCGGTGCCGGTTCAGCCGGGGTTCAGCGGCTGTTTACCGAGGCATCGTGAGCCATTCTGGCCTTGTTAAACCCCGTTTTATTTGGTGGCCGCGCCGGGACGCCGACCCGAAGAAGCGCTCCAATTTTTCATCCTTATTGGCCGCGACATACCCAAAGTGGCGGGGCGGGAGGGGACAGTGATGGACTGCGCCCGCGGCTCACTCCTCCTATAGCCCCCCCCTTCCCAGCAGGACCCCTATTTCCTCCCCCCTAAACAATCCAATCCACCGGCGTGCATCAGGGGAGATGAGGTTAAAGCGGCGGCGGTCCCGCCCGCTGCCGACTCCCTCTGAGCTGAAATCCAGACTGAGTTATAGGAAACGCCGCCGCCGCCGCCGCCGCTGCGTGATGCCGGCTGATTTGCCGCCGTTATTGGAGCCATCTGTCATTTAAACCCGCACGCGAATCACTTGTCTGCCCGGCGTGTTTAATTTGTCCGGTATTTTCCACCGCAAATTATCTGTTGTGCCGATCAAGGCGGAAATGTTGTGAACAATTAAGCCGAGCATGCACGGCGGAGGCTCTGGCAGGCTGTTATTCAGCGTGATTACTTCTGTTTTTGCCCCCTTTTTTCGGCGCGATGCGCGCACGCACGGAGCGATCGACCGAAACGCCGAACAGTTGGTACGTATTCTTTGATTTATCGCTCCGTTTTCGCCTCCTGAGTGAGTCGTTGCAACAGTTTTGCAGTGAGGTGCCCGAAGGGCACTCGCAAGGTGACTTCTGAGGCTGGAAAAGCAGTAGGTGGGATCAGAGGTGTGACTCCAGAGAGCCCACCCACTGCCGCCTCCTCCTCCTCCTCCTCCTCCTCCTCCTTCTTCTCCTTTCATCCCCTCTGTCTCAGATTAAGATCTCTTGTTGTAATTATTGCTTTGTGAGGCGGCCTAATTCCTGCCCAGTCGATAGCATCGCCGCCGCCGTCAGGTGCTGCTGCTGCGGAGGGTCTCTGCCTCCAGCTGTTGCCGTCCTCGCCATGTTCTGGCGGGCTGCAGTGGAAGGTGACGGCTCGGTTATGTGATACACGACCATCGACTGCTCTCCTGGAGGGCTGCCAACCCCCCCTCTCGCCCCCCCCTCGCCTCCCTGCAGGAGAAGGAGGATGGTGATAATTAAGGAATAAAGACAAACTTGCCGGAACCCCTCCCCCCTCTCCCACTCCACGTTGGGGGTCTGGAATTCTGAACACCTGATGTTACGAGGACATCAATCATCCGCCCGCATCCTCCTCGTACTGTACCATCCGATGTTCACCCCCCCTAGGAACTTCAGCTGGGTGGGGCGTCGGCCACGCTGCTCCTTCAGCGTCCCCGCGGCGATAACGAGCGTTCACACCGGTGACTTTGCAGAAGTTTCCTCCACGCGTCGGTAATCTCTGCGTTAATGACCCGCTGGAGCGCGGCGAAGCCTGTTTGGTGTTGCTAAGAGGATAATTATCTCCAGATAAACAAGGAAAACAGACGCAGGACAGACTTCCAGGGGCGACTTTCCTTCAGATTGCGACTCCTACTCGCGCTTTTTTCTCTCGTGAGAGATCACGGCGAGTGATGTGCGTTCAGAAAGTGGGAGAAAATCAGGCGTGTGCAGGTAAAAGTGCTTTTTGATTTACATGTTAATGCCTCGCCGTGACTCACTTCACCAGTTTAGGCGCCTGCTCTGACGCGATTTGCCCGAGCGCTCGTTGAAATGTCACTTTGAAGTCTAAACGCTGGTTCTCCCGCGTACAGTCGAGAGATTCGGGATGTTATCGCGCTGCTGCAGCCTGAGATCGGCCGACCCGTCGGGCCAACCGACTTAAAGTATAACTTCCTTGGCATTGATTGTACTTCGTATACTTCATACTTCAGTATTCGACGTCTGAGTGTCGCCGGTTTTTTTGCAGGAGTCACTGAACCTCTGCAGGTGTAAAAGTGACTCACTGCACCACCTTGTGGTGTGAAATGATATTACAAGAGCCGATTACAAGATCCACGTCTGACATTCGATGTGTTTCGTCGATTTGAGCTCAGCGGCGGATCGTGACTTTACCGCCGCCGCTACTCCCACGCCACCTCCCCCCCTCCCTCCCTCCTCCTCTCCGTCTCTCTTCAAACGCACTCGTCTTCAACCTCCGCTCATTTCTCACTTAACCACACAATCAACCCAACGTCGAGGCCTGTTCACAGACGTTCCCGGGTCATTGTTGCCTGACGACGCTGCGCACGGTTTCATGTCGGAACAGCTTTTCTCTCGCGCTCGTCAGAAAGTGCATCTCGCCACTCGATGTCGGCAGAGCCTCGTGTCATTTCTGCCTTATTTTTGTTTGAGCGTGATGTCTTGAAACCAAACAATTTGACCGTCAGTCAGAGTTTTAAATCATGCAACCTTGAAGTTGCGTTTTGCCCAAATTTGCTTCTTCTGAAATGTGACTCTGGCCGACCTTGGAGGCTGTGTGTGTCTGGGCGGTAACGGGGTTGCTAAGGTAATTTAATTACCAAACTCTCCACGGGCGAGGGTAATTACTGCTCTCTAAATCCCCGCTAATCCCCCCCTCTGAGTCCCTTCTCGCTGCCCGGGCCCTGGGCGCTCCGACGGGCTGCGCCGACGACCCGTCCTGCCTCGGACGGGACCGCGGGACGCTGGTTCGTGCAGCCGTCGCGTCCTCCGTCTCTTCCAACTCTGGCAGCTCAGAAAAGCCGCTCGTCTCTCCATGAGAACGTCCTAATTATCGCGGCCGGGACGGAGCGGGATGTGACCTCTGCGAGCGGCGGCGTCTGGTGACCGGAGCTCGAAGACGAGGAAAGGAGATAGACGCCAGCGAGCATGTTAAGCGAGAGCAATGACGGGAGAACAAAGGAGATAATGAAGGTGGTCCGGGCGGCGCTCCTCCTCCTCCTCCTCCTCTTCCTCCTCCTCCTCCAAGTTCACGCTGCTCTCTTGCATTTTTTGGCTCATTTCACTCCTGAAAAGAAGCAGCCAGAGAATGCACGGCTTCATTCAGACTTCACATTCTTCACGTGCACAAAACTTTCACCGACCGAGAGAGGTGAAAGCGAACAACTCCCATTTGTCGTGTTAATTTGCAGCGTGTCTGTTTGCGTGGCACTCAAGTGCTCAAAGTTTCCAGCCTCTCTCGTAAAAGAAACGTTTGTTTTTGAATCGTCATTTTTAAAAGAAAGTGTCTGTTTTGGCTTGTTTGTGTTGAGCCGAGATGGATTTTTCCCCCAGATAACAACCGTTTGTGACAGCCGGCTTTGAGCCGCGGCGCTCCGGCGAGATGTTGCCGTGCGCCTGGCGATAATTCAGCTCGACAAGTTAATGATGACAAATGTAATAAAAGAAACAACTTGCGCAGCTCCAGAACAGCAGTTTCTCAGAGATTAGAGAGGCTAATAAAAACCACTGGCGTTCTGCGGCTGAAACACTCGAAACGGTAATTGTTTCTGCACTTGTTGCCCGGCGAAGTTGTCGTTCGGCTCCCCGACCTTCCCTCGCGCTCCCCTCGCGACCTCCGGCGGCAGCCAAACATCTGTGTGACATCAGCAGGGGCTGGCAAGCGCCGCTGACCCCGGCAGGTGTTCGGCGTGTCACCGCGTTGGCGGCGGATTGCGCGGCGGATCCGCACGCGAGCTGGGAGGCGGCGGGTGAAAAGGAGCACCTGCGAGCGCTGAAAAGAGTTCCCCGAATAGCTCCGCATCTGAACAGCCACTCAGCCTCTGATAAAGCTGTAAGTGATTCGTGGCAGCTTCCTGCCTGCGGTGGCGCAATGGGGGGAAGAGGAGGGGGGAGGGGGGGGAGGGGGGAGAAACCAGAGGAAGATAGTCGGAATGAGAGAAAGATTAAACGAGAGTAATTCGGCTGTAATTACAGACGCTTGCCACCGTTTGCTTGATACTCGACACGCGTTGGAAACATTTACGAGGCAAGACGTCGACCGATGCGAAGACCTGACAATTAATTCTGAACTTCACGAGTTATTTAGAAAGATCCTGATTAATCCTGATTAATCGTGCTTCAGATTCTGGAGAAATGTAACCAAAAAGCTGTGAATTATTCGCGATTAATCACAATTTCTCACCATTTCTGAAGAAAACAAAGGACAATTTATGTAACGCCAACTCACTCGCCAATCTCACGTTTTCTGTCTCGTGTTTCTGTTAAAATATTGTTTTCTGCGTCGTTAAAATCGTCGCAATTATAATCCTCAATTATCTCCAAGAAACGTGTGACTGGATTCGTGCGTCTTCTGGGGACGATTCTGGGAACGAAGGGGCTCGGCGCTGCCAAACACGGAGCGTCGTGATCGGTGGTCAGCGTTTGGTTTTTCCTCCGCCGGAACACGACGGAGAGGAAAAACCCGGCATCAGATCGGAGAGACTCTTTTATCAGGCGGTATCGGAAGCGCAAGCCGCTATCTGCTGCCACAAATCTCTCCCGACGGCACCCGGCATTATTCAAGGAAGGAAGGAAGGAAGGAGGTTTGTTTTTTGGCTACCAGACGAGTTTTGACATCTTGCTGCTGTTTCTGTGACGTCTGAAGCCGCTCTGAACATCGTGTCTCCTCCACCGACTTAAAAAGACATTTTTAACCAGAGGAAACACTCAAATTCTGTCCTCAAAGTGCTGATTTGACACTTTATGGCGAGAGATCACGCAAAACGACTCAAAAACCCACGTTCCTTTTCGCTGCAAGCCACCACTGACGATTGACGGGCGCGCCTGACTTCAAGCTCCACTGGTCTGAATGTTTTGTACGGCAATAAAGATTTAATCAACGTGGGAGGAGCCCAATAAAGTTCAGTGGCCTTTCGCGTCATAAACGACCGGCCTTCCCTTGATTAAGGTGGAGAATCGTAGAAGGAGCCAGTGCTTTTCATGGCAGTCACGCAATAAAAGGTGCTGTTGTGCTATTTGCTGTTTGAAATGACGGCGCGCGGACGCCGTCAAGCGGTCCGACTTGTTTCGAGTTGATTAGGTGGAGTCAAGGACGAGTTAGTTATCGGAGGGTTTTTATTTCTTCCTATGGATGAGTCACAAAGCCGCGGCGTCCTCCGAAGCTTCGCATTGTCTCCCGGCGCGGTCCATTGAGACCAGTAATTTGCGGTGTCGAAAGGTGCCCATTCAAATGCTCCTGACATTTGGGAAATTGTCCTTTTTGTTCACCCGTCCCTTCTTTTTTATTTCACTGCCTCTTTTTTTCCCCCTTCTCTCTGCGAAATGCCATTTCGTCCTTTTCAGTCTCCTCTCTCTCTCTCTCTCTCTCTCCCTCTCTCTCTCTCTCTCTCTCTCTCTCTCTCTCTCTCTCTCTCTCGCTCCTTCACTCTTGGTTGGACACTGACAGCTTCTTGCTTTCAAAGATTTTCCACTCCACCTTTCGTCCTTCTTCCGCCTCGTCCATTTTCACTTAAAGTCTTCCAATGTTGCCTCGTTGACTGAGGTGAACCTTAGCTTGGTCCGATAACTTCGGCGGAAAAGGGATTGTTTGTCTCGTTTTCTTTACTTTCCTTTTATCTGAGGAAAACACGACTTCTTCCTGCGATTGGAGAATAAATTTTAAGCTACTATATGCAAATCAATCTGTTCCTCTCAGTCCGACTGTATTTGTTTGCCAGTTGTTTTGGCGCCACACAGAGTCATATCTACACCCTGAGACGCCGTGCGGCCATTAGCGAATTCACAGCCGCCGCCTTCTTGTTTTAATCTCCAAACAAGCTCCAATTTTTGGGCTGAAACTTTTATCTTCCGGAGGTTTCGGCCGTTTTCTGGCCCGGACATCAGACCCGCTCCTCCGAGGTGGGCCGGCGCGGCTCAGCGTGGTCGCGGCTCCTTCCTCCGCTCATTAGGGCCGAACGGCGCCGCTGCTGAGCCACCAAACGGCGGCGGCGGTGGAGGCCACGCCGCTTTAGCCTCCAATCAATTTCCCCACAAGACACAAAGACGTAAGCAGCGAACCGGAGCTGATGCGCAGAGCGGCAAGCTGTGCCGAGTCCAGGCGGGGCAACAGCGGCTAATCATTAACACACACACTCTCCTGTTTACTTTGCTTCTGCCCTCACTAGAAGTCTGTTAGTGTACACGTGTGTGTGTGTGTGTTGTCAACACCCCCACGAGTCCCATTGTGCTTCATAAGCTGCTGCTCTTTATTTACACGCCGCGGTCTCGCCGCCGCCGTCTACAGACGCACGCTCGCACGTTTAACATCTGTCTTCGACAGCCGTTGCGGATCTGCGTTTGCGTCTTTGGCGGCGACTCACAGATGTGCCGCCGGAGAGAAAAAAGGATGCCGACGGTGCGTCTCGTGATGAACCTGCAGACAAAACAAACAGGCAGGAAAGTCGAAGGTCGAGTGAAGTGAGGAGGTGCGATGGATAGCGAGGGAAAATATCCCAACGCTCACTTCTTCTTCGCGTATTTCGAACTGAAAACAAACGCACCCTTTCCTCCACGCGGGGGGCCGGTGACCCCCTCTGGAGCGCCAGATTGCGGCTGCCGGTCCTGCTTTGCCTTTGCATCTGCTGCCCCCTCCCTGGGAGAGCCGCGGAGTGCCACATCTGGTGGGGCTCTGTGTTGGAGGAGGGGGTTGGGGGCGGTGGTGGTGGTGGTGGGGGGGGCTCCTCCAGGCTCAGCGTCAACACACACACACACACACACACACACTTACTCTGGGAATGCCCTTGACTCGCCAAACGTCGGACCCCAGCAGGGACGAAAACGGCACGCGAGGAAACGGACGGCGAATAAGAACAATCAGAATATTAATCGGCGTGAATGCCTCATTAGCATTATTCATTAATCACACCATCCGATGGCATTAGGCTCCCACAAAGTGCTTTGTCTCAGTCCAGGGTCTCAAAACACAGCCTGAAAAATGCCCCCCGCCCCCCCGAAACTGAGTGGAAGTTGGTGGCCTGCGTGTGAAAATGCACATCTGATAGTGCCACCGAGCGCTATTTGTTTTCACGGAGCAGAAGGTGCGAGTGGGCGGGGAAAACGTCAGAAAATAGTGAGCGGGGGGATCGAGGGGATGTGTGCGTTTAGTCTGACAGAAGAGGAGCGAGCAGGAGAGAGAGGGAGGGAGGGAGGGAGGGAGGGAGAGAGGGAGGGAGAAGCTGGGGGAGGGGGCTGGAGTAGGTGGGCGGGAAGAGAGGAGGCGAGTGTCATGGAGAGAGAGAGAGGGAGAGAGGGAGAGGGAGGAGGGAAGGAGCGACGAGCTGCTCGCCTGCCGGAGCGAGTGTGTGATCGTGAGTGCTTCTGGAGGCGTCGTGCGAGAGGAGGAGAAAAGAAAGAGAGAGGGGAAAAAAGGAGGGAAGGAAACCGTTTCAGCCTCTCATTTTTGATGCTTTTTGTTTCTCTTTTCGCCTCCGCAAAGTGCCACGTCGGGGGTCCGTCGAGCAGAACGCAGAAGTTGCCCCAAACCCCCCCTTACTCCTCGTTTTATCTGACCGAACCTCCTTCCTCTGCTGGGATTGCGAAGAGGAGCCGGGAACGACAGCGAGCTGCCAGGTAGGACGGACGGCGGTGTGTGTGTGTGTGTGGGGGGGGGGGGGGCGGGGGGAGCACGAGGGGGCTTTCATGTGGGATGCTGCTCTGAAAACCATGCGATTGAAATGGGGGAGAACGCTTTTGATGTGAGCGTGCGTGCGTGTGTGTGTGTTGCTCTGTAATTGTGATCGGAGGAGTCAGGCTGTGTGTACAGGAGGAGGAGGAGGAGGAGGAGGAGGAGGAGGAGGAGGAGGAGGAGGAGGTGCAGCTTCCTCCTCCTCGCCGCTCATCCAGGGTGACAGATGTCAGAGGACGTTAGATTTACTCCTCCAGGCGTCCCTGAAAAGGGAAACCAGACGCCGCGTTCGGCGGATTCTGTAGAACAAACTTCAGCTCTCACTTCACGACTCGACTCGTTTTCCGTCTCGGAAAAACGATCAAGCTCGCCGCTCGCCGATCCGATCGGCGCGTCCCGGCTGCATGTGGCTCTACAGCTGTTGCTGGGAGCAGGGGGGGGGGGTATAAGCAGACCCCTGTCGAGGGGTTAGGCTGAGCTCCTGGTGTCAGTCAGAGGAGGAGGAGGAGGAGGGATATCGACGCCGGACGTCTCCGGCGTGTATCTGGTTTCGTGGCTTCCCGACCCCGCGGCGAGCTCTCTTTGTCCTTTAATGAGAAGTTCTACTGTAATCAAATCACAGCGCTGACTCCCCCCTCCCCCCTCCTCCCCCTCTCTCCCTCGTTATCCCAGATTCGATGCCTCGAACACTTTGTCACAGTTTCTCCGCGAAGGTTTGACTTCAACTTTTGCGGCCGGCTGCTTTTTTTTTTTTTTTGGTCCGGAGCCTATATTCTCCTCCGAGGTCCAATAAATCCCCCTCACATCCACACAGAGTCTCGGGGGGCTCGTTGGACAATAGCTCGCCGGAGCCTCCGGATCCGTCCCCATTGTTGCTGTCAGGAATCCCGAGTAATTCACGGAGGCTGGTTAAAATGATTAATTCTCTTTCAGGGACTATTTAATCTCCTTTT
Source organism: Malacoctenus gilli (assembly GCA_032164315.1). NCBI lineage: Eukaryota > Metazoa > Chordata > Actinopteri > Blenniiformes > Labrisomidae > Malacoctenus > Malacoctenus gilli. Next base: position 2,151,361 of record JASSRZ010000032.1, on the reverse strand, counting down.
TCGGGGCCGGGATTGATGCGCTGTACCTACTGTAACGCCAACGTGACGCGTCTCCCTCTGCGTTAATAGTTAATGAGCGTCTCGGCTCGGAGGGCCCGTTCCCGCTGCGTGTGTTTGCGTTGAACGGCGGCTCGGCCTTGAGTGACACCCACCGTACTGTAACACCACCCAGCCTCCGTCACGCCTCAGCCTGAGCCGGGTGTAGTAGTAAGAAGGGGGGTGGGGGGTGGGATAAGCTGACCTTCACACAACCTTGCAGCGCCACGGCGGGTGTTTCGTGAGTTATTAAGGGCTGAGAGTCATGACTCGTCTCGTAAATCACGGGAAACGGCGAGGGGAGGGCAGGGGAAGAAGTGGGGGAAAGGTGAGGAGGAGGAGGAGGAGGAAGAGGAGGAGGAGGAGGGTGCTTTTTTGGGCGACACGAAGCGGGAAATTTTTTAAAGGAATTGAACGATGAATAAATAAATGTGTGCGTGTGGCGTGTCGGTGTCGGATCACCTCATCCGTGGACGCTCCAGCTTCCCCGCCCAGAGCGGCGTGCAGGCAGCTCCTCTCGGTTCACTGGACGCTGTCCGCTCTCTCCGTGACTCATTGCTTTGTCCACTGCGATTGGCTGGCTTTTCTACTCCGTTGAGTGGCGGGGGGGAAAAGGAGGGGGGTGAAAGGGTGGAATTGGGAAAGCAGGGATCAGCTCTCGCACGATCGCAACGCGTCGACACGATTTGCGTCGAAGTAACCGAAGCGACGCTGCCAACGAGTCACACGAGTTGCAGAGACGCTCTCCTCGATCCAAGGGCTGCGTTCGGCCCCGCCCACCCCACTGTGACGCCGAAGCAAACGGGGCGCGGTGCTGAAAGTCCCACCTGAGACGAGGTCCTTGCTGCTCCATTCGTTTCAGCAACCCCTTCAGGACCGCTGTCCAGGGTCCTGAAACTTCAGCACCACCTCCTGCTGGACAGCACCAGGAGGAGACAGACTGCGAGCTGACGCCATCAGAGCGGCGGGGATTGTTTGCGAAGACCGACGGGCTTTACTCGCACTCCACACGCCAGAATTGGAATATTTACCAGCTCTGATCCGTTTGTGTTTACAAACCAGCGCCGACGGCCAGTTGAGCCCGCTGGCAGCAAGCGCTCGGTGCTCCACCAGGTAGCCCGGCTGAATAATTGCAACCCACAAAGCCAACAAACGCAGTTTGTTCTTGTTTGCCACTTTGATCCCTCCAAATGAGCTATTCTATAGTTTAATTTATGTCTTTATGCCTTCGTCACCGGCAGGAAACGAGCACAAAGAGGAAGAAGATCCGACGCTGATGCCGCCTCACATAAGTGAGGCTAACTCGAGTTATCTAAGCTTCAGTTAGTCTGTCTTTGTTTAGCTTGACTTGCAGTTTGACTCTGATTATCTGAGTTTAGTTCTGCTCGGTTTGGCTGGTTTTAATTTAGTTTAATGAGCTTTTTTGGTCGATTTAGTTTGTTTAGTTTGGCTCTGATTTCTTCAGCTCGGTGTAACTTTGTCACTAAGTGACAAGTGTGTTAAATTGATCGCCGCATGAAGCCTCCTGCTTCTTTCCCGTTCCTCCACCTCAGTATGAAAACACTTGTTGACTGGAGTTGTTGTTTTTCCCTCTACGAGTGCGTTTTGCAGGTGTTTCTTGCATCTTTTTGGAGCTCACGTTAGTTCTCCGCGCTTCACTGATTCAGGCCTCTTTTCGCCGTCACGTACTCGCGTTTTGACGCCTTCTCCCTGCTCGCGATTCATCTCGTTTTTGCCCGTAATAAACGTGATGCGTTTTATCGATCACCGCCGCTTCACTCTGCTCTGTTCGTCTCCAAAATAGCCGCTCGGCGGGTTTCGGATTCGCGGCGCCGTCTCGAGTTAATTACGCTCCTGGTAGCAGTTTTAAGCGCAGGGTCACGAATCGCAGCGTGCAGATTCTCGACCTCATTAGATATATTCGACGTCTTCCGAGCGACGACGTGAAATCACACATGAAAACGAGTTACTTCTGCGAGGCAAAAGGGGATAAAAGCTTCTTCTGTTGGCGCATAAGCGTACGTTTGCGAACGCAGCATGACATTGATTTTACATCTTCTGCTTGAAGAACAGACGACGACCAGCTCGCCCCCCCCCGCCCCCCCAAACAACAAGTCCCGCCCCCAGGGGCTTCTGTTATCGCCGCCCGTCACTCTCTATTTCCCCCTCTCCATCGTGTGAACCCTCGTACACGTGTCTCCTAATTGAGACGCTCATAACGAAGCAGGTCATTTGTATATGTGTTCATTAGCATAATTGAATAGGCATGAGTTAAGTGTCTTCCACCGGAGTGTTAATAACAGTGCGGGAACGCCGCCGTTTGGCCGCCTCGGAGTTCAGTCCTTTGCTTCCAATTTGCCATAAAACTCGGTGTCTCCGCCCCCCCCCCCTTCCTTCGTCTCCGTGGCCTCTGACACGTGTAATAAACCGGGAGAGCAGAAACAGGCGGGAGGGGCTTATTACCACGCCGGCGGCACGCAGGACGCCGCTCAGACTTGCTCCAGTTTCCCCCCGCGCGTCCACGCGGACTTCGGGTGTCGGCGGCTGACCCGAGCGGCGGGCGGGAGGCCGACGCCCATTAAACTCGTGATGAAACCACAGCAGAAGGTGGAGCATGTCAGGGAAAAGCAGCGGTGGACTTATAATGCCAACTGAGAAAGATTTCTTGATAAATTCTTCCTCATAAACAGTTTTTCTGAAAGCAAACACGTCATTTTCTCTTTTGTTATGATTTTTTAATCATTTAAATGCTTGGATATGATTAAAAATGGTCATTTAGAAGCTTACACCAGCTTATTTCAGTCAATACGCATGATTTTCAACATGTATAGGTCGATAAACTCGCTATAATTCTTCCTAAAGTCTTTTTATGGTTCTTTAGCTTGTTTAATTGACTGTGTTACTGTCAAAAATGCACATCTAAGCAGCATTATTGTTCTTATCTCCTCCTGTAATCACAATAATGTTGAAAAAAGAAGCAAAACTACTTTTTAGCACGATAAAAGCTTGAAACACTCTTAACACGAGCAATTCTGATGAAAGAAACGAGAAATTATGGCTGTTTTTTTTTACCAGAAAGGTAAAAGGAAACTGGAGGAGCGGCCCGCCTCAAACATAGTTAATTGTTGCATAGCAACAACCCGATGATTTCCAGTCGTTAAAGGAGCGGGCGGCGGCGGCGGCGGTTGGGTTTTTTTGTGAGTAGATGAGAGTCGTTCTCGCTCCGGGGTCACGGCGAGAATTCGTGTGATTTCTGTCGGCGTTACGGCGAGAACAACATGGCCGCACTTTGCTCCCAGTTTGGAAATCGTGTTGGTGCGTCCAACGACATCGTCATCGTGTTAAAACGCCGTCGCGGCGAAGAGGGAGGCGGGAGGTTATCCTCGCATCGGGCCTTCCCCTCCCGACGCCGTCCTTCAATGCATCGACGTGCCGCCGCAGGGGAAACGGAGGGTCATCGCTGATCTTAGGAAGTACATTATCAGCGTCCCCCCATCGATGGGGGGTGGGGGGGGCGCACTTTGGAGGGAGCAGATCGCATTACAGATGTGTCTCGCCGGCCTCACTTACAGTCGCGCTGTAATCACGTGCACAGCTGTCACATGTGTCAGCGTGATTGAGAGGAGACGGCGGCGTGCCGAGAAATTTCCAGGCTCCTCCAGCTCGAAGAAAAAGGCGAGAAAAGCTCCCGTTTGCCTGCTTAAACTGACTTTTTGGTGCATTTCTTGGTGAAGATTTGCACAAACACCAGGTGCGACGCAATCAGGACCTTTGAATCTCACGTCGATACGAAGGTGGATCTCCCCGAGGAAGCTGGAAGCGCCTCTAACCGCAGCGCGGCGAGCTCATGCATCATTCAGCCGGGCGCCAAAAGTCGTGACTGAGTTTTTTCACGGAAAACCCGACGCCAGAGGGGCCAAAAATCTTCCCTCGCCGCGTCCGAGTCCATCACCTGAATCCGCCTGTGTGTTTGTGATAAAGCGCCGCTTATCCGCTGTCCTGGATTGTTTTCAGGATGACGAAACTCGTAATTAAAAACTTTTGTTTGTGGGGAAACTCCAGACTGTAAATCGAGTTCTTCTTCTTCTTCTTCCTCCCCCGAGGCCGCCGCGACCTCGCGCTCGCTCCGTGTCTCTCCGTGTGCCACAACTGTCAGTGTGAATAACCTCTCAGCCTCCTGATATGACAAACCCCCCCTGAGAGGAGCGAATTACCCACAATGCACGGCGAGCGTGTGGCTCATACGGGCAGCGAGCCGCGGGATCGCGGCGGCTCCAGCTTGACGTTCGCTGAATCCCCGTTTCCAACCGACGGCGGCTTCGTGGTCGGAGAAGAAAACGCGATCCGATGCTTTGAGAGGCGCCAACAAGTCGCTCGCTGCACGCCGGTCCTTCGACTTTTGAGGTATTTTTGTGAAACAATCAGTGACAAAAGTGGGATTCTTACGAAACCAACAGGAAGTGAAAAGTCCGGCGTTCCCGGCGCTTTCTCCTCATTCCGAAGATTGAAGAACCGCCACTGATCTGAACGACGGCGTCTCACCTCACGGCGTTTTTACCGCGCCTCCTCCTCCTTCCCGCCCCTTTTAGTCCATCAATCAATCCGGGCCGCATCGCGCTCCGGTAAGCTTGACTGGCACTAAGGAGGGAAGCGGCGGCTCGTCGGCGAGCGCAGCGTGCGGCGATCGACGCTCGGAGCGCTCCGTACATTCGCGCGCTTCTGTTTCTCTTTCATGTGTCACCCCGAGACGGCGGCTCAAAATGGAAGCGAGGCGCTTCGCTCGCCGCGCCGCTTCTCCCTGAGATTTATCTAACCCGCTCTGATCGGGTCCTTCGCGAGGCCACGAGGCCGCTCGCCGCCTCCTTTGTCAGGTCGTTTGGCGACTTAAACCCGCCCGGCGCTCTGTCGCTTCTCTCCGCCTGCTCGCCGCTCGGTCGCCCCCTTTTTATTGATTCTTGCATTGATCGCGTTCAAGCTGGATTTCTGCCCGCTTGTCCCCCCCGAGCATCCAGAGTCGCCGCTGGAACGTCGGCGGTCAAAGCCGAGTTACGGCGCCGTCGAACACGAGACCCCTGAACCTTGGTGTTGATGCTTTTCTCCGCTGACAGACGGTGGCTTGAGGATTCGCGCCTCGTTGCATTATTCATGTTTTTTCTCGCTAATTGCAGAGAAGAAAGCGGCACGTCAGGCTCTCCGGCTCTGGATTGGTGAACCTGGGATGTCTTGGGAGGGTAATAACCAGGACGGCCGTCCGCGTCTCCAAACCGGTGTAAATTACCGCCGCGACAGCCTCTAATTAAGTCTCGAGCCACCGCGGATTATTATCACTGTCCGTTTTGTCATGAAAGCGGCGGCGGGAAGATGCGAGGACGACGACGGGAGAGACGGAGAGGTGGGAAAGAAAGTTTTCGCACTCGATGCGAGGCGGAAATACGAGGAGCCGCTTCGTCTTCCTCCTCCGAGCTCCGGCTCGCAGATGGCGCTCGTCTGTCCGCGGACACTTCATCCGTCTCCGTCCTGCCGGAGGACCCTCCATCCACCTGCGCTCGCCCTCCTCCCACGCGGCTCTCGGCGAGGCCTCACCTGCCGCCTCCTCCGAGAAAATCCCTCCCGACTCTCCGATTGAACCCTCCCACCCTGCTGCTCCTCCTGCAGAGTCGGTGGCTCTTTAAAAAGTTCTGACGAGCTCAAACTGCCGCAAACAAACTTGACAAACGACCATCGTTGCGTCTGAAAGTCAAAGCGCAGCGATTCTCTTAATGTGCTTCCTCCTCTGGGACACATCAGCGGATCGTGAGAGAGAAATCAGCGTGCTGGTGCTCAGGTGTGTTGTTTCTCTCCCTGCTGTGTCTGCAGCTGGCTGCATTTGGTCCAAATTAGCTTTTTAGAAGCTGCTTTTAATTCCAATTTATGCGCAACGAGAAAAAATGCGGCTCGAAATTCGCGACAAGCTACGAAAACGGGACCAACGCGAGTCCGTTTGTCCCACTTCATGTCTACAAACGAGCTCCCAGCGAGGACAGAAAACCGACCGTATCGGTGCTGTTTTGTCTCCTGGTTCGCTACAACAAATATGTGTCGAAACGACAACAACAGAGACTCAAACACACACGTCAGCAAAACATGCTGCTCGAAATCAAGAAAGCACGAAAAATTTGTCACGTTTTTGATTTGGAGCTGAATTTTTCACACGAACTCTCGACGTTGCTGCAAAGCGAAGAAAAAAAAACAAAGGGGGAGGGGGTAGCAACTCTAACACCAAGCGCGCTGTCCTGGGTTTCCATGACGACCGTGATCCCTGTATGATAATCGGATTCCCGCTATAGCTGTGAAAACGGCTCGTTGCTGCCCGATCGGAGCAAATGACGGTGAAAAGGAAAAAAAAAAAGAGGCGGTGGAGGAATTTGAGTGAAGGAAGAAAGAAAGAGAAGAAAGACAGAAAAGATGAGGAGGAACGTGAGCCTGCGGGGTCACGGCGAGTGCGTCCATCAGGGATGAAACGCCGCAAAACCGCTTCTCGCAACGGAGGAGACGTCGGAAGCTGTGACGGGACGATTCACGCCACTTTTAGAAGAGGAAGAGCAACAGGAGGGATCGAAACACACTGTTCAGGGCTCGCCAGATCACGGGGGTCTCAGGACCCTTTTATAGCCACAGCGGGGCGTCAGGGTGGTCAGAAGAAAACCAGTTGAAAAGAGACTTTCTGTAACCTCTCGAACTTCTCTTATTTTGAAAAAACGAAGTACAAAAGCGTGCGAAAAAGTGCTCCAAGTCTCGTTTTTGTACCGATGCTGCTGAGAAACGACAGCGTCAACACCTGGTTTATAAGTCACTGCCATTTTAATGGCGTCCTTCGTGTTTCCAGTCGTTCCTCCGTACAGATTCAGCGGTGACGGCGGCCATGAATTCCCTCCTCGCGGCTCAGCGGCGCTCATTCATCTCCGGCTATAGATCCTCTTATGTCTCCTTTGCACAAGACAAACGACCTTATTACTGCCAGAGGCCCCTTTCGGACGGGGGGGGGGGGGGGGTCACGGCGGGCGGGGCGG
>JASSRZ010000032.1:2088811-2112651 GCA_032164315.1 Malacoctenus gilli | reverse complement strand
GCCAGGCTTGGGTGGGCCGACCCCGCCCCCCCCCCCCCCCACCTCGGACACTTCCCGGTTGCTATGTGTTTTTTGCCAGAGACTTGATCTGCCTGAAATGACATCAAGGGAATTGTCTCACTGTGTCTTATTTTTCCGGAAGCATCTCTCTCTCCTCTCTCTGTCTGTCTCTCTGTCCGTCCTCTCTCTCCCCCCTCCCCCCCTCCTCCCCCGCCTCCCCCCTTCCTCTCATTTCTGGCGCCATCATCTGATCTTTCCTCCCTTTAGACAGATACACCCACAGATTGATAGCGAGCGCTCTATCTGGGGACCAGGCCCAGGGCTGTAGTGCATCACAGAGCATGTCCTGGTGTTAACTGCTATGCTGTTTTAGTGCTTGCTCCCCCCCGTCCCCCCCTCGTCCCCCGTTTCCCTCCCCCTCCTCCTTCCCTTTTCTGTTTCTTTTTCTTTTACCACCATAAAACAAGCGGGAGCTTTTACAGGAGTAGGTCCGCTGGCGGGACCTGGGCAGGGGGACGGCTGGCCGGGGCGCTAGCGCCGGCGAGAAACGGGCGGCACTGACTCTTGGTGGGTGTCTCCTTCAGGCCTTGAAGGATGAGGAGGATGCGGAGACAGGGCTGACTGAAACGGAGAAAGAGGCCGAGCCCAAGGAGGACCAGAAACTGGGCAAATTACAATACTCCCTGGATTACAATTTCACCGAGAACACGGTAAGGATCAGTTACTCCGAACCTCCCTCAGTGTGTGTCGTTGTTGCTCGAGAGCCTCCGTCGTAAGTATGGTCGCGCCCAACCTCCGAGGTCGCCGGCGTCTCCGGCGGGACGGGGAAGAGACTCGGGTTCTGCACAACATTATCCTTTTCCTGCTGCTGCTGCGAGAAACACGGCGGCTCACCGAAGCGAGCGAGCGAGAGAGCGATCTCACGGGGAGGTTTCACGGTGGCTGCGTCCGCGTATCCGCTCGCTGATACAGTGCGCGACTGGGATTTTGTTTGTATTCGTTCGCCGTCTCTCCCCTCTGCCGAACGCGGCCCCCGCAGATATCCATCTGCTTTATTTCTCCTCGCTCCTAACGACCCAGCTTCGAGGACGCGCGTCAGCTTCCTGCCGCCAGATGTTGCGTGACAGATAATAGACCCGGTGAACGAGCACGCTGTCCCTCACCGCGCTCGCTGACGCAGGAGTGACAGACAAAAACAGGGACGCCGGCGTGGGTGTGTCTCCTTCCCGAGGCCACGCCCCAGGTCCTCGTACCGACGCCAAATATTCATCATCTCTCCAAAAGTCACGCTGATGACATTAGCTGCAGACGCCATTAGTGTGCGGTCAGGCAGAGCGGCTCCTCCTGCCGGAGAAGGAGTCGTCCCATAAAGGACGGATATTATCCGGACACTGTTACATTTCACACAGTTGATCCGTCATGCGGCGGGAGGTGCTGACAGGTTCCTATGAGCTCCTTGATTACAGAGGTAATAAGCTGCAGCGTGGAGAGTGAAATGAATGGCTCTCCTCCTCCTCCTCCTCCTCCTCCTCTTCCTCCTCTTCTCCTCCTCCTGCAGCCTCGGACCACCGGAGTCCAAGCCGGCCCAACTGGCGACTCCGCCGCCTGACCCACTTTCCACTCAGGCCCAAACGTGTGTTCTTTTTTCCGATAGCTGAGCGCCGCAATCGATGTCGGCGCCGCCGAGCAGCTCGAGGAGAAAATCTCCTTTATTACCCCGTTAATAGGAGGCCGCGCTGCACCTCAAGAGCGAGTCGGAAAGTTAGGCTTTCCGCATAAAACTTTTCCAGCTCGCGAGACGTCTCGACCTGGCAGAAACAGCTGGATGTCGGCCTGACGTGCTGCATCCACGAGATGAAGGTGTTGGAGGTGCCGCGTTTTCACCTTCCAGTGAAAAACAATCGTTTCACTTCAACTGACGAAGCTGCGAAGGTTCCTTTCGTTTTATCCTGGCGAAGCTGAACTGGCAGCGAGGTCTCGGAAGTCTGCGTCTCTGCATTGCTGCTCGGTAAACAAACGTCGTGCGTCTCCGAACCGATCTGTCCTCTTTAATGGCCTCAAACTCGTTTACCGGACGTCTGAGTGGAAGCCGACTCGCCGATCGTCATCGGGGCAAAACAAAAAAGTCTCGGCTTCGCTTCTCTCTCCGTTAACCAGCTCAAATGGCTGCCGGGCCCTTCGCCGCCAACGCCGCCGGGTTTTACACGCTAATGAGACGAGAAGCTTTTTTGTAAGAGATCCAAATTGTTGGCGGCCGCATCAGGCAGACACACAGCAAATGAAGCACAAAGAGCCCTCTGAGCGCAGCGGGGAGAGATTATAATGTCGTTCTTACTCCCAACAGCATTAGCATATTCATGGCTCCTCATGCAGGTCAAGAGCAGACGCTTTGTGTCCAGTCACAATATCTGGAGCTTCAATCCGTTATTTAAAGACCGGAGCGACTCCTCTTTATTCCTCCGTCTGGGACTCAGTCGATCGCGGTAAATACTGCTCCGCTTTCGCCGCGATCTATTCGGACGGCGCGGTAAACGGGCTGGACCGCCGAGCGGAGAGTGACGTGCAAACAAAAAAAAAAGGCGGGCCGGTGCCAGGCGATGCCAGGCCCAACGGAACGACACACACAGGTGTGCAAACACACACCGGTCGCAGTTTGTTGGTTTTCTGTTGGCGCTGCGCCGGTCAAGCAGCTGTTTTACATCAGCGACAAGTCGTGCAAACGCAAGGAAGCTGAAAGTGTTTGTTTCAACAACGATTGATTACAAATTCACGTTTTGTAAGTGTGTTCAGGGTTGTTTTTGGAGTTGTTTGGGCTCACACACTCTGCTTGTGTGTAAACTCCAAAAAACAAAGTATGCGAGTACTCCCTCCAGCAGTCCTGCGTACTTCTACACGCTGAAACGCGGCCGAACAGGACTCGTCAGGCATGAATAAAAGATGAGCTGTCACGCTGTCACAGTTTGTTTGTCCACCTCGTGAGCTCAGCTGGCTCCACGAGGACGAGCGGGATTGTAATCTGATTAGTTTACGTCCTGCTCCAGAATATAAATTCGACAAAAATGTTGATTTTTCGAGGTTATACTTCCTTCTTTTCAGTGGAAACCTTTTTGAGCAGATACCGACAACTGAATTCATCTTTCTGTCACTGAAAAGCCAGAATGTGGCACCTGAGTGACGTTTTCAGCGCCCTTCGGCGAACACCTCCCCTCAGTTTGCATCTCCAACTCGTCGGCGTCGCACACAACCAGACAGGCCACAATTACCCCGAGCGCCGAGCGGCGTCTCCGGGCTTCCCGGAGCGCCAGGCGCCTCTGCCGCTAAAGACGGCTCGACGGTGCTGATGGACGGCTGGGAATCTGGAGGGGGGGACAGCGCACGACTGTAAATTGCTACACTTAAAACCCGAAGTGCTGCTTGGCGGTAGCGGCGGCGCTACGGAGGCGGCGCCGCAGCACGGTTCCATTTAGGTTAAGGTAAATGACAGCCAGAATAATTGCACGTCTTATACGCGGGCCATGCCGTATGTGACTATTTCACAGTGAGCGATCGTGAGAAAGCCCGGCGCGCGGCGCCAGAAAGTAATATTCCCGTCACAGTCGGCCAACGGTGTTTCCAGTCATGCAATGAAAATGTTGTGCACAACCTGGTCAGCAGTCAATTCATCAAACACGCTCCACGACTCCCAGCGTGTTCTTCGTCTGGTGTTCCTCGTTGTGGTGTGTGTCAGTGGTTTGTGAGTGTGCGCGTGCGCGCGTGTGTGTGTGTGTGTGTGTGTCAGTGCTACATCCAATCATACGTCAGATCGTGACTCACCTTCACTGACGTCTTGAATGCGGCGAACGGGGAGGAAGCGGTTCACACGTGTCGTTGGTCCAACTGGGCTTTGACTCGCTGGTTTCTGGTAACGGGCGAGGAGCCGACGGTGACGTTTGTGCTACAAAATCACGTGAAGGAAGTCGCTGAACCAGAAATTGCAGAATTTTCCAGAATAAATGTGAATTTATAAGCAAGAAAAGCTCAGAAGAGAAACCAATTAGCGTGCTTTTCAAAGTAAAAGCCTGAAACCCACAAGTTCTCCATTTTTATCAGTGAAACCAGATTTTTCCAGGATGTTTTGAGGTTTTTTTGGGTTGTCGTGGTCGCCCACGTTGTTTTTTCCGCCCGGCGGGCGCCACTCGCCGCCCCGTTGCCGCTCCTGACAGCTGCGCGGCACCACGGCTGAGCGCCCTGGTCGGCCTCCAGATTGCTGCTTGATGGCTGCCTGATAGGAAGTTGATTGACTGGCCAGCCGGTCCTCTTGAGAGGCCTTTGAGTCGGCGCTCTGACTGGCAGGTCAATCAGCCCCCCCCCCCCGCCCCGCCCCCCCTCCATCCCCCCCATCACGGTTATCAATTATCAGCCTCTTGTGAAGAAAACAAGTCTTCTCGTTTCCGCTCTGACACATGTCGACCTTTTGCGAGCTCCTCCGCTGCCGTGTTTTCTCGACGTGTAGCCTTCCGGCATCAGAGCGGCGCCGGTGGAAGAAAGCGACGCGCAGCTCGAAGATCGCCAGCGTTAACCGGGAATGAAAAATGAAATTTCCCACTCTTTATAGGTGTTTAAGAAGTAATCCGGACAAAGAGACGGCGCGAATAAGCGTGCACCAAACGCAAAACTACCAACAACCGAGGAAAGTAACTTTACGTAACTCGTCAGTTTTAAGAAAATTAGGTAGATAATCACACGGTTAAGTTGCTACGAATCATAAAAAACGCTCAACGCACTCGTCAGACTCTGACGGCGTTCTCAGAGGGGGCGACGGCCCCCCGAAGCCCCTTAAGGAAGCAGTCTGTGGCCGCTCCGATGCCAGGTTTCTCACTGTCCCACCGTCGGTATCTCCTCTCCCAGCTCATAGTGGGGATCATCCAGGCGGCGGAGCTGCCCGCCATGGACATGGGCGGCACCTCCGACCCCTACGTGAAGGTCTACCTGCTGCCAGACAAGAAGAAGAAGTTCGAGACCAAGGTCCACAGGAAGACCCTCAACCCCACCTTCAACGAGCAGTTCACCTTCAAGGTAGCCGAAACCCGCTCTTCTGTTCTTCTTCTCCTCTAACTTCTGCCGACAGTCTGATTTGCATGCAGCTTTGAATGCTGGGAAGATGTGGAGACAGCGAGCAGCTGGCACAATAACAAGCTCCTGACAGAATATCTCACACACACACAGACACACAGACACACACACACACACACACACACACACTGAGGCTCGGTGTGATGGGGATGAACACAAGCAGATGCGGTTACACTCCGGCCTTGCTGCAGCCGGAATAAATGTGTGGCTGCATGTTTAGTTATTCACCTGGTGGTGCAGCGCGCAGGTGTTCGCCATGAGTTTAAGCCTAATGTGATGTGATCTGCGACTTAATGCGAAATTTATCTCGTTGGGTTTTTGTAATTCCAAGTTTGTGATGCCGAAGAAAAAAAAAGAGCCGACCCGTGATTAGGCGCCGCCGTCGCCGCGGAGGGGGAGGAGGTGATGCTTTCTGGAGATAACGTCAAGGACAAATCGAGGCGTCTTATCGCTCCATCGCTCTCGTTTTTGTGATACCAACACGCCGCGTCCGTTTAGCGGCGTCTCGAGCGGCGCCAGTTGACGCGTGTCGGCGAGGAGGAAGCAAAGACACCGACATTAAACGCTCGCTCGGAGAAACCTTACCATGTGACTAAAATCAGCCAAAGCTTTTAAGCTGGTTTAGATAAGAATCAGGCGCAACTGCCAGTAAACAGGAGTTTGCTGAGATAGTAACAGAGGGCGGGAGAGGCTAACTGATTAGCAGCATTGCTCTGCAGCTCTTTGACTTATTTCAGTTTGAGAAAAATGATGAAAAATGGCCGTTTTTTCCGGACTTGTTTGACGTTTGACGTGTCCCCCTTCTGTCTTGGTCCTCCAGGTCCCCTACGTGGAGCTGGGCGGGAAGACGCTGGTGATGACGGTGTACGACTTCGACCGCTTCTCCAAGCACGACGCCATCGGCGACATCAAGGTGCCCATGAACAAGGTGGACTTCAGCCACATCACGGAGGAGTGGCGGGACCTGCAGAGTGCCGAGAAGGAGGAGGTGCGTGACCAAAAAAAAAAAAACAAAAACAGCCACCGCCGCCGCCATTTCCCAGCTCGGAGCGCAACCGCGGCAGCGTGGCGGATGTAATCCATCTCTCCTGGAAATGTCACTTAATCATATGTCCACACTTCCCCTTCAATTAATAGCAGTGTGACTTTCCGGGCGGCGGTTCAGGAGATTCAATTTTCATGGTAAATGTCACGGCATGCGGCACGTGTTGCCAACCTTATTTTTAGCATTACGGCGAGTTGATTTAAAGGTTAATTATAATGCCGAGGAATGGCCGCCGGTGTCGTCTGAGCTGAAGGGCAGCGCCGGACCTCGTCCGCGTCAGCTCGCGCGGCCACGCCGCCATCCGAGTTTGAAGCGACGTGGTCGAAGGGAAAGTTGGGGGTTTTAATCCAGAAAGTCTTCCGAGAAAACCCCATCAGGGGGAGGAGCCAGATCAGGCTTAGTGGGCGGGGCCAGGATGTAGTTTAGACCAATCCTTTCAAAGTAAGAGCCTCTAAAATGAAAGAAAATCCACTTTGATTAAATAAACTGTGTTCAGGTGTTGATAAAGGAAATAGAACCTTTCAAAGTAAAAGCCTCCAGCTAGCAGTTCCAATCATTTTATGCGGCTCAAATGTGCTTTTTGAACTTTCAAATTTGCGTTTTTAGCGTTCCGATTGAACACAAACCAACAGCGTTTCTCGGAAATTAAGCGCCGCGCCTCCTTTGCCGGCCTCCAGGGGGAGCGTGCGCTTCCCGAACGATTCCCGATTAAAACTCGGGCCCTCGCCGACCAAAGGTTCAGTCTGGTGTGGAAACATGGAAACATGGAAAAGGAGCCTGATTGGGAGCTGATGAAAGTATCCTGATGGAAGGTCAAAACTCAGACCTCTGATTTCGAAGCAGCTCGCCAAGTGGCCACGGAAAGAGGTGTGGCCTGTCCGCGACTGCCTGCGCCTGCTGTTGTGTGTGTGTCAGGGATGTGGTGAGAATATAGATGGTGCTCTCTCTCTCTCTCTCTCTCTCTCTCTCTCTCTCTCTCTCTCTCGTCCTCTTCATGATAAGAGGCGGTGTTGCGACGGCGATTTGCGTGAACATCTGAAGTGATTGCGGCGCCGTTTTCCGTAAAGCGACGAGTGGTGGGAGATTGGAAACACAGAGCTTGTTCTGCAGCTGATTGGTTGCGCTCCTGCCGCCGTGACTCCTCGGTGGCACGTCCCACCCTGCGTCCGCGTCCCACCCTGCGTTTAAAACATTAAACTCTCACTCGATTCCATTGACTTTAACCTTCGGGGACGTTTTCTGGTCAACTTTAACGCTGATTTTGTCCTTTCCTCCATTTCCTGAAGTGCTGTGGTTTCTGTGTCGTGTCTATTCATGTAAAGCTGCACTGAATATCTCTGCTGATGGAAAATGTAAGTCGGTAATTCAGTTTGGCAGTTTGCTTGTAATTACGGAGCGCTGTGTGGGTTCCATGCATGCAAATAGCCGCACTTAAAGCAATTACAGATGCATATTTGTCCGTCCGAGCTGGAAACTGTAATTACTGTAAACAGCGTTATGACCTAGAGGCAGCGTCCTGTACATTAACTGGTCTCACACACACACACACACACACACACACACACACACACACACACACACACACACACACACCTCTATGCTTATAAATTCACACGCACACACACGCTTTTTTGCTTGTAAATTCACTCACAAACACACACACACACACACAAACACACACACTTTTTTCCTTCTAAATTCACTTACACACGCGTGCTTTTTTGCTTATAAAATTCACACACACACACACACACACACACACACACACACAAATAGACACACACACTTTATGCTTTTAAATCTGCACACACACACACACACACACACACACACACACACACACACACACACACACACACACACACACACACACACACAGAAGCTTTCAGCTTTACGCTTCAACTGGCGCACTTGCATCACCAAACAACACCATAGCTGCCATGACGGAAAGGTGAACAATCGTGTCTTTTTTGGACGTCGACCTCGCGTCACCCCTCGCCGTGCCGCCGCGGTTCGTTGGGATTCAAAGCGGTGCCAAAGCTTCGTCTCACCCTCGTCCGTCTGTATTTTTTCTTTTTTCGTTCAGCAAGAAAAACTGGGCGACATCTGCTTCTCGCTGCGATACGTCCCCACCGCCGGCAAGCTGACCGTGGTCATCCTGGAGGCCAAGAACCTGAAGAAGATGGACGTGGGCGGCCTGTCAGGTGAGCGCGAGACGCAGCTCCAGAAAGTTCCACGAGATCCTCAAAAGACTCGGAGTGGAGACGGGAAATGTCGCCGCCCATTCCTTCGACTCTCTGATTGTCTGCAACTCCACTTAATGAACACCTATTGTAAATATACATTGTGGAGTCGGCGAGAGGAGTAACTTGTCTGTAAGTGAGAGCGGGAGTATTTTGAGACGACAGCTTAAAGAGCATGGTGCCTGGAGCTTCACCGCCGCCACCGCCGAGCTTCCGAGGGACGGCGGCGTCCCCCTGAGCCGCCGCCGCCACCGCCGGCTGGCGTCTGAGAGGAGGTGAGGCGTGAAGGTAGATCTGTGGGACGTTCATGAGGAGCAAATCCAAAGAATTATTTGTGATTATACATTGGTTAATGCTAATTCCCACATCTTCCTCTGCGAGCCATAATTAGGCGCGGTAAACAGGATGACAATAGAGGAGAAGGCTGATCCCAGGCCATCAATTACTTGTCCTCCTCCTTAAGCCCCGGCTGAGCCGCCCTGTGGATGGAGGCTAATTATTGTTATTAGAGACCTGCCCATTATTTCATCCATCTGCCGTGCCGTTTTAAAGCCGCTCTCGCCGGCAGAAAACCAAAAAATCAAAACTTAAACTGCAAATTAGAGCGCGACTCGCTGCGGCGTGCGGTCGGAAGCGCCGCCATCGCTGCGTGCTCAGAGTTCGCCCTGAAAACGGATGGGGGAACATGCTCCAATTTAGACGTGACACCGGGCGGCGTGGTGTCAAATCGTCTGGCCTTCAAAGTGAGCGAATTCACACGTGTTCCCGCCCGGCTAACGGCTCGAAAGGTGGGAGAAACCCGCCACGCGGGGGGAGGGACAGGTGAGAGCGGAGGGCAGTACCGAAACGAGGGTTTGTTTGAGATTGTGTGTGTGTGTGATGGATGAAAGGGGGAGCGGCGAGCTTTTAACGTGCGGCGCGTTAACCATACTGGCGCTGTCGAGTAGAGAGAGACGATCCAGGTGGACGGTAATTGTGGGCGAGAGAGTTGAGGCGGGAGGGGGGGGGCACGCCGGGGGGGTTTTCTAATGAATCCACTGAGGAAAAGTTAAAGTGGGAGAAGAAAAAGTCGACTCTTAACTTGAAGGGCTGATTGGATCGTGGACGATCAAGGACACCGAATGAGACATCCGTCCGTCTTCGGCTCATGGAAACAGACACACACTGACCGCGTGTGTGTGTGTTTTTCTGTGTGTGTGTGGTCGTCGCCGAGCTGTGCCTGTAGGACTGTTCTCGTTCGGTTACCATGACATCAGATCCTCCATTCAGACTCCGCTCTGCTAAATGTATCGATCCTGGTCCGACATGAGCGTCGCCATGGAGCCGCGGCGCGGCGGGAAGACGTTCCCGCTCTCTGGTCGTCCTTCTCTCGGCCAGATATCTTTATGACCGCAGTGAGACATAAATCTCGGGTACATTTGCAGCTGTTTTGCACCTTTAACGTTACTTTTTGTTGACCTTGAGGTGAAGGATAAGAGCCCCTCGAAAAAGACAAAAGGGCCAATCAGCCATCTCCTCCAATTAGCAGGCGTTGCACTCAGGGGGCGGAGCAACAAGGACCTACAGAGGACAGGAAAACCCTGAAATTGTCAGTTTTCTGGCAGTGAATTTGTTCCCAGCGAAGGCGACTCGGAGTCAAACGAGCGTCAGAGTCGCGGGCCGATTGTCAGTAAGTAAGTTGCCACCGAGAGTGTTTCCGTCTCCGGAGCCGTCCCAGAGGACCGCGAGCGAGGCGCCACATAACCAGGTAATGGCCAACAACAGCGGTGGCGGCGAGGGCGGAGGGGGGGGGGGGGGGGGTTATCAAAGCGCCCCGGCGCCGTGTCGGTGGTAATGAAGCCGCGCCGGCCCCGACCCGCCGCTCCGCTGGAGGGTTTATTTGTTTTGTTCCCCTGGCTGGTCCGGCTGAGAGGTTTCCTCCAAGTCTGTAAAATCGCCGCGCACGAGGGGTCATTAGGATGATGTACAAGCCCCCCGAGAGAGAGGAGGTGGGGGAGGGGGAGAGCGAGGGAGGGAGGTAATAGGGGGATTTTTTCCCACTGCTTTTGCTTCAGTACTCAACAAGAAAAGTCTCTATTTCTTGGCCTAAAAGTCCCTGAATCTTCTTCCAATTTGCATCATTAATCAAGTGCTTTTCATCCCTTTTGATGCTGGTGATTCGGTGTCACTATTAACCAATTTATAAAGACAGAAATTGTAGAGGACGATCGTCAAACTGGGTCAAGTTCAGCCGAATCTTGACCCTCGTCAAGATCCGATATATTCAGTCCAAAACCTTCCAGTCGTCCCTTTTTTTGTGTGTTCGACAATATGCAGACGACACACGGGTTTATCTTTCACCCCGTTTATGTCACTGAGATTCTCTCCTGCGACACTTTTGCACGCCGTCGCTCGTGAAGTGTGCAAAACCAAAGCGACAGTCACCTCTGCCTGCTCCCGGCGTGGCAAATCCAAAATGATGGGTGGAGAGCGGCGACGGCAGCCGGGCTATATTTAAACCGCCGTCGCTGCTGGCGGTCGTCGTGCGGACCTCCGCCAGCAACCGTTGCGCCACCGAATATTCGCGAGAGGAAGCCGGTTCTGTCGGCGCCTCGGCTGCGACCGTCACCGGAATAAATCCAAGTGACTCACAGCTGGCAATTATTCACAGCTTGAGTGCGAGTAAGCACCCTGAAATCAGACAGATTTAGTGGCTCTGCTTAACTCAGCCGCTGATTTTGGCATCAGGTAGGGGATGGGCGGGGCCTGGCAGAGCCGCAGCACCGATCCCGGACCTGGACGAGCGAGGACGAACCCGCGGCGTGGCGCTCAGGCGCGGCGAGCGCCGCTATTCATCCATAAAAACGGGAGAGATTACATCCGTCTGGGATGAGAGGGCGAAACGCGCCGGATATGAACGACGGCGAGCCTCCCCGAAAACTCAATAACGCCAAACTCTCATCTGCCGGGCCGCAGCGATAAGAGCATCTGGACGGCGCCGAGACGGCGCCACAGGTGCTTCCTTTCTTCCTCCTTTTCCTGGCCCGAGGACGCCTTATCTCCCATAATCCCATTCAGCTGCTGCTGTATTGTTTTTCTCAGACACAGTTACCAATAACGCCGCCGTCGCTTTCCATGAACACACACGGTGCCGCGTCGCATCCGACTGTTTGTTAATCCCTCGATCGCGCCCGCGTGGTTTCCTTCCTTTATGTTGACGCTGCGTGAGGGCAGCTTTATTAAAAGCCGCCGGTTTCCCATCGGTGGAGCGCGAGCGTAACACGAAGTCGACGTTTCAACGCAAGATTATCAGCTGAAGGTGGAGTTTTGTGACGATTTTAGACGGTTTCAAGCTCGATTTTGTCGCTTTTTGTCGCCATTAGATCTTGTGATTAGTTGTCGAGATAAATGTGAGTGTCGTGCTGTAAAATGTCGCAGGTGAAGCTGGTTTCATTTCCTGAACAGAACGAGAAGCACACGCACGCTCGCCTTTCTCGTCAGCACTCCAGCTCCTCGCAGCGGGAGGCGAATAATGCCCCCCCCCCCTCCATTAGCAGCCCCACTCCCTTCGCGCTCGCCGCTCTGCCGGCTATTTATTTGGCCGCTTCTTCGTCTCCCTCAGACTCTGTTTGTGCCGTTTCGTTCCCTCCCTCTGTTCCCGTCAGCCGTTCCTGGACGCGCATCCGACAGCCGGCTCCTCGCCGCCTCCCAAATTGGCTGAAACATGAAAGCGAGCCGAGCTGGTTCGGCTTGGCCGGGAATCCCGCCGCGATGCGTCGGGTGTATTTTTAAAAATCGAAGGTTTCGTCCTTTTTTTTCGGAGAAATGATCTGAGGAACTTGGATCCAGAGATGAATCCAGATTATCGGCAGCTAATTACGAGTCTCCCGCTTCTCGGTGCCGACGCGCCGAGGTTCGCTCGTTAGAATCTCCGGGATTATTGAGGGTATTTGTGTTGGTCGTCCTCCAGCAGTGCGTCGCCTTAAAAGATTACAGAGAGATTTTGTCTTCATCTATTTCCTATAACTTGATTTCAGCCTTTAGAAAGCAGATTTATCACACGTCCGATGCTTCGAGTGTCTCTCCATTTATTCCTTTTAACTATATTGATTTTTATCATGATTATCACAAGAAAAAACATTTAATAATTTTTTTTTTATTTTACGAACTCTTTTTAAGCCAACCACAAAAATATTAACTTAAGTCATATTTATTCTTTTTTTAAAATTTATTTATACGCAATTTTTTGTGAACTTTGGCCTCACAGACGAGTCGCTAATTAGCAGAAATGACTGAAACAACCCACATTTTTTTTGGTCATTAAATGACCCTTAAAGCAGCAAAGTGGAATTTATGTAACGAGGATGAAATATGAACAGAGAGGACGAGAATATTTGTCATTATTGAGTCTCTCTTCATCAGTTTTTTTGCAGCGACAGCTTCAAATTCCTCATTTAGGTCCCTAACGTCCCTCCTGAACGAGTCTCTCTCTCTCTCTCCCCCTTCACAATAAAACGCCGGCCCGCCCCGTCCGCCAATTTGCTCCCGATTACAATTTGGAGACGCGTAAACAAATCAGGACGAGTGGCGCCGCGGCCCGAGATGAAGGCGGTGGGCGGCTCGCCTGATTGCCGAGGAGAGCAAAGGGGGGGGGGGGGGGGGGCTCTTCAGATGGCGTTCGGACAAATGACAACAAGGCTCTCCAGAGGAGAAGGTTACCGGCGTGATGTAAACACAGAGGGCTGCACACCTGCGTTTTTACCTCAATTTAGCGTTTTACTCCCGATTTTTGTGTCTTAAAGACATCGAGACAGTTTACCAACCAATCCTGCATCGTCTACCAGCTCTGTGGGGGGTCGTTTACTGAAGGTGTCACTCTAATTGGTCGATTTATGGCGTTAACACGACTACTTACCAGCAGTTACCTGGTAACAGTCCCCATGTGAATCAGTGTAGTTTCTTGCTGAGTTCTTTGAACTAATTTGAAGCAAAACAAGTTTTAAAAATAAGCTTTTGCTTGTGTTTTTCAAAATAAAAGCACGTGGCAGTTCGCACCTTCCAGGTGTTGCTTCAGCGACTTGAAATGTTCCCTCCCGGACTGACGTTTCCTCCGGTTTTTCCCGCAGATCCGTACGTGAAGATCCACCTGATGCAGAACGGCAAGAGGCTGAAGAAGAAGAAGACGACAATCAAGAAGAACACCCTGAACCCTTACTACAACGAGTCCTTCAGCTTCGAGGTCCCCTTCGAGCAGATCCAGGTGGGCCCCCGTCCGTCCGCTCACGTCCTCCCCCGAAGGCCGCCGCCGTGGCGACAGATTGTGCAATAAAACCCCAAAAGCAAAGCCGCGAACATTCGGTGGCATGTAAGCAATTGATAAGTGGGAGCTCATTTACCAAATAATCAGTTTAGAGGCTTTTCATCATCACAGTATAATCAAAGGCACTTCAGTTTAAATCAGCCTTGGTTTTGCAATTTGACAAGCCAATTGCTCGCTGGATGTGATTCTCTGCACTTTGTTATTGCCCGCTTGAACGTCGCTCTGTGTTACTCCCCGCGCGCTGATTACCGCGCGCATCGTTCGGCCCGGCCGAGTTTAAACCCGTGCGCCGACTGGCCGCGAGACCCGCTCGAACGCCGCAAAAAATGACGAGGAGAGAGGGAGGGAGCGGGGGTAAAAAATGCAATAAACGGTGTCAGAAAGGAGTCGCTCCAAACGGGATTATCTCCTCGGGCGCGGCGGTAATTGAGTCAAATTGATTGAGCCTGTCGCAGCTCACAAATCACAGCTTCTGCTACCCGGAGCCCTCGAACTCAATTCGAGACGCCGCCGCCGCCGATCTCAATCAATGCCGTACAAAACCCGCTCCGATGCTGCTGATCCCGGGGTCCGACCGGCGGGCGATTGACTGAACGGTAAACGTGTGATGGATCGAGTTTATTGCCCACTTGTGAGGGGCTGCAAATCGACTTTAAGAGCCCCAAATGAACTCTGAATATCAGTTGTTATTCCGCCAAACTCCTGTTTACTGCTTCCTGACGCGCTGCGTGCTGGGGATGAAAGGCTCGCCGGCTCAGTCGCACACCCGCTCCCACAAAGGTTGTCATTAACACAATTATTGTCGCTCAATCAGTCAGCGCGAGGACCCACAAAAGCCCCTCGACAGGCTGCGCTAATTCCCCCTCAAAGCAGAGCTTGTTTCAATGAACGACGAATGGGAAAAAAAGGTGAACTGTCCCTTTAAAAAGCAACTAACCCCAACCGGCCACCTGGGAGCCGTATTCAGTGTTTCATTACATGGCGTATTAGGCATGCTCTCTTACAAGAGCGGCTGCGAGCGCAAGCAGGTGGCGGCGGATCGAAACCTAATCAGGGCGCCTTTGTGCGCCCGATTCATATTCGCCGGCAGGGGCGGGCGGCCGGGCTCGCCGCCGGGCCTTTGAATGGACGCGCGATCAAATGTCGGACAGAAAAAAGCATCTTGTCCTGCAAATTATCGTGTTTTCACACCTTCAACATGCACAGAAAGAGGAGGAGAAACGATGCATGTGCTGCGGGTTGCTGGAGGTCAAAGTTCAACCAAGGAGCAGGGGTAATTTGACCTCAGGGTGACCTTTTTGAAGGGTCAACGTTCTAACTCCTCCCCCTCTTCTCCCCCGCCGCAGAAAGTGCAAGTCGTTATAACCGTTCTGGACTATGACAAGATCGGCAAGAACGATGCCATCGGCAAGGTCTTTGTGGGCCTCAACAGCTCAGGCACGGAGCTGCGCCACTGGTCCGACATGCTGGCCAACCCGCGGAGACCCATCGCCCAGTGGCACGTGCTGAAGCCCGAGGAGGAGGTGGACGCGCAGCTCTCCACCAAGAAATAGGCAGGGCCCCTTTCAGTACCTGCCTTGTAGTACTCTTTAGCCAGTATGTGTAAATACCTCAGTGATATATGGGTCCATCCATGTAACCCCCCTCTCTCTCTCTCTCTTCACCCCCCCCTCCCTTGCTCACACATCCTGCGACATCCTGCTTCTTTTTCAGTCAGGTTCTCGCTCTGGTTTCTCTCCCGTCCGATTCTCTCTCCAATTCTAACTGCCCCCCCCCCGACCAAATGACCCCCCCCCTGCCCCGCCCCTTCTTTTAAGCAATATGATCTGTATAGATAGCGCATGACTGAAAGAAAATTTATTGTACCACAGTTGTATATATAAGTATGCAGACAAAAATGATTTCTAGTTTCTGTGTTTGTATGTTGTTACCGTTTCCTAATCTGTGTATATCTCGATGTTTTTAATAAGATGTTCTATTTTAAATTATGTAAATGCAGATATAGAGGAAAGCCAATATTATATATACCCAGGATTTCAAAAATGCTACCTTATTACCTTATTGCATTCCAGATTTAAAAAACAAACAAACAAACAAGACCAAACCGAGAAGTTACAGGAAGAAAAAAGGAAAACAATCGCGGGACCAAACGCGTTCGGGATCCCGCCAGAAAGGACAAACAGATGAATAAATCCACCCCAACGCTCCAACTGAAGGAGGCCATTAACTGCTATGGTTCAGTGGGAAATTTATGCTGCTGGGAAACAAAAACAAAAAAAAAAGCACATGATTTCTTACGACTTTTTCTACTTATTTCTCCAGCAGAGGACCTCCCAGTTTTAGCTTGACGCACACTGATTTCTGCCACGTTTCCGAAAGGGGTCCGTCTTCGCTTCCTCGCCGGAAACGACAACAAAACTTACGTTTTTTGCCTCCCAATTAGGAAAAAATCCTCGTCCTGACCCCCCCCCCTCCCCCCCTCCAACTGGATGAAAAGCACCAAGCTGTAGCCATTGTGTCCTTAAACCCGTTTAACAATGATTTTGTTAACCGCTTTCCGTTCCAAGAGCATCGCGTTCAGGCCAGGGTCCGAATCCTTCAGAGGGAGTTTTAAACACACGCACGCACGAAAACAAACAAATATATATATAACAGAAAAAAAACACAAAAAAAGAGGAGTTTGAGGCTCTGGTTTCAAGAGGACTATTTTTTAGAGCAATCCAACGTCTCGACTATTTTTCGTAAAAGTGCATGATTTTTTTTACAACCTTTACTAAAGGCTGGGAACGGCGAGGAGGTCCGCTGATACCGGGGGAAAACGATCCCCTTGCCTTCAATCAGAGGAGAGGACGAGCAGGAGGAATTCAAACCGTCGAAACACTGCCATTCCTGCAGGGGGGGGGGGGGGGCGCCGCTCTCTTCATGCACACTCCCACTTTGCCGGTGGTCGTAGCTTTGGTTGATGGGGAACAATGTCTCTGGCTGCAGCGGTGCCCCGAGTCGGTGCAGTCTTTGCTTTGCGTTGCCTTCTCACAGTGACAATAGAGCGAGCCATGTTTTACTGCCAATCTTAACCTTTACGTGGCTGCTGTTTTTGCACTGGGTGTCTTTGAACTCGTTCGTCGAATTCCTTCGGGACTTTCTGTTGTTCTTTTCTTTTGGGGACGAGGAGGGGGAGGGGGAGGAGCCAGGAAAGCAACGATGACAAATCACTTTTCTCCAGCCAACAGCAGTTTACACGCGTTTCGTTTCGGGTTTTTTTTTTTTCCGTTCTCTCGTTGGCGCGAGCAGGAAACAACCGTACGAGTTAATGGTCTGCCGTGGCGGGCCGCCGGTCCATCGTGTCCTTTACTACGGGTCCAATTAAGGGGACGCTGGAGTCCAGGAAAACCATGAAGTCTCTTATCTTGGAGGAACCTCTTGCATATACTCGATGCTTCTAGCTTCAGGAGGACTTTCTAAATGTTTTCAATGTTATTGTGTAGTTGATAGCACTATTATGAGAAAAGAAAAACAAGCAACTTGTCATTCCATAGGCGTCTCTGAGGACTGCTTCGTGTATCACTGTGACTGCCGTGTGTGCTTAGAGATGTAGACTTTATCAGTAGGTAGCCGAATCCCAGTTCGTTCTGTAGTGATGTCGTAGCGTTTGCCGCCATTTCCCCCCCTTCTACACGCAAAAAGAGAGCGAGCGAGCGAGAGCGCGCGTGGTGTCGGCCGACCAAGAAGAAGTAAAAGAAAAGAAAGAAAATCAAACGAGGCGTTTGGATGTGAGCGGGTCGCTTCACACAGCATTTTGTTGAGCACTGTGCAATACTTGTATGTTCATCCCATAGTGTTACCGTGGGTTGGTGTTGCCTGAAGGAAAGGAGGAGGAGGAGGAGGAGGAGGAGGAGGAGGAGGAAGAGTTAGGACACAGCACACGTCGGCTTCAGCTCGGAGAGCCTGCCGACCTTCTCGGTTCCGGGTCTCGCCCCGACGTCCGTTCCTTTTTTCTCGACTTGCACACAGTTTTCCAGCATCAGACGTTTTTTCAGGGAGTCTTTGTTCCAAAAAACAAGCAAACCAAACGAGATTCTTTGACCTATCGACCCCCCCCTCCCCCTCCGCCCCCCCGTTTCTCCTAAAGAAACCCGACGCCATGTGTATATATACGTATCTCCGTCCATCGCGATGTATATCCAGATTAACCACGAGGCGACATGGAGACAGATATTGAGCTGCAGATCTCTTCTATTTCACTCGTCATTCTCGACCCATTTTTATCTTTTATTTCTATTTCTTTACCTTCAAAAAAAACAACTTTTATATTCAAGATGAAAACTTTGAATGTACAGTATGGACTGTGTTGGTGTAGATTACTTTAACCGTGAGATTAGGTGTACTTTGCACTTTTTGTTGTATAAAAGAAAATATATATAAATATATATATATATAGTCCTTTTGTTAATATTTTTCTTATGACTTCATTTCATGACCCTTCTCGGGAGGTAGGGGGCGACACCTCCCGTCGTTTCTTTGTCTGACAAGCACTCAAATATCATAGAATAAATGTCAGTAGAGCATCTTCCCCTGCCGCCCCCTCCAGGCCAGGAGGCGGGTGGGCGGGGCTTTCCTTTAACACGTTTGTACACATGTAGATCCATGAACTCCGACACAGCGTCAGATCGAAATATAAACTACGAATTGTCGGTGGGAGGGGGGGGGGATCTGGGAACGGGGCGTCGCCGTCGCCGGACTCATTGGACACAAAACGAAGCCATTTACCAGGCGCACGACGCGCCTCTTCCTCCGATCCCCCCCTCGGGAGTACGCATGCTGAATCGAAACCCCTCAAACGACCCCTGAATAAGCCCCTCCCCCCTCTCCGAGCTCCCACAGATCCCCCCTCCGAGGAGGAGGAGGAGCCACACTGAAACTCTCTATGGAGGAGAAACAAAGCTGTGTACAAGTATTAGAATCTGATGCTGTAGAAAGATCCTAGTTGCCTTCGTGTATATCAACTGCCTGCTTGAGTATTCTGTGCGTGGAACCTTTTCTCTGTAATCTCGTAGAGCTGTTTGCGGTGTGACTTTTTTCCTGCCATTTCGCTCGCGGGTGACGGCGAGCCGCTGACGGTTACCTTTGCTGTGTATACCTTCATTTTTCGATGAGGTGTTTTACAGTTTTGTTTCACTTTGTGTAGTGATTCACTCTGTGGAGTTTTCTGACTGTTGTTATATAACTTCATATACACAAATGATCAATAAAATTGTTTTATTTCCTGTTGATACAGAAGCCTTTCATGTCGTGTGTTTGTTCATGCGCAGCAGTGATCAGAAAGTTGGTGTTTGGGCTCTGAAGCTTGAAAGTTTGACGTGAAATGCAGCACCGCAGTGTCTGCGTGATTGACAGCGAAATGACTCACCGCGCCGAACTAACTCGGAGTGCGTGCACGCTCCGGGTGCGTGACCAATCCCACTTTTAATGATGTTTGCTGCTCCACACAGCCAATCAGCCACGGTTACCTGCAGGAAAGGTCGCTACTGCCACCTAGAGGACACGGAGCAGAGCACACCTGGAGCGGAGCAGCTCTGGACTGGGATCAGTTTCTATTCATGGCTGTTGGTTTATAAACACAGCTTCCAGCAGAGAGGACTATTCGTGGTTTGTCCTCCACTAATACTGGAAATAACCTTATTTTTTAATGTTCTATATTTTCCCAGTAAACGTCTCAGTGTTTGTACCTTTATATGACAAATGTCATGAGATATAATAACGCGGTGCGGTGTTTTGGACACATGATACTCGGGAGAAAAAAAACAAAAAAACTCTGCAGAAATAAAACGATATTCATCTATTTTCTATTCAGTTTTGTTTGCAGTATTACAGTTCCGGAATAAAATCTGCGGTTTAATCTGAAAATCCAAATTTGCAACGCAGTGACGGCTGAACTTCCTGTTTTACCGAGCGAGCAAAAAAAATTTGCGATACCGTAAATTGATCAAAACAAGATTATTCATCGTGAACATGGCCACTTTTACTTCCTCAAGCATGATAAAGATGAGATAAAATATATTAGTGATGTTATTTCTGAATGTTTCCGTCAGAAGCGCCTGTGAGCGGTGTTTCGATAAGTCCGTGCTTTTGTTTTGAAGCGTCGCTATGTTGTCGCTGGTCGGTTTCCGCTCTGCCGTCACGCACCCACGTGACAGTTAGACCCTCCCTCGCGTCACGCAGCAGCAGCAGCACGGCGAGCCGCTCGGACTCTCCTACTTTTCTCCCTGCGCTGACCGACAGCTCCCGGGCTGCGCACACGGACCCACAATGCTGTCCTACATCATCGGGGTGAGTTGAACCGTTCGCGTCGGGCCGCCGGAGCCGTTCGGTCCTCGCTAACGTCTCGGTTGTTTAGCCGCGGCTAACGCTCCTGCACCAGCGTGTCCCCGCCGAGCGGCTAACTCCGGGCCGCCCCACAGGAATGTTGCATGACTCACTTCTGCTGTTTACAGAGCACCAGTTGATTAAATAAGTCGACTTTGGCAGGGAGGCGCCCCGCACCGGCTTCCGTGGACGGGCTAATGCTAGCCGCCCGACGCCTGACCTCTGTGCCGTTGTCTTTTGACCGCAGCTGATCAGAGGCGGCTTCGACAGCATCCTCAACCTCATCTTCAGACTCTTCTTCTCCAAGAGGAGACCCGCCATCACCTTAGAGGACCCCAGCATCAAGTATGCGCTGCGCCTCCTGGATAAACAGGTGAGCATTTCTAACGCCCCTTCCCCAATCACTGACAGCTCGTGTCTTCAAACAACATTTTGACAGTTACACTTTTTAAAACTGCAATTTTTCTCCATTTAAAGTCATTTTTGTAAGTATAAATAGCACTACTATGATTACTACTACTAAAAATAGTACCAGTAGTTTTACTTTGGTTTATAAGGACTAAATTTATGGACTTATTTGGTGTTTACACAATCTTACATTCCAGTTTTTGTGGTTTCTTGCCAAGTTTAAGACTTATCGCAACTTTGGCTGGAGATTGACCTTGTTTGCAAAAACACAACGCATTCTTTGATTTATTTCACTGAATGTATTCCGTGAAACTGTGTTCATCAGTTGTGTGTTTTCTCCAGATTGTCAGCCATGACACCAGGAAGTTCCGCTTCGCTCTGCCGTCCCCCGAGCATGTCCTCGGTCTCCCCATCGGTCAGTATTTACACCCGGCAGTTGACTTGCAGTGACAGTTTCATCCTCTCATTCAGTCACGTCTCTGAGCTCCAGATAGTGTTTCTGGGTCACGTGACCATGAAGGACACGATGACAATGAACCTTCAACAGAGGCTCTCTTTGTTTTTCCGGCTTCCAGGGCAGCACATTTATTTATCGGCCAAAGTGGACGGGAAGCTGGTGGTCCGCCCGTACACGCCCGTCTCCAGCGACGACGACAAAGGCTTCGTGGATCTGGTGGTGAAGGTAAACACGCGAGACAGCGATCCCTAAATCTTCTTGTCTTGTTTCTCTGCAGATGGTTCATTTAAGGAAGGAGTGAGTCGGATTTGGAGCCATCTAGTGGTCACATGTCAGACTGCAGCGTTAATTTAAGCAAAATAACTCGCTTTTTTTCCTTCTGTCACGTAAACAGGATGTTTGTTTTGTTTTGTGTTGACAGGTTTACTTCAAAGACGTCCACCCGAAATTCCCCGAAGGAGGGAAGATGAGTCAGTACCTGGAGGGCCTCAAGATCAACGACACCATCGACTTCAGGGGGCCCAGTGGGCTCCTCGTGTACAAGGGCAAAGGTGAGTGAACCGTCGCCGTTCGAAGAGCGGGGAGGAGGTGGCGCAATCTGGTCTCATCAAAGTCTCCCCCCCCACTTGTAGGCGCTTTCGACATCCAGCCTGACAAAAAGTCCCCTGCTGCGAGGAAGATGGCCAAACACCTGGGGATGATCGCCGGAGGAACAGGTGAGGGACGCGTCCACTGCTCGGTGTGTTACAGCTGTTAACCTGTAGAGGGCGCCACCACTGACTCAATGACACTGCAGATTCGACCTTGTTTGGGCTCTGCCCTGTTTCTCTTATTTATTAAACACAAATCTGGAGGTTTTTGAAAGTATTTTTATTGTTTTATACTCGCTTTTTTAAATCAGAGTTTATTCAGCTCAAACTTTATTTAGTTTCTCAGTTTTTTCCTCAGTAAATCTTTATTTTTGTCACTTTATTTTGGAGATCTCTGCACCTCTTTGTGTTTTTTGCTGGCGTTGAGGCCTCTGAGTGCCGTATCTGATCAAACCGCACCCACACACACTCTCACACACACTCCTCACAGAGCAGATTAGTCATTTAAAGGTGCAGTATGTTGTTTTTGAACTGCTGCTCACTTTGTGTGTTTCAGGAATCACTCCCATGCTGCAGATCGTCACAGCCATCATGAAGGACCCTCAGGACCGGACGGTGTGTCACCTGCTGTTTGCCAACCAGGTGAGTTTCCTCCATCGCCGTCACGTCGCTCCTCCAGATCGTTGGCTTCACGACGTCAGGAAAACATTTTTCTTCTTCTGCGCCCGCAGACGGAGAAAGACATCCTGCTGAGACCTGAGCTGGAGGAGCTTCAGGTCAACCACCCCGACCGCTTCAAGCTGTGGTTCACGGTGGACCGAGCCCCAGAGGGTGAGTGTGCTGACACGCCCGCCACCCGGGCACAACTGTTTATTTATGAACCCACACGACTGGTTTCCAACTCTAAACAAACGTTTGTGTGTCTCAGACTGGGAGTACAGCCAGGGCTTCATCAGCGAGGACATGGTGCGGGAGCACCTGCCGCCCCCCGGCGACGACACGCTCATCCTCATGTGCGGCCCCCCTCCCATGATCCAGTTTGCCTGCAACCCCAACCTGGACAAAGTGGGCCACTCGGAGAGCCGCAGGTTCACCTTTTAGGCGGCCGTCCGAGCGGAGGAGATGTGGTTTGGGAGTTTAAGGGCATCAAGTTATCGTCGTTTGTCCCAGAGACGGTAGAGGAGCTAAATGACTCGTGTGCAGGTTTGTGTGTATCAGATTAATGTGTGACTCGACTTTTGTGCAGGTCTTGAATGGATTTTGCTCTCTGGGAGGTTAATTTGTAACCAGTGGGTTTCCTTTGCCCTCGGTGTGGACTGACAGATTCACTCCTCCACCTTTTTGTCTTCTTTTGACATCGACTGCCCCAAAATAAACTGCAGTCGTGCTTGTTGAGTTAGTGTGGCATTTTAGATTTGACAGGAGTGAGCCTTAGGGTTTGTACTGAGGGAAAAGAAAACCCTCTGTGCAGAGGGAGCAAATCGCTCCAGTTTAATGCACATTTGACAGACACACGAGTCATTTGGCGACCGCATTCGTCTCGCATTTCGCCCTGAAAGCATTACAGCGCTCGTACAGCTGCGGTGGGAATTGCACTTTGTAAACTTTATAAATATAAACGTATGATCTGCCGTGATTCTCTTCATGCAACACAATCACAGCAAAGGACCAACAGGAAGTTGAGTGGAGGGAAAAGCAGGGATGTCTGTGGGCGGAGTCGTATGTTGTTAGAATGAGGAAGCGGTTCAGGAGGCGTTCAGGTCCACCGGCTGTTTGTCTTTGAGTGCCTTAACCGCAAAGCTTTTTGTGTTTCTAAACGTGGGTTCAAAAGAAAATCAGCGACCACTCGATTGATTGAATTAAACAATCAATCCATCGAGTTTTTTTTTTGTTAAACGTTGTCCTCGCTGCTCAGTTGTCTCGTCACAGATGTTGATATTTTGCTAAGACGCGTTCACTGACTTTCGACTTGTTACTGATGTACAAGTGTGGCAACGCTGGCTGCTCATGTTTGATTATGCAACATAAAGTCCAACTGCAACTGAGGCTTCTTGTTGTGTTGTTCTTGTGTGGTGGCGGTTAAAGAATTCAAAGCAAGTTCTGCACACACATTCTACAGTCTAGTGGACATCACATCTGCTTCACATGTAGAGGGTCCTGGATTCAAATCCCAGTAAAGCCATTCTAATTTTTTATCATCAACTAAAAAATTAGAATTTTTTTTGCCTCATTTTAACTCGATCGTGTATTTAGGGAATTCAAAGCAAGTTCTGCACACAGATTCTATAGTGTAGTGGATATCACATCTGCTTCACATGTAGAG
>JASSRZ010000032.1:2066209-2084701 GCA_032164315.1 Malacoctenus gilli | reverse complement strand
CACTACACTATAGAATCTGTGAGGAGGGCTTGCTTTGAATTCCCTAAATACAGGATCCAGTTAACATGAGGCACAAAGAGAATTCTACTAAAAAATAAGAAATCCTTTTGCCTCATGTTAACGGGATCCGATATTTAGGGAATTCAAAGCATGTTCTGCACACAGATTCTGTAGTGTAGTGGATATCAAATCTGCTTCACATGTGGAGGTCTTGGAATCAAGTCCCAGTGATGCCAGTCTTCGTTTGAATTTCCAGCTAAAAAATTAGAATTCTTTTTGCCGCATGTTAACGGGATCCGATATTTAGGGAATTTAAAGCAGATTCTGCACACAAATTCTGTGGTGTAGTGGATATCACATCTGCTTCACATATAGAGGGTCCTCGGCTCAAGTCCCAGTGGCGCCATTCTTGTTTGTTTCCAACTGAAAAATTAGAAATCTTTCTGCCTCATGTTAACTGGAGCAGATATTTAAAGGGAGATTCTGCAAGAAATGAGCGACAGAACAACTTTATTTTCTCAGTTTTATTACCAAAACATTAGAAATGTAAAACGGTTGTTGGCAAACAAGATAACGGCTGAGTAACGTCCACGTCTGACTGATTTCACTTTGACACACAAAGTAAAGGTCGATCAGCTCAGTTCTGTTAATTATTGACCAATAGAACAAAGTGTTTAACGATGTAATGTGTCATCTGTGATCCTTTTTAGGTGGACGTCTGCTGAGGACTCAAAGATCGACGCTTTACCCTGAAAATGAGCAGGTAAGCTGCTGATGGTGTGTTCAGGAGCAAGGGGAGAACGTGGTTTCGTGCATTTAGGAAGTTCCCACGTTCTCCATTTGCTCCTGAACGCACCATCAGCAGCTTACTTGCTAATTGAGGATAAAGCAGCGATCTTTGAGTCCTCAGACATCCACCTAAACAGGATGAAGAATGTTGTTACCTCCTAAGCAAAAGAAACTCCTCGTGAGACATTCGTGCACAAACAAGGCAAACAACAATCAGCCATGATAGAGGAAATAAGACTTCGGTGATGTCTATTTTTGGCCCTTTTCTCTTATGCAACATTATTTAGGAATTTCCCATGTGAACATGAACATGAGCTCAGTTTTTGGCAGATCAAATCACAGTAAGTAAACGACCGAGTGTTTTGATGAACTGTTAAACAGCAGCTGAACGTACCACAGAGAGGAAACACTCACAACCAATTATTGACAATAAACGACTTCAAATCAGTGATTAACGAGAGCTAAAAGTACTAATTGAATACAGGAAGGCTTTAAAAACTTCACTTCATGCGTGATACTTTGGGGGGTTTCAATAAATACATGAAGAATGATGTAAAAACTCAACGTCTCACGCGGTCCACTGCAAAGGCTTGTCACAGGTGGGGGTTTGGGGGGGAGGGGGGTGTTGGCACAGTTTTTTTTCCCCACGATGCTACGTCACGCGTCGTCCTGCATCTGTGCTGCGTCGTCTCCCGGAGCCTGGACGGAGATCTCGCCAAAGAGCTCGTCGTCCTTCAGCATGCTCTGAAACGGAAAACCGGCGAGTCAACGAAACGCCGTGTTAGCCGGAGGTTAACGGCAGCACGGCTTCGGCGTCTCACCGTCAGGTTGTTGATTCCCTCCGAAAACGCTCCGATCTGCCTGACGGTGCCTTCAGAGTCCTCCATCTGACACGTGAATCAAAGACACTCCTTCAAAATAAAGTCCCAGTGTTCAACTTCAGATTGTAACCGGGGTAACGGCTCACCTGCTCCAGGTGCTCCAGGTTCTCCTGGTACAGGTGGAGGCTCCTCTGGAAGCTGCTGTTCTTTGGCATCTCCACGTTCAGCGGGCAGACGTACTCCTCGCTGTCCTCCTGACGCTTCCTCCTCAGCGTGCCGAAGCCCCCGAAGGAGAGCCGTCTGGGCTGGGGGGGGGGAGGGACGAGAGGGGGGGGCAATCAGCAGCTGAAACCCACCCAAAGGGAACGCCGCTGCGAGGCGTCGCGCCGACACTCACCTTGACCTTGGCGGTGGCCGTGAGGACGGAGTAGTCGGGGTTCTCCAGGCAGTCCTGTTTGAGCCGCTGCGCCTCAGAGCCGACCAGCAGGTGGAAGTGCGTGGCCAGGTGGCGCCGCAGCAGCGTCTTGCCGGGCGGGATGTTGAGCAGGAGGGCGAGCGCCTCCACGTTGAAACGAGGCTCCAGCACCTTCGGGGCCAAGTCGAGCAGAGAGAAGCGTGAAAACTCATTTTATCAATACGTTCCCGTCGCGCAGAAACGTTTCTGACCATCAGGCCGCCGTGGACGCCGCTGCCTCGCAGGTTCGGGGCGTATTCAGCCAGATCCACCGAGCGAAGCCACTCCATCACTCTGTGGTTCGTCCACTGGGCGATCTCTGCCGGCGACACGTTGTTCTGACCCCGAGAGGTCAGAAAAGTCAGGACTTTATTTGAAGAAAGGATCAGACGGAGCGGCGTGGGCGAGGACATGATTGCGGTACCTCGTCGGAGGGTCGCCGCCGGAGACAGCCGGAGTCGTAAAGGTTCAGACGGAGCACCTGGATGGCTCTCTTGATGCTCAGGTGATGCAGGACGCTGCCGACCTTCAGAGACAGCAGGTCCTCCTGGGACAGACGGAGCGCAGGGTGAGGGCATCAAAAGACGAGCGAGACCACAGGAGAAAAAGGACCGTCTGATGTCTCACCACCGTCATGTAGTGCAGCATGCGTCCGTCCACTCGAGCCTCATCGAAGTGGCTCTTGTACTGCGGCAGGCCGATGTCGTCCAGCCATCCTGCAGGAGGAGTTAGCGGGAGTTAGTCAGAGTTCGGACTCAGCTGAGGCTGAGGTTTTCCAGGGTCCAGATTGACTCACTGGTCACCCAGTTGTGGTCCAGTCGGCCTCTGAGATCGCCGTCGTCAGAGCCGAGCGCCTGCAGGGCCAGCTGCAGCTTCTTCCTGTGCAGAGGCTGCTTCATGCCCAGTTCCTGGGAGGGACACACACACACACACACACACTGAGAGGACACAGAGGACATGGCTTCCACGTCTCGGTGTCCCTCCTACCTTCTCCAGGTCGTGCTGCGACGCCTGCAGCAGCGTTTGTCCCGATTTGATCCAATTCTGACCCGAGGCCACGTAGAGGCCGAGGCCCTGCTCGTGGAGCCAGCCGCACACCTCGTCTCTGCTCCACCGCGCGAAGGGAACCTCCACCGCACTGGAGGAGGCCGCAGGAAGGGACTTAATACAGTCGTAGAGAACTAGATCAACTCAAAGGTTCCTACTTTCTCACTTCTGTTTGGGCTCCCGCGACCAGCCGAGTCGCGGGCCGGCCGTGGCTCTGACTCCGCCCCTCCTGAACTCCATCTCGGCCGCATCATCCAGATTGAAGGAGGTGGAGTGACTCCTCTTCAGCCTGCAGGACAGAAACGTCAACAAAGGCCGGCGCCGCGTCACGATTCCGAACGGAGGAGACGCGCCGCGGAGCGCTCACCTGCCAAAAAACCTTTTAAAGCCCCGCGACTTCTTCTTGGCCTCGGGGGAGGAGGCGTGCAGCGAGGGGGCGCCGTCGGCGGGTTTCTGCGAGGGAACGCCGGCCAAGTCGAGGTGCTCCGTGGCTTTACGCTCCGTCTCCGCTGCGGGAAGCGTCACAGTCACATCAAAACAGCAGCTTCCAGTCAACACAACCAAGCAGGATCACCTCCACGTCCGAGATGTCAACGAAAAGTAGGTCAGATGAGCTCATGCAGATGACAGCCTGCAGGTTTTCACTCATTCACAACAAATGAGAAATGCAGCATCTCTAATCACTGAACTGGCTTCATTGCAGATGGTTTCTGTGGCATGAATGAACAGAAACTGGATGGAGCTCAAAAATGGCATTTTTACCAGCAACAGGCAGCAATTTTTTTCTGGTAGACTTGCTAAATTTTAAATGTTTAAAAGCTTTTAAAATTAGTGAATAAAGAGCTGATGTTTTTTAGGCTGCTTGCAGCTGATAAAGGTGCTGAAATTAGGAGTCAGAAGGGAGGAAAACAGCGAGTCTCTACGCTCTCACATCCATTTCTACCATCCAGTGCCGCCATCAAACTGCAGGCCAGAAGTCGCCGCTCTGCTCTACCATACCTAACGCCGGCGCACTGGCGCTGCGGGTGCGATCTTCAAAGATTCACCCAAACCACAAACAGGAAAGTCAGTGACAAAAAAAACAAAACAGAAAAACAACACAAAACAAGAGGGTGGAAAGAGTAAAACGTGACGGCGAGTCTCACCGAGGTTCGGCGAACTGCCCGTTTGTTTGTTCCCGCGCAGCTTGAAGAAGCCGCGGCCGAAAGAGGCGCGAATCTTCCTGGTACCGAAACTGTCGTCACTCGCTCCTTTTCCAGGAGGAGAAGAGGAAGAAGGAGCAGCGGGAGCTCCTTTAATCTTGACCTGCAACACAGAAGAGAGACAGTGTACTAAATTTGACCACCAGGGGGCAGAGCAGCAACATTTGTGTGAGCCACTGGAGCGGCAGTGATTCTCACGGTCCAAAAGTATAATTATATATCAGCATTTATAGTCATGCTAATTCAATTAGCTTTTCTTGTCTGAGTACTAGTTTTTATGGATTTAGTTCCCAAACAAGCTTAAAAATAACGACTGAAAACACGAACAAATTTAGATCAAAGTAAAAAGTTTAGAGGCATTTTTTCAGAAGTTTGAACCAGTTCCGGTCTCACCTGCTCACTGTTGATCTGAGGCTCCTCAGAGGAACTGAAACAACAGAAAAATACTCTAATTACTCTCAAGATGCAAGTATCCAAAACTGAAGAATATGTGACTTTACGGTGTGTGTGAAAAAATGTAGTTTCTTTGAGTTTTTCCTCGTGTATTCTTCAGCATTTTGGGCTCATTGTGACTTTGGTGGCCACTTTTGGCCATCAGCGCTGCACAAAGGAGGCAGGAAGGATTAGCTGTGGCCGGTTCCTTTGCACGCTCGCCATCCGCCCACACAGAGTTTCCACAAAGGCGGCTTGATTGGACCTCTCAGGACTGAGTGGGCACATCTTCATCCCCCAAACACACAGCGTAGCCGGCTCACATTTCAACTTTATTGTCGTTTGGCGGCACGCGAAAAAAAAAACAGGTGGGCTGAGCGTGTTCCTGCAGCGTCGACCTTGATGGTCTAATCAGCCACAACAATGGAGCTCCGAGCGACATCAGCACTCCAGAAGAAAGCAAAACACGCTAATTCAACGCCGGGACTCCAACCTGACCTCATGTTACACTCACCAATCTCTTCAGGAAACGTTTCGTGGCCTAAAAACACAAATAAAAAGCTGAGTTTACCCTTTAGCTGCTTGTAACTGCCGCTCGCGGTCCAGTTCGTTCATCTCGGACAGCACGGCGATGCAGGGAACGGACTGCGACGCGGGAGACACAAAACAGAACATGAGAAACATGGAGTTCTCGCGAGGAAAAAAGCTGGCCGTAGGAAGCGTGCGGTCTGGGGCTCATCCGGTGTACGGATTGTTTGGACAGCGGCGGCGTTCACCTCGCCCGAGCTCCTTCCTGCCTCCCCCTCCAGCTCCAGGGTGACCTGCTCCACCTCCATGGACGCCGGCTCATCCGCGATGTCGTCGTAGTCGTCTTCGTTCAGCTTCTCTGCGAGGGAGGAAAGAGACGAGCGCGCTCAGTCGCTCCGTTGGATCGCTCCATGTTAACCTGATAAAAACCAGGCTGTTTGGATGAAAAGAATCGAGGGTAATCTGATTACTGTGATCAGATTAAACACTGAAGTATTTCTTACGTTTGAGGGAAAAATTGAGATTTCTTCCAAAATAAAGGGAAGTTTTTGCAGCTTTTAGACCAAAGTTTAGGTGCAAAATCCTGGTGTATTTTGTGTCCGTCTGACCTTTAACCAGCTCCTGCACCCTCTTGCACTTGGTCAGCGACTCCTCCAGCTCTTTAATCCTTCGCTCCTGCAGATAAACACACGTCAGGTGACGAGAACGCCGCCGCCGCCGCCGCCTCGGAGCGAGCCAAGACTTCCCATCTTTACCTTCCCATCGTTATCCGACGTCAGCGCCTCCAATACCTTCTTCATCTTCAACATTTCATCATCTGGAGAGAAGAAATAGAACAAAAAAAGGTGTTTTTCACGTCCTTCAGACTGAAAGCATCAGATTCAGTTTTATGACATCAGAAATTCTTCATTTAAAGTCTTTACTCTGTTCAAAGTGTCGCCCTTCGATCTGTTTGGTGTGTGGAGTATCTACAGACGTGCCAGCAGAACAAACTCCCACTGAATGAACAGCATTCCTTCACCGCCAGCATGGATAAGATAAAGGCGCCGCTGCCGCCGGGCCGGAGGAGTCACGCCGACGTGTACGGAGGGAGTGAGACGTAAAAAAGGCCTCGCATCACGTCATTACGAGTGAGCGAGATAAAGAAGTGAGTGATGGTGGATGGAGGTCGGTGCTGCCGGACGTGTTGTTGTAGGAATGTGAAGCGTTTATTTCTGCATTGAAAACAAACTCCTGGTTGAACTGCAGCAGCTCGCGGACACGGCGAGTGAAGCAGCCCCCCCACCCCGCCCACCCACCTCTTTCTCCCTCCACCCTCGGCCTGCTCTCCTCCTTCAGCCTCCTCAGCTCCACCTCGCGCTCCTCCAGCTGCCTCTGCAGGAGCTGCAGCTCCTCCTGCAACACCCAACAAGAGCTGTGAAGCAACTTCAAGCTTGAACTCCTGGTCAATTAAATCTCAAGCTCCTTCTGCAGGTGGTCCCAAACTGGCCCACTCACTAAAAACGCAGCATGCAGACCAGAGGACACACAGGACCTGTAAACGTTTGTGTGTTGTTGTTTTTTGCAGTTGTTGCAACACAAAACGGTGAAGAAGAGAAGTGAATCGGGTGGAAACACTCACAGCAGCGAGACTGGTGAAAGTCAGGAAAGCAGTGGAGGAGGAGGAACAGGAGGAGGAGGTGGAGGAAGAGGAGGAGTTCAGGGTCCAGAAAGGAGAGCGAAGAGCACAGGCCGAAGAATCAAACCTTCACCTCGTCGCCAGCGACCCGCTCAGCGCTGCACTTTGGACGCTTGACGGGCGAGCGAAAGATGTTAAAATCACGGGAAGAAGAAGAAGGAGGAGGTCAAAGGGGGCAAAGCAGCGTTTCAGAGGGGGGGGGCATGAATCTTGGGTAAACAATACAGATCTTGTGATGAAACGGGGGCAGGGGGGGGGGGGGCAACACACACTCACTTTGTTGGCTCTGAGTTTCTTCTCGCTCTGCAGCCGCTCGTTCTCGATGTCGCTCACCCTGAACCGCAGCTCCGTCACTTCCTGGTACAGACCCTGGGGAGGAAAACGGACCCCCGTTAAGCTGCGAGACGTGCGGGGGAGAGCGAGGGGGGAAGGGGGGGGGGGCTATCGACTGTATTTTCAGACAACTGTTCCTCTGGAGGGAACGCGAGAAGCCGGAGCGGCTCATGAAGACAAGGGGGGAGGGAAGGGAGAGGGGAGGTCACGGCTAGTTATTGTGGAAATACTTTCATGCCGATCAACAGCGGCGAGGGAAACGTATGAATGAGTGAATGTGCGATAAATACTGAACGGAAATTCTTCCCGTTTATGTAACGTCGGAGTTTCTTTACGTCGAGCGACGCTCCGCTTCCTGTGAGCCTCCACTGCGCTCGGACGCAGAACAATAGACACATTTTTCCTCATATTTATGGAGCTTTTACTGCATGAAATAAATACCTCCTATAGTACCGTTCCTGTTCAGTACACGTCTGAGCAGTTTGCTGTCAAACCACTGATTAAGCAGTCATATTAGGAGGTTTTTTGGACCCGATCTGTTGACGTGCGTCCGCTGGACGACCTCTTCTCGCTGGTCTGACTTGAGTTACGGCAACGGGAGCAGCGGGGGAGATTTGACACCAAGTGTGGCGTCCGAAGGTTAAAGAAATACATCCGTCACGGCGCGTCCCGGCTGCTTACGTTGCGGCTGACGTTATTTACGCCGCAGACAACGGCGAGACAAACGCACTTCAGGAGAAAAATGGTTTTCTCCACAGAACGGCAAGCGAAGAGCGTGGAAACTCTCAGACGGGACAGAGCGGAGTTACGGGTGGGTGGAGGTATTCCAGGAGGAAACAGCTGCTGGAGCGCAGGGGGGCGGCGAGGGGGGAGGGGGGGGGGCGTCTAAGCCTCTTCTGTAACCTTTAAAGAAGTTCAGCTGGCACCACATGACACGTCGGAGGGTCGTCCAGCTGAGCGAGACCGACCTCTGCGACTGGAAAACAATGGTGGGACGGCCGCCAGAGCGAGCAGCAGGGGAGGGGGGTCACGGACAACAAGGTGCAGGTGCGAGCGAGGACGTCACGGCGGCGGCCAACCTCATTGTCCCGGTGGTCGCGCTCGGCCGCCGTCAGCTTCAGCTTCAGGCTGGACACTTCCGTCAGCAGCTCCAGCTTCTGCGTCTCCAGCGCGCTGCGGGTCAGCAGCTCCTGCAGGCGGGAGGACGCCGTGAAGGAGAGTCAAAACGCTGCCGCCGGACAACGGGTCACCAAAAAAGTCCAGCGAGAGGTCACCTGCTGGAGGAGCTCCTCGGTGGCGTTCAGCTTCTCGCGGT
Source organism: Malacoctenus gilli (assembly GCA_032164315.1). Lineage (NCBI taxonomy): Eukaryota > Metazoa > Chordata > Actinopteri > Blenniiformes > Labrisomidae > Malacoctenus > Malacoctenus gilli. The sequence goes on along the minus strand of JASSRZ010000032.1, from coordinate 2,076,102 downwards.
GATGATCCAGGCTGTTGTCGAGATCGCGAATCTTCTCGCCCTGAACCTCCACCTGGTCCGTCAAAACGCTCACCTGACGGAGGAGAGACTCTTTTACACCAGAGAAGCTGCACGCAGGAACGATTAATCGCCTGTTTACTGAGGATTAATCGGTAGTAGTTCTCTGTTGACAGACCTGAAGAATGAGACACTCTTTGTCGCTCTCCAGTCGTGACAGACGCTCTTGGTAGACGGCCTCCGAGTTGTGGATGCCGCTCTGAAGAAGAGAAACAAACCGATCGTTGGACCGACGAACACACCTCGGCCTTGTTTGTGCACAAACACCGCGACATCCTCACATGATTTTGCCCAGAAAGTCGAGACACTTCTAAGAAACACGCGAGGGTCAAAAGTCTCCTCGCACGAAAGCGGTCGGTAAAAAAAAACTGAACCTAACGTGGAGGAAAAGGAGAAACGGGAAGCTCGATCTGAGCGCGTGCGAGTTCAGAGGATGGAAAGTATCTGCAGCCGGTCGCCTATAGCGACTCCAGCACGTCATAACATTACTCCTACAATAAACAAAGTCGTCGTATGGGCCGAGAGAGGGAAGCAGGATCAGGAGATGAAAAGCAGATCAGAGGGTAATTCGGAGCAGGCGCACACACACCGACAACAAAGTCAACACCTACGAACTCGGGCCGCAGAGGAGGAAAAAAATGAACTTTGCGAGTCTGGACGCAGTTAAAAGGAGGCGAAGCTGGCGTCAAATTACAAAACATGCAGGCGCCGACGGCCCGTCTTTACCGTGCGCCCGTTGAGCCACTGAGCGAGCCCCTCGGCGGTGGAGTCGGGGATCTGGCACCGCAGGTTGTCGCGCTCCTCGTTGTCCATGAGCTCCAGCGCCGCCCGCAGGTCCTCCAGCAGGTGCAGCACCCGCAGGCCGCCCAGAAAGGGCGAGGTGGGCGACTGGCAGTCGAACAGCCCGTTGGAGTAGTCCATGGCCTTGGAGCCTGCACGGAAGGAGACGGAAAACGCGTCAAATGACTCGAGAGGTTGAAGCAGGAGGGAAAATCCGCACACGCCCGAGCAAGAAACATATTTTCTGTGCAAATTACAGCTTATCTGTCCATCAGACGCCCTCTGGCATCAGTGAGTGAGATCTGGGTCACTGCAGACAACGTTCATCACCAGGCGACAAGTTTTACGCCTGTAATTTATCAGTCAGAGTACCTGCGATGTTTCCCTGGAGTCAGTAATTTGTCGTAAGAGTATGTGTGTACTGTATAGTTGGGGTGAGAATGTCACCTCCACATCTCTTCCTGATGGATTAAAGCGTAAAACCTTAAAACGATCGAGGATTTACGTTGAATTTCATCAGCATCTGCTAAAAAAAGGGAAACACTCTTTACAATCACCACAAGTACTTCAGTTCGACATCTGCTCGTGTATTTTGAGGAGTATTATTACATTTGGAGACTCCTCTGAGAACATAATGTTTCATTCATTCCGTCGTTTTTACGTCTCGGTCGAATCGCGGCGCGTCGTATTAAAGGACTAATGGGCGTCTGCAGCAGAGTCGCTCCTCATTGTGTGTCCATCAAACGCTGCGCTCGAATAATAAGGCTGAGAAAACGTCCTCCAGCTCGCTGTCTGAGCCACGGTGAAGGATGTGTGCCGCGGCGACTCCGCGCCATCTGTCATCCGTCTTAAATGTCAGTCGTGATGAGGACGGCCAGCGCTAACAAAGGCGGGCGCCGGATGAATAAATAAACACCCAAACAGCTTCCCCGCAGAAGTGAGAGAGCGGGTCTGGTTGATGGCTGAGGAGGAGGAGGAGGAGAAGGAGGAGGAAGGGGGGAAGGGGGGGGGTCATGGGTAAGGGGGGGGGGGTTGCTGGGGGACGTCATGTGACAGCCCGCCTTCGTTGCCATTGGAAAGGTCAGCGCTATAATTACACACATCAGCGGAAAAGTAGCGAGTCCAAAACTGAGGCCTGCTCCGCTCATCTGCAGCAGCAACGCTTTACAGAGCTGCTCGCAGAGCACACGTGTGTGTGTGCGCACATATGTGTGTGTGTGTGTGTGTGTGCGTGTTTTCCAGACTCGCAGGGCCTGAATAATCATTAGTTTCCGAGGACAATGGAAACTTGCGTTTCCCATGCGGTGATCTCAGCCTGCGCCGCGCTCCAAGCTTTGCATATTCAGCAGGATCCCATTAAAGTGCAGGTAGGAGTGGCAGAAGGACACGCTGTGCTCGCGTCCGGCTAACGCGTTCCAGATGTGGGTCGCCCCCACGGCGTGCCAGCAGCGCGCCGAGGCCGCCTCTCCCCCGACGTCCAAGCTGGTGGTTTACCTGCTATGATCCCGTCCATTTGCTCCAAGGCCGCCGCCAACATCTCGCTGGCGTCCGACATCATGGTGCGCTCAGTGAGTCTGACAGAGGGGAGGGAGGGAGAGTGAGAGAGAGAGAGGGAGAAAGGGAGAGGGAGAGAGAGAGAGAGATGATTCTTTAACTCGCAGATCAGAAAAAAAACACTTTTTTGCCCAAAAAACTAAGTAAAACAGTAAATTTTACTTATTTACAGCGCAAAATATCTCATCACTCTTATAATGAGACATAATCACATAAGTAGTAAATGTTTCACCCTTGAAATAAGATAAATGGACAGTGAAATAAGCAGGAAAATGCTTCACTTCTGGGTGATTCGCTCTTATTTTCAGCGTGTCGAGATATTTTTGACTTAATAAACAAAATCTACCATTACAACATTCAGTTTTTAGCAGTGCCGCATTGCTGACAGCCTCGCAACACGTCAACAACACAGACGTGCAGAAAAAAGAGTTTAGCTCCACAGCGACGACGTCAGAGTTCAGCAGCGGCCTCCAAAGCCAGGCAGTCGCGAACCAAACAAAACGGCATTATCGCTGATTCCAGAACAGCACAAGCTCCCATTCTTCCCTCGCTAACGACTGCTGCATCAAATTAACCCTGAAGGGGGAAAAAAAGCAGCAGAAAAAACAAGCTTGTCTTTCGGACTTATTACCCAGAAAGCCTCATTTCCGGCGACCGGCGAGTCACGGGGGCTCCGCGCCGCAATAATGGCGCTGTTCTCCCAGGGGTCTCGGCGCCTCGAAGCACAGGCATGCTCGGCATCTCAAACTTCCATAACAACGTTGGAGAGTAACCCGCCACCCCCCCACAACACACACACACACACACTCACCCCCACCCACCCAAAATTCAAACACTTGGCGCGTCGCTCTGTCACTTATCGCTTCCAGAGTGGAGCGCAATCGGTGAAACAGTGACTCTACTTGTTTGGAGGGAAAGGAGGGGGTGAGGGGGGTAGGAGGTGGGCGGGGGGGGCAGATTTGCTTCATTTCCTCCCACTGTGGGGGTCACAGTGTCACACTCAGCAGGGTAAGAAACGAGCACGAGGAGCGTAATGAAGCCACAAACCTCGCTGTGTGTTTGCACGCCGCTAAAACAAGGAGCCTTAAGTACTCCGTCCCCCCACCGAGGGCACGTTCAGGGTCCGAGGGTCTCCCAGCTCCGGCATACATCATGAAGACGGATGCCGGACTAAACTCCCGTCATGCGTCTCGGAATAGACGCGTGGGAAAAAGACGAGGACCTCCGTCCTGGACGAGGACGCTCCCGTGAAGGTGAAGCGCAGACACCGGCGTGTTTTTCCCTCCGCAGGTATTTCCGCCGTCCGACGGCGAAGCATCATTTTCCCCCACCGGGGGTGGGGGGGGTGGGGGGGTCTGTGTTTGGCCAGCTGTGTTTTTAAACCTCGTGGGAGAAACTTAAGGCCTGACAAACAGCCGTCTGTTGTGATCTCAAAAGATGTTTGAAAACAACAAATAGAAACGTTAAATCTTCGTCCGCTCCAATCCCAGAAGCAGAATAAAGTGGGACGGGAGTAAATCACAGTTTGTTATCGCAGTCGGAGCCGACATCCAACTTCCTTCGCCGTCTCGTGACGAAATCCGCATCAAATCGGGCATCAGGAGTTTCATGAGAGCTCCCATTCAGAGCCAGCGGAGTCGCCTCACAGCTCACATGAAGCACGGAGGAGTTTGATCCAAATAACTCAATGAAATCATCAAAATAAAGGTCCAAATTTTTTCCTGTGATGCGAATTATTAGATTAAAACGAGTTGGAGCTAATCTTCAAAGTCATAAAACACTCTTCTTTTCCTCTGGTCTCTTCAAAACAGATAGAAAGAGCTTCAGACTTCAAAATAAGAGCCTCTGGGTGGTAGTAAAAAGACTGCAGCAATGACAGAAAAATGTCCCGGAGGAGCAGCGATGATTGATGCTGCAGTCTGAAGGGAAACGCAGGAGTGAGTCCCGCAACACATTCCTGAGCAGGTTCGCTCCCGCGCAGCTCCAACGTCGCCGCCGCCGCCTGGTACGGACATCCCCGCTGACCTCCTGACCTTCGCACCACAACCGTCCGAGAGACAGCGGCTCTGGGGAGGCAACGGCAGATCGTCCGGGTGGTTTTCTGGCCCAGAAATAACAGGAGAAAGCTCCCACACCAAGAGCTTTGTGTGAGCAGCCGGAGCCCGAAATATCGGGTTCCTCTGTGACATCGAGCGCCATTGTTCGCCATTGTAGTTTATTTTAACTTCGCCACACATACTCCAAGCTGCCGATGTAAACACCAGAGCAGCACAAGTGTATTCTTCACCCATAAAAGCCCAGAATTAGCTCGCTGTTCAACCCACTATGTGAAAAAGAAGAGTCTACGTGAACAACATCCTCCAACAAACTGGATTCTTCTCATTTCAGACAACACACATCAACTCCGACAGCGTCTCTTCCAGTGTGGGATCCTGATCCCATCAGTCCAGAGTCACTCAGTCCCAAAAAGCAAATCCAGCCTGTCAATGCGATTAATTGGAAGCATGTGCGGCTCTGCAGAGGACCAGACAACGTCTTTAAATCATCCTCTCGGACGGGGACCAGAATCAGTTCAGCGGCTCCGGAAAAACTCCCGCCAGCCGCAGTCCGCTTCGATCCGAAACGCCCGAATCGATACGAAGAGGCGTCGTCCGCGTGCATCAGATGAAGGAATTATCCAGCTTTACAGCAACTCACTTCAGTGAGGCTGAGAGGTGATTTCTAACATGGACCAGACGCAGGCAGAGCGTTACGGGGGGAGCAGGAGGGGGGAGAGGGGGGAGGGGGCTGCATCTGAAAGGGAAATACACTGGGATTACTTGGCCATATACGCTGAATGGCCGCTCTCAGTGCCCCACACACACACACAGGCCTCCACCGGTGCCTCTTGCTACAATAACCTACTTCCAGCTGTGGTGCAGATGTGCATTTCAGGGACCAAGTGGGCTGATTGGAGTGAAAGAAGCAGGTTGAGTTGAAGCAGAGACGCAATTAGTTGCAGGATTTAGGTCACAACTTTTGAGCGACCAACAGTTCAGTTGACTAATTGTTTGACTAGTGTGTGTTTGGGGTTAAAGGGAGGCTGAAAAAGGCAACGTGAACCTGCTCCGCTCGAGCACCCCCCCCCTCTTTGTTTACCCAGCTTGTTTGACAGAAGCGACAGCAGACTTTAAACTTGACTTTTATTTTGGCGCGGCAGTCGCACGTCTCACAAGCGGGCCTTTGTGTCTGCGAAGCTCACATGGTCGCGCCGCGACCCCGCTCCCGAGTTGCGGCAGTTTTTCCACGAGGGCCCCCCGAACGCGTCAGGAGCCGCTGGAGGGAATGAGTAAGAGGTCGCTGCCCGCCAAGGAAAGCGCCGCCTCTGTGCGTCCGTGAATCCGAGACGTAGGGACGGCTCAAGAGGACGATCGAGAGAAATCCCGCCGCGAGAAGTCGCGCCTGCGATCTGCGAGGGGAGGGGAGGGGGGGGGGGATGAAACCGAGAGCAGGATGGAGAGGAAGACCTTCACTCACCGCTGTCAGGAAGCGTTTCCTGGCACATTGTGGAGAAATGTCATCCTGTTGCTCTGAAACCGACATTTTCCAGTAAACTCACGAAATCCAGCGAGCGTTCAAAAGATAAATGTGGAGGGAGAAACCGTCCAAACTTTGTGTGACTTGCGTGGAGGCAGAAAATAAATCAAACTGCTTGAACGAATGACATTGCGTCCTCCAAGCGTTCCAAATAAACTGGTAAAGTTGTGCTGTTTACGCTGAACCGCAGATAAGAGACCATCAGATCGGTTCCCAGAGGGGAAGCACGCAATTTATGATCATGTGAGTCAAATGTTTTAAATTAAGTTACTTTAAATGAATTTCAGAAGTACGTAAACATGCCAATATATCAAGCAAGTGACCCGAGAGTGACACCCCCCCCCCCCACACCCCCTCCTTTCACACCACACAAGCTTACAGTAACCAAGAACGGCAGGAATGCAGACGTCAAAAAAAGCCCCCTGAACACGTGGCGGGAAGAAAAACAAAGTTTGGAAACCCGAAGACGCCGACGTTTTAATCTAATTTCAGGCCAAATACAGCAGAGATCCGCTCGGCTCTGCACCTGGAAAACAAACAAGTTCCCCCCGCCCTGGAGGAACCCGCGTGGGTCTTGATGAAGGCGGTTGTATCGCTGGCGAATCAAATATGGACGTGAAAGCAAGAGGCCTCCGGCGGAGGATCCTGCGAGCCATCAGCCGTGAGCCGCACGAGTCCAGCCGGGATACAAATATGGTGAGCGATGGACGAGGGAGGAGGAGGAGGAGGAGGGAGGAGGGGGGGTGAAATCCTTTGTTATGCTTTCGGCTCTCTGCCTGGAAGCCAAGACACCATCATCATCATCATCATCAGGGTGGGGGGGGGGGGGGCTGCCAGCGGGTCATGTGGCGCCCGAGGAGCGAGGAGTTTCCTGCAGAAGTCGACTCAGTTTGGTCCTTTTTCCACTTTAACAGTGAAAAACCTCAAAACACAACCGAGTTCCACACAAAAACAATGAAAAATCAGGCTCCCTTGGAACACCGACTCAGTAGGAACTAAAAAGTGCTTATCCTAAGGTACCACCAACTCGCAAAACCTTAAGAACCAAATGCAATTTAATAGGCACTGATGGGAAAGTTACATTAATGAAGTTAAATGGAGAAAGTCTGCGCATTTCTAGATATCTTATCTCTATAAAATACAGTCAAATAAACCAGAATCCACAAAAATGTGTTGAAACGAGAAGAAATATCAAAATCACACAAAAATGTGCTTTTGAAACGTAAAAGGATAGAAAAATATCCAATACAATCATTGATCTTTTCAGACTTTCAATCAATAGCCAACCGTTAGGTTGCAGAAATCCACCAAAACAGTGAAATAATCTTCTAAAATAATAACAGAGGGAACTTTGTATCATTCCTTGTTTGCGACCTGCATTATTTCATTTAAAATCATCAACTTTCCCTTAAAAAATAACGTTTGTATAGTTCCGATTGACAGTTAAGCCAAATTTGTCTCAATCGACGCGGAGGACAAGCGAACTTTTCGGGGGTAAGTGGGTGTAAAGTTGGTCTAATTGCCGGTAAACTTACGGTTTGTGGGCGTAAAACGACTTCCGGACGAGGCGCGAGCTGGAGACGTTACGGCGGTTTGAAGTCCAAACACTTTGAGAGCGCGTCGGTCAGCGGAGCTTCATGGCCGCGAACCCCTTCCCATTGAATCTCTCCCCGGAATGAAGTTTCTCCGCGTCCCGGCCGGGAAAGTCGGAGCGAGTGACGTCAAGCCGCAGCCGTGCGTACGGACGTGAAACAGGAAGTGCGGCTTCACAACAAAAGCTCGCGTTCTCAACGAAGAAAAATGCATTTCCTGTGTTATTGTGACGAAGTTGAAACAATAAAATATCCCTGAAACTGAGAAGCAAATTCATAAAATGTGATTGAAAAAGAATGAAAAACAAAATAATTGTTTATTAATGAAAAAATAAATAAATTAGTAAATAAACCAAACAGTTAAGAATAAAAATAAGAATTTGATGTTTTTTCCAATAATGTTTTGAACCCAGAAAAGTGGGGGGGAAAATCAACACAAATGCAACACGGCAGGAACACCTGTGTGAGTACTCACAGCAGATAATGAGAAAATAGTAAAAGTACTCCGAGCCACATTAGATGCCCAGTAAAAGCTCTGCTCAGAGCCATCGAGGTCACATTCATTTCCCGTCAATTTAACGATAATCAACGCTGTCGTTACATATCACATTAAGGGGAGTGAGTCATTTCGTGGCCAGGAGGTGGAGCTAGAGCTACTGTCAAGACAAGGTGAGAGGGCGCCTGTGTTTCAGCATGAAGTCCAACATGAAGTCTGCAGAAAGATGGAGTTTTTGCGTTCACGTAGAAACGTTTCCCTGCAGCTCTGAAGCAATAAACACATTTTAGCAGCACTGAACTTTCATGTAATTAGGATGCTCAGACTGAGATGAAACTTCAACTTGCTGCAGTTGAGGATTATTATTTCCTTTACCAGGAATTCACTTCCAATTAAAGAGAGGCTGACTGGATGAAACTGATAGGCAGCGACAAATTGCGGATTATTTCGAGGCTAAATTGAGCCTATGACGATGAGGAATCAATAACGATGTGGATTTATTGCATTTCTGCAAGATATAAACCAGCTGGGTGCTGATGCCGCCATTAAATGAGGCATAAAAAAAATCAGATTTTTCGAGTTGAAAAACTAAAAGACTGGCTTCACTGGGACTTGAACCGTGATCCCTCCACACTTGATGTAGATGTGATGTCCACTGCACTATGGAACCCATCTGCAATACTGCTGTTGAAACTCCCTAAAAATAGGTTCCATTTGACACACGGCATAAAGAAATTTGATTATTTTTTGTTGGAAACCTATAAGATTGGCTTCACAGGGATTTGACCCAACTTCCCTAAAAATCAGTGCCACTTTAAGAGGGTATTTCCTAAAATGACACGCTGCTCCTGCTCTGAAATTGAAGCATCATTTTCTTCTATATTTCACACCAAAATATACAGCCTGTAAAATAAACTGTACCAGCTTTTATGGGAAACTTTCCGAAATGAATGAATTTTTTGGGTGAAATCCCATCAACATCACTTCTATCTTGAACCTGATAAGGTGATACCTCACGTTTCCCAGCAAGTAAGTCGTACTTCACCATTTCTTTTAGCTTTTCACTCCATCTTGGAGGAATCCTGAGGAACCGCAGCCTCGATGGACTCGATTGTTCGCACACGTCAGGGGTCGTCTTCAGAGAAGTTAAGCAGCTAAAAGCTTCGACTTCTGGCATCGCGGCCTAATCGAGTGAAGTGTCTCCCAGCCGCAATCACCGGAGATGATGTCCCCAAAGCATCGCCATGTACAGCGTGACGGTTTTAGTGGCCATGGCAACCGTGTTGCTTGGAAGTACCTACACATCCCTGCAACGGTACCTTTCTGTTTTTTTAATTGGTCACCGTGTTGATGGGAGCCAGAGGAGAACAAACACTGAGCTGAAAGGATGTCAAGATGTTCTGGCTGGAGACGCAGCTGCGGGCTGAGGTCGAGTGCTGGCGCTCGTGCACACGGAGGCACTTCGCCCCATCGCCCTCACCAAACGTATGGCTATTGTAGCAATAGATTAGGCCTATTTGTCGTTGTACAACACAGGTTCTCATGTTCATTCAGAGGAGAGAAAACTGAAAATAAGCGATTATTTGTTGGGAAAAACATCAACAAATACACAGAGACAAGTTTTATGGAGGACAGTACGAGACGTTCAACCTGTATTTGACCCTTTTCTATTGTTACTGTCAACATAAAGAAGACAAATAACAAGGAAAGCTTCGAAAAACACACACTTAACTCGTGTAATAAAGTTTAAGTCCGTGCTGCTGCTGCTGCTGCTGCTGCTGCTGCTGCTGCTGCTGCTGCTGCTGCTGCAGGCGTCTCTGCTCATACACAACTTTTAT
>JASSRZ010000032.1:2032540-2052977 GCA_032164315.1 Malacoctenus gilli | reverse complement strand
CTAAATATCTTGCTTGATTAAATTAAATTAAATTAAATTAAATTAAATTAAATTAAATTAAATTAAATTAAATTAAAAAAATACAACAAATACAAAAAATACAAAAAGTACAAAAAATTATTATTAATTTGTTATTTTGCTACATTATTAAAGCAAAACAAAAAAAAATTGAAATCAGAAAAAGGGAAAAATATATTTTCAAAACTAAATAAAACAAATACAACAAAATAAAGTTTAAAAAAACAAAAAATAAATCCTAAAAAATAAAAATAAATATGCATAAAGGGGGAAAGATGGTTAAAGCTGACGTGATGTTGACGGTTCACTCCGAGTTTATTCCAGAAAGACGCGAGCAGCACATGAAAGGGTTAAAGGTGTCCGTCCCACCAGAACGTCTCCGGTATTGACAGCGATCACATCAGTCGACTTCTACGGTCGGATTTATGGCCGTTCTGTCAATAAGCGGAGCCATTAAGCTTCTTTACTGCTTCAGGAAGTCACCAAAAAAAGCCTCTTTTTTCACCTCAAAGCGTCTCAAACTAACAAAGAACAAACTCCAAACAAACAATCAACCCAACATGATTTTTTGCGTCACGTCGCTCGCAGGACCAACTCGTTTCACTGATCTGGAAGCAGCTTCACCTCCATACTTTTGTTACGCAACCACTGCGGTCGGGAAATAATTAGCTCCGCTCGGCGAGACGATCCGGTGGCGCTTCGCGGAGCAACACGACGCCTAATGAACGACTCTGACAGCGTGAATTATCCTCACAGTCACACAAAAGCTCCCAGCCTCCAAAAATAACCCGATACAGGATTTATCAAGGATGTAAACAGTGTTAACGTTCAACTTTTAATGCTGGAAAATTAAAAAACAATAAAGTTGCAGACCTTAAACAACGTGAAAAGTGACTTTTTTGGGGCGGTTTTCTTGAATTTCACATGAAAAAGGGATGAATTCTCTGTAAATTTATCACAATATTATCTTAAAATATTAGTTTGGTGGATTTCTTCACAAAAAAAAGACATTTGACGATAGAAAAGTCTTGTTTTAGCGCAAAAAAAGCTTCAACTTTGAATGTTTTATTCACTTTTCCACATGTTGAAGCAGACACTAGAGGCTCACACCTTTTCCTTTGTTTATCTCGCCGCTAAGTAGCGTGAATCCTGTCTGCCGCGTCTCCTGAAGGTCACGCTGACTAAGTTTGATCGATGCTTAAACTAATAAACAGAGTTGGCTGTAAAAGTGCTGCTCTCGCTTGCAGACAGCTTTGAAACTCAACATTTTGGCTCCTAAAAGCCTGAATTGACCAAAAAGTTGAAATAAAATGTGAATTTTAATTAAGAACCGAATGCATTTTGACTTTTAGTTCCAGGTCAAGACAACTTCAGACCATCGCAGGTGGTTTTTTGATTAAACCGGGAGAAAAAGTCGATAACGTTTGCCAACAGTCGATCCAAACCGGACAGATAAGGAGTGTGGAGGCAGCAAATAAAGCCGCGATCCGTCCGCCGGGAGCCAGTTTGTCACCGCTGGAGGATTTTGTCGGCTCTTTGCGGGTGAAAAGATGCTTCTGGCGCCGTGTGTGTCCGTCGCAGCAGGTGCTGCAGCCTGCTCAACAGGTGTTATGTAACACCGAACCTTATGTAACCGCCTCAGCTTTGGCTTTTATTAATAACCACCCAGCCAGGTTTGTGTTTCGGTCCTTTATTAACCTTGGAAATATCAGGAGGAGGAGGAGGAGGAGGAGGAGAAGAGGACTTCAAAGAGCAGCTTCCTCGCTGTCTCTCACACGATGGTGTGTTTGTTTGGGTGTCCGTGCTGTTGACTTCTGTCAAATGTATCAGCGGACTCTAATAAAGTCGGCGAGGCTGCCGCGGTTTATCCAGGGATTAAGTGTCCTCGTCGCCTCCTTTTGTCTCTCGAGAGATTTCGTCTGCAGCTATTCAGGGAACGAGCGATGAACACATTAACACCGATTCACTTTTTTACATTTTTTTCTTACTATTTTTTCAAATCTATATTTTTGACTCTAATATTTATTTTTTTATGAAATGTTTTTGCATTTTTAAGCTTAAAATTTTTCTTAAAATTTGAGTGGTTTTCATTTTTAATCAAATTTTTATATCATTATTTTTACCTTATTTTTTCCAAACTTTATTTTTCTAAATTTTATCTACTTTTTAGCTTCATTAAAATTTTCTTTTAAACAAATCTCTTTGATTTTATTCACTTTTAATTGTCGTCTATGTCTTCCTGTCTGCTACTCACTATTTTCACCTATTAAACCTCCAATCGGCCGTTGAGGTCCTTCTTAAATAAAGTTTGATTGAATAATTGGTTGATTAAGCACATTTCATTTACACTGAGTAATAAAACCCACCACAGATTAAACCAACAATCGACACCTTGATTGGCTCTGATTGGTTATCTCGCCGTCCAGCCGTCTCGCGTCCCCGCCGTGCTCGCGCCGCCCGCCGCCGTCGGAGATTAGCGCCGTCGCTTCTCTCTAAATGGTGTTTAATTTTTGCAGCACCAGAAGTGGGAAGAGGGTTCGGTTATGCAGTCCAGCGCCATGCTTATTGAACATCCAGGTTACCATGACAACCGCTCAATCAGAGGGCCGATGAAATGTGGCTGGAGTGAAGGAGGCGGTCAGACGGCGGACGGAGGGGCCGCGGTTCAGTTCCCTTCGCGACGATCGCGACGTTTCGCGTCCACGTCTGTCCGTCCGTCCTCCATCGAACGCAGGCTGGACCCCCGGGGGACCGCCTGTCCCTCACAGGACAAACACGTGACCATCACTCAGGAAAAAGTCGGGGAATTACAGGAATTCGGTCTCCCGGTATCAGTCAAAGCCCCGCCCACCACCTCTCTATCGATCCGCTGACCTGAGACGGATCACATCGCATGCAAAGCACACACACTTTTGTGTGTGCGTGGGCGGGTTTCAGCTGGGAACGATAGCTCACACACGCGCGACCGTCGGCGACATCCGTCTGACCGCACGGCGTCCTCACGTCCAGGCGCTTCATCACGCGGCGGCAGGTCGAACTTCGGGTTTTATCGGCGGTAATCAAGCTTCAGGCGGCAACACAAACCTTCAGATTCTCCCACTGATTCCCGCCATCACAGTTTCCAGACGACTGATGTGTACGTTTGATTCACAATCAGCGTGGAGAAAAGTGGGCGTCGCCGTGATGTTCATGTATTTCGAAACCACCAAAGAAGAGCGATAATCACGACCTTTTGATGCGTTTCAGTGCGACTGCTGGACTTTCCGGCGCCTCACAAGCCTCGATCCGTCCTTTGTGCGGCCGGACCGATGAGCAATCCCAACACGTGGGTGAACGACACTTCGCTTTGTACCTGAACGCCTCCTGACGTGTGTGGAGAGCGCTTTCTCATCCACGCTGCACGGAGGCCTGGGTCACGCGGGGACGCGCCGCGATCAGCGCCATGCCGGCCGCCTGTCCTCAGAGCATTGTGGGTAAATTCAGACCTGCAATTTCCAGCAGACAAACTCTGATTCACCTGAAAGCAGCGCCTGATTGAACGATGGACGTTCACCTGGAAGATTGCAGGTTACGGACAAGCAACAAAGGATAAAAACCTTTTTTCTGACCATCTAATAATATTTATTAATGCTGCTTTTTTTCTCTCATCTTTGTGCTTTAAAATCTGCTTCAATTTTGTTATTTTCTTTGGGGAAAAAAGCAGAAAAAGGCAGAAAAATTCAACCTATTTTTATCGAGGAATGAAGAACAGACGAAAAGTTCACATCAGGCGGAATAACTTTACCAGGACGCAGTCGAATGAATACGATTAACTGAAGAAAAGCACAATTTGTTTCGTTGTTTTAGGTGCTACATAAATAAATAAAGATGCATTTGTGGGATGAGCTAAAGAGTCAAGTTTGAGATTTGAGAAAAATGAATTCTGGTGCTGAAAAACGGAAAGAAAAATGTAACAAAAACCTTAATTCAACAGACAAAAAATGTAGTTTTACCCCTAAACAATAAGAGTAATCTCAGTACACCAGAGTCTCAAGAAGACAGATTGTTTCAGGCTCGCCTTGCCGCCAAAACAGACAAGATGGAGGGCAGACGGCGAGCTCATTATCTCCCGCGCCGCCACGCGATGATCGAAGAGGACGAGAACGAACGAGCGCTCGGCGAGCAAACCAGACGGATTCCGGAGTCGCAAAGATCTCAAGATCTGATCCGAGACTTCTTCCTCTGCAGCAGCGCAGTGGGAGGGGCCACAGAGAGAGGAGGCGGGGCCTCGGCGAGTGCCGCCGTTAATGTAAATTAATAGTGACTGCAGCGCACTGCCTCTGGTTAACATAACGACTTCACCTGAGGGGGCCGGAGCGCCGGCCAGGCAGAGGTAATTGTTCCCAACGTCCCAGCGAGGCGCTCGCAGCGTGATCAGTCACCGCCATCGTGTGTGTGTGTGTGTGTGTGTGTGTGTGTGTGTGTGTGTGTGTGTGTGTGTGTGTCACTGAGAGGCAGAGACGAAGGACAGACTGTGTTTTATCACAGAACGAGGGGCCATAAAGTGAAGCTCTTGTTTCCAGCATATAGAGACGCTGCTTATCTGTGACTTATGTGTTTATCTATAAACTCACCACCTCTAAATGATACACAACCCCCATGTTGTGTCGTCCTGCAGCCCGACAACAACAACAACCAGGATTCAACAGCGGCAGCGTCGTCGTTGGAGGAGAGGAAGCAGCTCAGGTGGATCATGCAGACTTCCACGAGACGACGGCGCCTCCAGATTGATATTCAGCTTCAGTAAAAAAATCAATCACGAGACAAAAAAAGAACAAGCGCCGCGACGCTTCCACAGCTGTCCGATCAATAACGGATCCGCGGCGATCGCGCCGGAGCCTCCTGTCCTTGCAGATCGCCATGTTCCTCGTGACGCCAGTTGAAACGAAAACAAAAGAGCAAGTTTGGGTAATCTAATTGCGTTCGGTGTCACGAGGACCAAAAACAAACACGAGACTCTCCGCAGAGCGCCGCCGCGACGAACGACGGCGCGAGCGCTCACGGAGGGCGAGCGCGTGCTGGGAGACGTTTATTATTCATATAAAACTCCACGCAGACAAACAAGCCCCCCCCCCCCCCGCCTCCCCGCTCCCTGTTTTCCTACTGTCGCAGGTGGAGGTGGGGCGCGACGGCGAGCGATGTCTGACTGTGGTGGATGTTGGCGCAGACCTGGCAGTTAACCTTTAAATGGCCTAATTAAACCCGCGAGCCATTAGGAGAATCCGTGATTAAAGTGGAGCCGCTGGGGGGGGGGCAGCGAGAGACGTCGTCCTAACAGCTTATCGGCAAATCAACCCTTTTCTCTGAACAGGCCGCCGGTAAGTCGGCTTCCTTTTGTTGCGGCGTCTAATTGGTGCGCCGGCTTGCCGGTTTCTGCAGGCGTCCATTAGGGTCGTTTTCTTTCCTTTTTTTTTAATATCGCTGCTGCGTTCGCTGACGTCTTCTGATCGACTCCCGGGACGTTTCATTCATCACAACAGAAGGTCAGAGTTTAATTACTGCCGGGAAACGGCGACGTGGCGGCTTCGCCGCTCATAAAAACCGCATTACAATGCCAGTAAAGCTGTAATGTCAGCCGGCGAATTTACACCCAACCTGCGAGTTTTCGTCGACGGCGTTGAATCTCTGTGACGTCACGGCAACATGCCATCGTGTCACGATATGTAGTTTTTACATTAGTGGAACGTTGAAGCTCTGGTGGGTTTTCTCCCACTTCAGAGACGGCGCTTTACGACCTCAAAACGGCGCCGCGTCTTCTAATTTCAAGCGTATATCAAGCGAGACGGCGGCGCTCTCGGGAGGCCGAGTAAACGGCGCCCGCAGCCAACCAGCATTATTTGGAATAACTAGGAGAAAAGAGTCGTTTTAGCAGCCGCACCACCGCCGCCGCCGCCGCCGCCGCCAGCCCGTTTGGTGACGAATTGATCCGCCGTGCGCTCGCCGCTCCCGGACGATTATCCCGTAATCAGGATCCACCGAATGCAACTTTGCGAGGAGTCTCTTCTCGCCGCCTCGTGCTGATGCATCCAGATTTGCGATGATGTCGCCGCCATTTTTCCGAGCCGATCAATCCCGGCTGTGATTTCGGCGCCGTGCCGTCGTGTCGCGTTCCCGCCCACGAATGTTAACGATTACATCTTTTCTCAGTTACAGGACCTCCAAACCCAGAGAGTCCAGTCAGGTTTTCATCCTGGGATTTTATTTTGAAAGAGCGTTTGGCTTCGCTGTAACGCTCAGACAACACAAGCAATCCAAGCGAGGACCATCACCAGCCTGGCTGTCAGTGTTCAGAGCGATCCAGAGCAAACTTTTCACACCTTCTGCCAGAAACATCGGCACTTTCGCCTCCAACTCGCTGACATTTAACATGACATTCAATGTTTTCCTTCTGTGTCCTCCTGCGATGGAAATAAAACGCGACCAGAGACGAGAAACGACTTCCACCCTCTCGTTTTCTGCCGGAACGTCGACTGTTTGGAAACCTGTCAGAGATCCTTTGTATTTTTCCTTTCGTCCCGTTTTTACCCTCGGGGTGTTTTTTCCATTCTGACCAGACAAAAAGCCTTTTTTTTTTCAAACCTCGGTAATCTAAAATTAAATGCAAATGCTGACGCTTTGTATGCCGGTCTGCAGCCGCCACTTGTTTCTTAATCTTATTTCATGTCTGCTTATTTGCTGATAAACATTAACCGTTCGAGGGAAGCGCGAAAACCAAACTCCCAAAATTAAACCTCAAAGGTCTGAAAAAAAGTGGCAAAGTAATAACAGGTGCTGGACTTAAACGAGCGGCTCCGTCGTGACTGATTTTATGGCGTTCGTGAAAGATAACTCAGCCTGAGAAGGCGTCGTTACGTAACGGCGGCTACGAGCGAGCGCTATCTCATCAAACGTCTTTGGGCGCAAAGTTAAATCCTTCAAAGGTGGAAGATTAAATCAGCGTCAGACGAGGATGAAGGAGGAGGATCGATTCAGATTGAGCGTCATCGCCACATCTGAGGCCATCAAGAGCTGAAAAAAGAAAGACGTCATAAAAGTATTCGATTACTATAGAACGAACGTTACGACCGGCATCCTTCACCGTCCTCAGGAGACGGAGCGCAGCATTGATTGTTTGAGTACCAGCGGCTGTCGGTGTTAAAGAAGACAACGCTTCGCAGCTGCAAAAACAAACAAACAACCTTTCAGTCTCAGACAGCAAAACAATCAAGTCCCTCCAATCAAAAACAAATAACGCGTCCTCTCTAAGAGCCGAGTGTGTGTTCAGACGCTACTGGCGCCGTCACGCCATCAGCACCTGAAAACGTGGAGTTAACGCACTAATTAGTGCATTAAAATAACAACCAGCTTGTATTTCTTGAAATTAACTCCAGAAGTCACAACTGTTGGACATTGCTAATGCGAACAGGTTCAGTTTCTTCTCCAGCGAACAAGAGTTTAGTGGAATAGTCACTGTTTGATGCTAAAAATTGCCAGATTAGAGGGAATTAAAGATGTTTAGACTGGCTGTGATCTTTCAGGCGTCCTCTCGTGCTGCCAGTAAACGACACAACACCTTTGGGCGACGCTCCTGCGAAAGCAGTTTCTCTCAATGAGCAGGAAGGAGAGTAAACTCGGCTGTTTGCTGCAGAAGCCTCGTTTCAACGCGTTTGGAAGCCGACGACGAGACGTAATTGTGATGTAAATCAGTGGCGGTACGAAAAAAAAGTGATAAAAGTCACCTCGCCGAGAGGAGCGGGCCGTTTTATAATCCCTCTCGTCTTCCTCGCTTGTCGTGGCGTCGACGCTCTAATGAAAGCGCCAGCGAGGGGTTGATGCTCGCACAAAGGGAACGCCGATTACTTCTGCGTTGAGCATTAACATAATCGCACGCCGACCCTTCATCAAGCCGCCGTTCCCCTCCATTCGCCGCATCAATTAGCAACCGCCAACCGCCGTTAAAAAGTGCTTTTTAAGAGCGCCGGTGATTTGCGGCGTCCTCGCCGCACAACAAACGCCGTTTATTTCTCCCCGGGACGCCGTTCTGGACGTAAACAGAGGACATTAACTGGGAGACAAAGGCAATCTCGGGGAATAAAACACTCTGGAGGCAAGAGAAGCACCAGTTGTCTTAAATACTCTGAAGCGCACGATGAAAGGTCAGTTTAACGACGCTGGTGCCGAAAGTGAAGCGGTGAAGCAGGAAGCGTCCAGACTGAAGCCCGCTGAGGCAGGAAAAACCTCCAGTATGGCTCACATTAGCTGCGTTTGACCAAATGAAGTCTGATTAGCGGATTCCAGCTCAGAACAGAAGCTGATTATTTTGCCCGTCTGTCGGTTAATTTCCTGTTCTGGAGAGCCGCCAAACAGCTTCCTGCTTCTGGCTGCAGCACACTGGACGCCAGACGCGCGGGAAAGTGGGGAACGTTTAGTTTCGAGCTGAGAAAGAGATTTTCAGCTCTGAAATTCTCCCAAAGGATGACGCTGCTCGGGGAGAACGTGCAAACTCAACGCTGCTCCTAACTTTTGCATGTCCGACGTCCAGAATCGATCGCTTTTGCACCTTTTGTCGCCTCTTTTCCTTCAAAAACGCCGGCCGGATTTTGGGAGAAGCGTCACCGTCGCTTATCGCCTGTTTTCGTTCGCCTCTTTCCCCACTTCCAGTTTCCCTTGGCTACAGCTCCTGAACCTCCTCCTTCTCCTCCTCCTCCTCCTCCTCCGGAGCATCAATAAAGACAAGAGGAGCCACTGAGGAAGCTGCAACGAGGTCGCTGCTGACGTGGCGGCGACGAGGATCCTTGAACTTTGCGACTTCGTCCTCTCCTGCTTCCTCCCGCAGTAAAGCGACCACAGTGTTGCTTTTGTAACTTTTAATGTTTATTTCCTTTTGCTGGGAAGGAGGTGGATTTAATCAACTTTTTCCTCTTTTACAGACGTATAAAAACAGAACTGAATTACAGCACTTGAAGGACACATTTTGGTGCGTTTTTCGGAAAAAAAACAGTCCTTGAAAATTGTTGCAGTTGCAACATGAATTGAAGTTTCCTTATTTTGTTGAGTTTGCATGTTCTCCCAAACAAAATAGGAAGTTAGTAAGACTAAATGTGGTTTCTCTGCTGTTCAAATAGACGGAAAAATCAAGTTAATGGTTGTTTTTGCGCAAAATTTCAGCAGTTTCGAGTATCAAGTGAATCGAACAGACTTATTCAGCCAATCAGCTGTTCGTCACAGTCTTCCTCCATCCCTGAAAGTGGACGGAGGACCTGTTGGATGCAGCGGAGGGCGGAGGGGGGAGGAGGGAGGAGGGAGGAGACGCAGCGGGTGGCCAGCTCTCCAAAAGAAAAAAGAAAAAAAAAAGCAAAGTAATCCCGTTACTGACACGAGCCAACGGGGTTGAGTATCACACGGCCGCGCGTCCCCATTGGACGCGGCGAGGGCTGGACCCGCGGACCCCCCGCCGAGCGTTTTACAGGCGCAGGCAGCGCGAGCGGCCAGTCGCAGCTCGGTGCGCGCCGGGTATGGACGAGGACGCGGCGCGGCGCCTCCCTGCTGACTCCCGCGGACCGGCTGCGCTGTGCGGCGCGTGAGGGAGCGGAGCCCAAATGAACCGCCGCCCGCCCGGCTCCTCCGGCGTGCAATGGCTTAACAGGAGAGACATGAGCGTCCGGACGGAGGACAGCATCACCTTGTGCCAGCGGGCTCTGCAGATCGTCACGGAACTTTGTCTCACGGGACACGTCGACCGCGAGAAATGCTCGGATATTTTCCCCCTGGAGAGCAACATACCAGGTAAAGGACACGCAGGTAAATAGACACAAAGTCATCATTTCTCAATGAAGACACTTTTCTTTCCTGGAATAATCGCTCTAAATCCGCAGCATCCGACGGAAAAAACAACAGAAAATCGACTTTTTAGATCGGAACTTTAAACGCTGATTTCATCTCAGACTGCTGAACTGTGGAACTGTGTTTACCGACCTGTTGCACGTCTCGCTGCAGCAACAACTGGAGCGAGGATGCGACTTTTACTGCCAAATCTGCGTGATCTCAGTTTAATGACGAGTCTGAGACGATGAACGTCACAAAAATGAGCTTAAATAAGCGAATTCTGTGTACAAAATGCGTATTTTTACGCTTTTTTTATGATGCATGGAGGGATAATTTCACTTGTTGCTTCTATTTGAGCTCAAAAAGTACAAATTGCAGAGTAAAAATGCAGCAGAGGGGAGGTCAGGATGCCCCCCCCCCAGTCTGATGAAGGTTTATTCTGATTTTTGATGGTCCTGTTTTAATTAGGAGGTGCACATGCTGCCCCCCCCCTTTCTTACAGCCTGCTTTCTCTCCTCTTTTTTCTCCTTCTCCTCTGCATGTTTGTCTGTCGTCGTCGCCCCCCCCATCCCACCCCCCCCCCCTCTGCGTGCGTCAACTTTGTCCTGGTCTGTGGGGGCGCGTGTAGACCTCTCGATAAGCCTGCTTGCGGTGGTGGTGGGTTTCTGTGGCCTCGCCCTGTTGGTAGTCTCTCTCTTTGTCTTTTGGAAGCTGTGTTGGCCCTTTTGGAGGAGCAAGGCTCTGTCGGCGCACGCCGAAAATGGCCTCCACGTGGGCTTCCCCGAGCAGCCGCCGCCGCCCCCTCCGCCGCCGCCGTCGTCGCAGCAGCAGCCGCGCGGCAACGCGCCACCGGTCACTGAGTGCAAAGTGTCGGAGGTGGAGAAGAAGTACCCGCTGGAGGCCAAGGCCAACGGGCGGAGCACCGTCAAGCTCCTGGAGGCGGCCATGAAGATCAGCCAGACGTCGCCGGACATCCCCGCCGAGGTGCAGACCGCCCTGAGGGAGAAGCTCAGCCAGCAGGCCAAAATCCAGCGGCAGACCACCGAGCCCACCTCCTCCTCCAGGTACCCGCACGAGGACCCCACCCTGTCTCCACCCATCTGTTTCAAGGTCGTCTCAAAAATCCTGCGACGTCACTCGTCAAGTCAGAGATCGCTTCTGTTCCAATCAGCTTTCTTGGAACCGAAGGTACTAAAAAAGTACCTTTCGGGAGATCTTAGAGTCCCCAAACACCAAGTAGAGTCGAGCTGAGGACTCGCTGGTGGAATAAAAAAATCGTGTGACGCTGGCAGTGCAAAAACTGAGCTGACAGTTGGTGACAGCAGCGCCGCCGTCCTGGAGGTGGTTTTGGCTCGCTTCGCCGGCGTCATCATCGTGACCTTGAAACGTCCACAGACCGCCTTGAACGCGGCGAGTGGCCTCGTCCCCTCCGCGGTTCAAACACTATAATCACCCGTACGTGCCAGTCGAGCTGCCATGGCGACGTCAGGAAGCCGAACCCGGCAATTAAACAATCGGCTCGTGCTCCTCTTTGTTCCCCGACCCCGCGTTTGAACCAGGACGTCCATAATTAGCGCCGCTGCGGGGCGGGAAGTGTCACGGCGGACGGCTGGCGTGGCGTGACGCGCGGCAGGCAGCTGCGCTCGCCGCGTTCTTGTAGGAAGCCGTTATTGACACCCGCGTTGGTGGGATGTTTTTTTTGTGTGTGTCGTTAAGTCTCGTTAATCCAATTACGCGGCCAGTCAAGGTCTTCGCAGAGCGTCGACGCCCACCGGCGACGCGGCGCGGCGCTGCCAGGTTAAAAACGACAAGGACTCTGTTTTTTTATTCAGCGCTTACGCCCACATTTCCTGGCAGCTAATCCACTGATTGTTTTCTGAATGACAAGAAAAAAACACCTAGAAAATAGAAAAATGACGGATTGGAGGCTGAATAAAGCTCCAGATCTTTAGTAAACAGGAGGTCAGTGAAACAAACTGTTCAGCTAATGCTAAAGCTAATCATCTACATCTGTAGCTTCGCTATCTCATCACAGCAATCAGTTACTGCCAAAGTAGTGCAATTACAGCGTCATTTTAGAGTATTACTTCCCGAAATGTGTTGATTTGAAGCGATGGGAAGAACCACAAAGCATGATGGGTAACAACCATCCACCCGTCTCTATTCAGTCCCGCCATTGTTTCGCGCCCGCCGCGCTCGCAGACGACTGACAGCGCTCGCCGTTGTTTACGCGACTCGGATCCAGAGTTTCATTTCCAGTCATTCTCGGCTCCGCCGCCGCCGCCGCCGCCGCCCGCCGGATCACGGCCGATTGTCCTGCTGCCACGAGGGAGGGAGGGGAGGGGAGGGGAGGGGGAGAGGCGGGCAGGTTGCTACGGCGACCAGATTGGCGAGTCGAGTACAGCCGTGATTTTTTGTCAAGAGATGTCAACTTCGCTGAGAATTTGCAGCAGGCAGGTAATTGGTGCTCCGACACTGATAGCCGGAGATGCGTTTTCATTAAGGGCGGCGACGGCGGAGGCGGAGGCGGGAGGGGGAACAAAATATGGGAAATCAAGTTTCTGATATGATCTGGTGTCTTTTTTTTTTTTTTTCCGGGGAGGAACGCGCCGTTTCCTGCCAATAACGCACGCCGGATCTGAAACGGAGCCGCTTCGTCCTTTGGGTGCCCGGAAAAAAATTCAATTTGCGGTGTGTTGGCTTTAAAAGGCACTTTGGAGGCGTCCCAATAATCCAATTGGGCGAGCCACTCTCGCTAATTCTAGCGCACACAAATCAAGGACGCGCCGCTTTAAAAACGGGGTGTCGAACGTGAGGCAGAGGGAGAGGGTCCGAGACCTCCATGACAGTTGGGCGTTTTCAGCAGGGAAAGATGGCAGACGGAGGAGGTCTCGGACCCTCCGACGAGCCGCTTTCGGCCCGTCTGCCTCACGTTCGGCAGGGAAAGACGGCGGGTGGAGGAGGGTTTGTGCCGTTTCAGCGCCTCGTTAGTTTTGAACGAAGCTGGAGACATTTACCGAGCGACCTCCGCCCTTCTCGGCAGGCACAACTCGTTCCGGCGCCACCTGCCTCGTCAGATGAATGTCACCAGCGTGGACTTCAGCATGGACAAAGTGCCGCTGCGCCAGTCGTCCACCGCCAGCATCGGCAGGATCAAGCCCGAGCTGTACAAGCAGAAGTCGGTGGACTCGGAGGACGAAGCCCGGGAGCCCGTGGAGACGTGCGGCAAGCTGAGCTTCTCGCTGCGCTACGACTACGAGGAGCAGGCGCTGGTGGTGCGCATCCTCAAGGCGCTGGACCTGCCCGCCAAGGACTTCACGGGCACCTCCGACCCCTACGTCAAGATCTACCTGCTGCCCGAGCGCAAGAAGAAGTTCCAGACGCGCGTCCACCGCAAGAACCTCAACCCCATGTTCGACGAGACCTTCTGCTTCCCGGTGGTCTACGACGAGCTGTGCAACCGCAAGCTGCACTTCAGCGTCTACGACTTCGACCGCTTCACCAGCCACGACATGATCGGCGAGGTGGTGGTGGACAACCTCTTCGAACTGTCCGACCTCTCCAGGGAGGCGGTGGTGTGGAAGGACATCCACGCCGCCACCACGGTGAGTCCGGGGACTTCTGTGGGGTCACCAGCCATCTATCCGCTCCCACTCGACCTTTAAAGTTTGTTATTTTCAAGTCGCGCCGATTCTCCGAAGGAGCGACTTCCTCTGCACTAAAACACCGGGTGGAAACACCCTCCGTAATCCGAGCGCTTCGGGAAATGCGGCTCATTTGCCAAACGCCCACGCAGCAATCTTCCAGCGACCGCCGGGTGTCCTGCAGACATTAATATCACACCGCAGAGAAGAAATACCAAACATCACTTATTTTAACTCCGCCTAAGCTAAAACAGCAGCGACTGCAGACCTCACATGAACCTTTCCTCTCAAAAATCAACATTCGATCGTGAAATATCACATTTTGCCTTCGAAATAGGATCAATTAAACACTCAAGGTTGGAGGTTTATGCGTCTGTGAGGACAAAATTCAGCATGCAAGGCATGAAAACACTCATTCACACGTACAATGTTTTGGATTTTTCAAAATAAAAGCAGTTGGAAGTTTCTAGAGCCTCATTTTGCCCAAAACGTCAACCAGCCTCCTCTGTCTGATCTCTGGCGCCCCCTCAGGACGAAATAATACTGACAGGGACTTTTCTAGTTCAAGCAGCGCTTGAGTGAAGTTTTGTCGTCTCATCTCAGCCTTGTTTTTCTCCCGCCTGCTTGAAACATCACAACTATCCATTAATACTTTATTTTTATAGATATTGACTGCGATTAAAACAGGGATTTTACCTTTCAAAGTGCTCGCGTGTGACAGAAATCCTTTCAAGACTTACTGAGTTTCCACGCCGCTGTAATTATCCACATCACAGTCGGATAAAAGCTGCGACGTTGACTTGCGACGCGTAATTTTGAACAAAAAATACACGAGAATGTAACGAGAATTGCTCCAAGGCTTTAAAAAAAGCCGTTCAAAAGTCTGCTGCATTTATTTTGTTTTCTCACCGTTTTCCGCACTAATTGAACAGCAACAAATAAAACGGAGGACAGGATGATGGAGCCAGCTAAGATATCGCAAGTAAAACACAGCAATCCAGTCTCGCTGTTGAATTAAAGTCTAATTAATCGAGTATTTATGGAGATTTTCTGTTTGGACCGAAGCCGTGGTGCCTCTGATTGTTGTTATTATCGCTCAAAACTCAAAAAACAGATAAGAAACGAAGCCAGAAGAGACAAACAAAGCAGATAAATACCGTAATAGTCTGGGTTCAAAAAGCTAATTAAATGCACGACTCCCACAATGGAACTCCTCTTCTGTTTGCTTCTTTGTTTTGATGCGTCGAATGAGGCTGGAAACACTTCAAAACGGCCCTAATGCGCCCGTGTCGCGTCTCTTTGTTGTCCCCCAGGAGAGTATCGACTTGGGGGAGATTATGTACTCGTTGTGCTACCTGCCCACGGCGGGGAGGATGACCCTGACCGTCATCAAATGCAGGAACCTCAAAGCCATGGACATCACAGGCTCCTCGGGTAAAACTCGGCGGCGATCGTTGGGGACGCTCGATGCTCCGCCGGCGTCGCCTCTAACGGCCCGGGTGTGTCTCGCAGATCCCTACGTGAAGGTGTACCTGATCTGCGACGGGCGGCGGCTGAAGAAGCGCAAGACCACCACCAAGAAGAGCACGCTCAACCCCGTCTACAACGAGGCCATCATCTTCGACATCCCGCCGGAGAACGTGGAGCAGGTCAGCCTGTCCATCATGGTGATGGACTACGACCGGTGAGTCTGAGCGCGGCGGCGGTGGCGCCCTCTGGTGGGCTAATTCATCGTGTTTCGGAGGTACGCGCTCCCTCGAATGCCCTTGAGTTTTTAACCTAACCTTGAGGTTTCCCCCCTCGTGTGTGTGTGCGTTTTACTCGCCGACAGGGTCGGACACAACGAGGTGATCGGTGTGTGTCGCACGGGGCCGGAGGCCGAGGGTCTCGGGCGGGACCACTGGAACGAGATGCTGGCCTACCCGCGGAAGCCCATCACGCACTGGCACGCCCTGGGAGAGGTAGAGACCCCCTTTCATCCTCACCCCTAAGACGCTCACGTTTACAGAGCTTTACACTCGCCCCTGAATGCAACACGTAAACCGCTTAATTTCTCTTTCTTCCTTTAAAAACAAACATTTAAAGGCAGATAAAAGAGTTTTAGATCAAACGGCCACGTGTGACGGAAACGACGTCCAAACATCCAGAAGTTTCTCTCTCTTTTTTCACCCGTCTTGACAAAGAGCAGCTGTTTCACTCCTCGCTGTGATGTCATGTTTCACAATGTCGTGTCTTTCCCTCTCTTGCCACACCCATTCTCCACCTGACGGGTAGGAAGGCACAGGTGACTACTCATTTTCAGTGGCAACAACTACTTCATGCTCAAAATAAACTGTGATCACAAGCAAAAAAAACTAAATCGCCTCACTGAGATTGGAGCATTTTGTGAAACTAGCGCCTTTTTTTAGATTTTGTAAACTAAAAAAAAAACTAACAAATTAATTTTTAAAAAAAAAAATTTTCGTGAGTTTTTGTAGCATATTTATATATTTTTATAGCATATTAATTATTTGAAATTTTTAGGGGAATTTTAAAAAATAAATAACATAAGTCTAATTTTTTTTGTATTATTAAAATTTTTTCTTTTTTTTTTTAATATCTGAAAGAACCACAATGGTGTTATTAAAGAAAAAACTTCAGTCTGGCCATCGAGAGCTGTAGATATTTTCACAATAAAAGCCTCAAACTGCTGCGTGTTAACAGACATATTGTTGAGAGGCGAGCAGATTTCCACAGCGGAAACCATTCGACGATCCCGACGTGTTTCCATCCTCATTTCGATGTAACCCGCGCTCAGAGGGCGCCGCGCGCCGAGACGAGTTTGCTTTTGATCACAGAGCGTCCGAGCCGAGCGGGAACCACGTGAGGTGACGTTTGCGCTGCGCTCTTCTTCTTCAATTGCAGTGGCCTGGAAGAGCGGCAAGCTTTGAGAGCCAGGGCTCGTGTCCGTCGCCCAAACCGCCGCAGACGCCCTGACGGAGGCCGGCGGAGGGGAACCGGGACCGCCGTTTGTGTTCGAAAAAACCCCCCAACTCATTCTCGCTGTTCCGTTTGTTTACATGTTGAAATTTCACGTGCTTGTTGGAGGTTCTTCAGGTACTCCACAGAGCTGGCTATGCACAGCACTCGCACTCGGGACTTTTTTCCACACGTAATCTTTTCAAAAACAAACGTTTCATCCAGCAAACATTCACGCTGAACCCGGCGCTCGCCACACGGCGTCCTTGACGATTTACCTGCAGCTGCGGCAATTATTTTTCCAACATTTCAAGCGACGCTTTTCAGGCCCAGACACTCTTTTTATTGTGTTACTATTTCTCCTTTAAATGGCACAATTTTCAAAGGGCTAAAGCTGCTCACAGCCTTGGAAAATGTTTACGTGACCATAAAGACTCGGGAGTCACGATGAGCGGAGAGTGAAGGTCACTCAGCGTTCGCGAGGGCGGGCGAGCGAACATCTAAAATAAAACATCCACCGTCGCTCACAAACAAAACAGCAGCGGGAACATGTAGCGGAGAGAGACGTGTTTGAAATCCAGTCAGAGCCTGAAAAACACTAAAAAACGAACAAATACACGTTTAATTTTAACTGCCAGATCCGTGAGCGTTCTGATTACGCACACGGGAAAGATACAACTTCCAAATTGGAAAAAAATTCACCTAAAAGATTTGAAACTCGTCCAAAAACTTCTGTTTTCGAGAATCATTTCAGTCATTTTTAACCATATCTGACGGGGAACAAGCTTGTTTATTTATTTACTCAACATCTCAGCTGTTTTGTTTTGTCTGAATGCTCCCAAAATAGTCTGAAAAAACAGCAACTCAGAAGTAGGAAATTCCCAGTTCAACGGCGTCGTGGGAATCGGAGCTCGTCACTCGGGTTCTCCGCACGCTTTGAAGTCAGACGTTTGGTCGATTTGTCGTTTCTCAATTAAAAAAACGCTTTTTGGGACGCAGAAGATTCTTGTTGTCGTCACGCCGATCGAAAATAAAACATATGTAGCACTCGAACGCACATTTTTCTTCACCTCCATGTTGTAATTCTGTATTTTCGGACATCAGGTGACTACGCAGGACTGTTAGTGGACAGTTGATTGGCCCAAACAAACAAATAAACAAACAAAGAAACTCGTCAATTCAGGGCACAGATGTTTTTCACATGAAGCCATATGAAATTCAGTTCAGTTCACATCTGGTCCGCTTCACCGTCGGAGTAATAAAGAGATTTAACACAGCAAATAGAGTTTAAAAAAAAAGGCTAAATACTGTTATCGAACCTGCACACGCAGTGACTGATGCGTTTCGTGGCCTCGCTCTGTCCTGATATATCAAGATATTTTTACTCGTAGCATGCTCGTCTTCGGGGGGGGTGTTTGAAGTATTTTTCCATCTGGAACTTTTGGTGTTTACAGCTGTAAATATCTCCACTCGTTTGTAAATATCCAGAGAGAAAAAAACAACGGAGACATCGCGACGTCGTTTCTATCGTTTGGTGACGCTTTCGACGGCTCAGACTTTGTGACCGGGTGAAATTATTCTGTATTAGTTGTGAACAATTAGTCCAAGAAAAAAACAACAACAACAACAACAAAACAAACCCAGTGGCGCCGGTTTATCCAGTTCTTCATGTTTAGGAGTTTTAGAGCTTTGAGCTGTCTTTTTTTTGCCTTTTGGTTGAACCTGCATCGAGCAAGAACAACTGCAACCACTGTCCTGATGTGTACAGTTTGTGATAACTTTTGTATGCAATTTAAAGTAAACATTTGGGATATAATTTATTGTATCTGTTTCATATGTATTTTAACAACATAAATAAATGAAAAAAACGCGAAGAGTCGCAGCTCGTGTGTTTTTTCCAGAGGACACGACACGAAATTGCACTTTGTACACAAAAAAACAGCTTGAAGCTTTTATTTTGGCGGTCCACGTCAGTGAAAATGAGTGTCTACTGGCGTTTGGCTTCACTGTGATGTTTTCGCATCTCAGAAACCACTTAAAGACTCTGTAAATGGTATAAAACCAACATGCAAGTGTAATATTGGATCATTTTTCTGAATGTTTTCAGTCGTGACACAAAATAAAAGCCTCTCAGGCGCCGCATGTGGCCCAACTTCCTCTTTTCATCCACATCAAGCAGCTTCGCTTTCCTTGCCAATGAGGCCCCTCCCCCGCGTGCGCTAACCCCATACTTAGCGCTGAGCTGGAGCTGCGGTTAGCGACGGCTAACGGCGCCGCGTGCTGCTGATGCATGTAATTAAAGCCTGGCCGTTTCCTGGACGCCGGATATTTAACGCCGCTCCTCCGCGAGGACGCCGGAGACGACTGGACCAGCTTTTTGTTGCCTCGCGTCAGACGGACACCTGTGGGATGAGTCATTCCTCGCCTAAAGAGTCCACAGAAGAAGAGGACGACTTCCTTTAATTGCTTATTTTATAATTTGAGCTCATTTTAGCGCGAAAAATGTTGGAAAAACTGCTTAAAAATGACGTTTGAGGCTTGTGTTTTCCTAAAAAACCAGCCTCACGTTCCAGCTGCTGGTGTTTATTCACGTCCAACTGAACGAAGACATCTCGATGTACAAACGGAACCGCTTCTCCCCGCCGCCGTTCTCCACGCTGCGCTGGATACAAAGGGTCAAAGGTCGGTTCATTAACGGCGAGGGAAGCGGGGCGGGGGGGCGCTGCTATTAAAAGAACAATTACAGTTAAAGGGGGTGAGTGGACAGACAGTTACGCAATGCCACCGCCCATTAGGGCCTAACGGGGGGGTTTTATAGCTGGCGGAGCCTCCATTAGAAAAAAAAAAAGAGGCGGCTCGCGGCGCTCAGACGTGTGGTCATGTCCAGAGAAGGATTACATAACGCGGCCATCAAATTTACAGCCTGGAAGACCTGCAGCAAATGTGCAGTTTCGGTGCGATTATGCGATTTAAACACCAGAAATTAAGTCTGGTTTCCAACGAGAATCCTTCGAATACGATCAAACGCCGCCGCCCCCCCCCCTCCTCCCGCCGTCGCCTAATGATTTCTCCCGCCGCCGTCTTCATCTTGCCGCCGCTCTGACAGGAAATAACGAGACTCGAGTGTTTAATAGAAACATCAAGGACGCGGAGGCAGATCGTCCCGATCCCCTCCGACGAGAGGAATAGAAATGAAGCTTCTACTCGCGTCACTCAAGGTTAGACGCGGTGGCTCTCTCTCCAAAATAAAAGGTTCCTTGTTTTCAAAATAAAGCAGCAACAGGCTGGTCGTCAGCGAGTGAAGTGAGGCTATAAATAGACGTTTCCCCCCCACGGGTGAAAAGCGAAGGAATCCTCCCTCATCACGCTTCTTCCTTCAATTGATTTGCTCCGACAGAAACACGAATAAACATCCGATAGGTTCATATTTAAAGATTTGACGCTCAGAGACGAGCGTCAAATCTCAAAACGATTCAAATTACTCGTTGAAACGTCATCATGTTGGTGGATTTCACTGAAGCTGCCAAACGGGATCAGTTCATCGGTTTTGCTCATTACTCGGGGTTGCCCAAGGACGCCAAGTCACTGGAGTCAAACTGCCAACTTAAAAAACGTCCAGAATCAAACCGCCCCTCGACTTCAGTCGCTCCGCGATCGTCGGGAGCGGTTCGAAGCGAGCAGCGAGCGAGCGGCCGAGATGGAAGAAAGTTCCTCCTCCTGCAGCTGAAGTGATTTACATGACGAGGAGAGGAAGGGGGGGGGGGGTGTGGCATGAATCACCGTGTGAGGATGCGGCGGCGGTGGCAGCGGCGGAGCGTGCTCCTGAATTTCAATGCGGCCGTTTTCATCGAATGCCGGCGGTTCCGGGCACAGGTGGGGCTCCTCCCGGCAGCGTGGCGCTTCATAACCGGGGAGCAGGAGGACACAGGTGGGGGGGGGGGGGGGCGCGGGGGGGGACCGAGGGGGGGGGGCGG
>JASSRZ010000032.1:1997874-2027450 GCA_032164315.1 Malacoctenus gilli | reverse complement strand
GGGGGGCGCGGAGGGGGACAGAGGTGGGGGGGCAGGAGGGACGGGGGAGGACGACTTCACACATACAAACCAAACTGACTGATAAACAACAGAGGAAATACCCTCACTGTCCAACTCTGTCCATCCAGTGAAGCCAAACACAGGTGGACACGCCCACTTTCGCAGGACCCTTCAAAATAAAAGCGTCCTGTTTTAGATTCTTTAGGTCCTTTGTTTATTCGATGTCACTGGAGCTCGCCGTGGACGCCTGCAACTTCTCTCCTCATGAATGAACGGCTTCCTCGCCGCGTGGTGACTCACAGCTCTGACCTGCGTCCTCACAACGCGGCCGTGGGCGCCAACGCCGCCACCGCCGCCGCCAGGACGCTGTTGGGCAACTGGGAGGGTTTATATTTAGAGAGTTTCCCTGCAGTGACTCACTCGCTCTTCTACGCAACTCTGATACCTGCAACAGGCTGATATTAACGGCGCGTTACGATGCAAAACTGCTCTTTTCGGGGGCGCGTTTCAAACCGCGATTCGCGCGTCATGGACCGCCGGACGCGATGAAGTCACACCTGTAGGCGAACCGAGTGCTCCCAATCAGTTTCCACCGGGCGGTTTCCAGGACTTTCATCCTCCGCCGGCTTGTACGCTGCAGCTGTAACCACTGATCAGCGATGCTGAGAGATTATATAAAGAGGCCTCCCTGCGCCAGCCGTGATTAAAAGGTCAGGAGGAGAGGCACCGCGGGGGGTCAAGACACCCACGAAAGGTGCAAACAGGAATCTCAGGGGGGTCGCAGACGACTGCAAAGGCAGCGCAGAGGAAAAGGCTTTTCAGAATAAGACAGAACAGGCAGGAAACAACTAAAACGTAACGGTAAAAATACGAAAACGAGTTATTATCGTTTTTTCAGCAGGGAAAAGTCCCAAGAATTCTTGACTTGTGCTTGAAAATTGTCAGAAACTTGAGAATTTGTCCTCCTTTAACTGGTGTAATTGCGTCCCATGGATTTCTAAGCCCCGCCCCCAGTATTGTGTTCATAAAAGGAGCAGCGAGGACGTGGTTATCAGCACTTCAGTCACTTGAAACGCGGAGCCTTTCTCCTCTTAATTACAAGTTGTCACCTACAATATCTCCCGATTAAGCCCCCTCGACGGCTCAGCCTCCACTCAGGGGGGCTCGCGTGCCTGCAATTAAGGTGCGGAGCAACGGCGTTCACGTGTGTGCGTGGACTAAGAGCTGGCACTTATGCCGCCGCTCTCCCAGACAGGATGTCTCGGCCTGCTGGAGGGACCGGTGAGATTGATGCCCTGTCTGGGGAGGGGGGGGGGGGCTAAAGCTCCTTTTATGCCCCCTGCTGCAGCCGACTCCCACCTCAATTTGGAGCAGGCTGCAGATAAGCCCAAAGAGCAGCGTCGAAGCGATTCGCTCCTCCCGGACGCTTTTTGAACCGGAAAAAAGACGGTAAAAACAACTCAAGTTTAAGGAGCCGTATTGAGTGATGACAAATGATTCATTCACATGTTCTCTCACTAATAAACCTCAAAAAACAACCACTTCAGTTAACTTAAGTGATTGGAGGACTAATCAAAGTCTGGAAGCGGGACGAGGAAGCAGCACGGATGAATTTCTGGCCAGTTTCTTCCAGGAATCCGAAACGTGAACGAGGTTTCTTCAAAAACCGAGCGTGGAGTTCAGGGCGAGACGGCGGCAGCCGTGGCGGCACCCGGGATAAGATGCGTGCTGACAGGACTCCCGAAAACGTCCATCATCTGTCAGCTGCTCAGACCGGCTCAAAGTCTGACGCCTCCGGAATAAACGTAGAAACACAAAACGCGAGTGAATCCGAGCGAAAAAGCATCTTTACGGACCGATTGACGACCAGCGACGGACGCAAACGCTCTGAAACGTCAAGTCTAATCACGTTATCGTGTCAGATTACGTCATTTGGTCACGCGACGCCGTTCTCCGCTCGTGGTGTCATTTATGAGCATCGTCTCGTCTAATCTTTCAGGGTTCGTAAACTTTTTGAAGGGTTTTCCGGACGCCGACATCGCCTGAAGGGACGAATCGTCAGGAGTCGACTGGAAAACGAGTCGTCTAATTAAAACGCGGACAGACAACAAGTGTCTGGTCAGAGTTGAGAGTGGAGCCCGGGAGCTGTCAATCACTCTGATGCCTCCATTATCCTCCAGCCTCCACTGAGTACTAATGAGCTAACGACCCCCCCTGTCACCCCCCCCCCAACACACACACACACACTTCCTCGATGACCCCGCAGGTGCTGCTGTTCCCACACAAACACGCACACGCTGATATGATACGAGGACACGTTTCGCCTCCACGTGCATCACCACAAAGCCACAAATTAATGGGGGGGTGGGGCATCACAAACGACGGCCTGTGTCGCCGTCCAGCTGCAGCGTCTCGTTATCCATGGCGGCGGGCGGCGGCGGCGTTCCCTGCACATCTTGTGCCGGGCTGTCGATTGGCGTTCCCGAGCGCTGACAGGTCAGACGTGTGTCAGGGAATCATCAATACACGGCTCCCTCCACCTTCCCACTGAAGTCTGCGCCGTGTGTGTGTCATGGGGGGGGGGGGGGGGCTTCATACCCCGCAGGGGGGTTGACACCGACCTCTCTACATCGCTATGGTTACCCGCGGGCTCTCCTCGCCACCGAAGCCTTTAATGGCTTGTCATGGCCACGAGACCAAAACCAGGCGCCGAGGGTCCGGGTCCGGGTGACAACCAGAAACGGCCGCGCTCTGACACGTGTTTCCCCGCCGGTGATGGCGCCTGTCGGCAGGGGCGGAGCGTCAGGGTGGCTCACCGGGGGGGGGCGCTCCCTTGAGCTGGAGGGGTCGGGCCTTTAATTCAGTATCGATCGAGAAACTGCGTGAGGAACGTCGCTCAAACTTGCTTCGGCTTAGAAACGCTGATCAGCCGTAACATTATAACCACCAGCTTAAGCCCCTCCTCCTTTTGCGCCCTGATTCATCGAGCCGTGACCTCTGGTGATAAACATATCAGCAGACATATGCGGACCCCGGCCACCAGTTTCCAGCCCCCTACTAACGACCATAGGGACACATTTTATAGCTCAATGTCTCCAGGTTGCAGCTTCTGAACTGTCTCACTGGCGCCCTCTAGTGGACACATCATGTCATTGATGCTCTCCTCCAATATAAAGGATGATTTTTGGAGTATAATCTGTGTTTATTGTGCATTAAAATTATTAAAAGTTAAATGTTTACATTCAAAAAACTCCTAATATGTTTTTTTTAATCAAATCTGTATTTTTTTCCCCCTCCTGCCTTTACATGAGCAGCCATAACTCTGCCTCTGTGAGGCTCCGCCCACCGTGTGGTCGCCTTGACCTCCCGGTCAGCACCTGAGTCTTTTGAGCTGAAAACACAGAGCGACCGCGAGCTCCTCAGACGGATTTAGCCGCGTGAGCAGTCAGCTGTGCCACACCTGTCGGAGTTTTTAGCCCTTTCATCTCCCACTTACGAGCAAAAAAGAATGGTCCAAAAAAGGCAGTTTGGACTCACAGACACATTTTGAAATTACTGTGTTATTTAGAAGAAATTTAGAGTAGTTACTGAGGTAACTGCGATGCTGTACTCATAATTATTGTGACTTACAAGGTAAAAATAATGTTATCAAGCACAAAAACTCGAAATCAGGCTCAGAATCAATCAGAATTTATTGGAAAGAAACACAAAACATTCAAATTTGACACATTTGTGGGAATAAAGTTTTATAGGAGTGTGAAATAAATCCCGAATACAACTTGTACTTGACGTAATTTAAGGAAAACAGGAAAACAAACACGTTTCTGGAAGAGTAAATAAACAACTCGCTCAAATTCAACCGAGAAGCGCCGTCGCCGTCGGACGCCGCGCGATCTCTAAATTCGGAAATATAAGAGTCCGGGTGAAAGTCGGGGGTCCCGGCGGACCCTCACTTCCAGGAGCCAGACTTGCCCTTGGCCCCGCGGGAGGTCTTGGAGGCCTTGGAGCCCCTCTGGTGGTCGCTGACGCGGTTCCGCAGCACGTAGATCTCGTACTTCTGCCTCTTGAGCTTCTCGGCCAGCTCGAACTTCTCGGCGTGCAGCTGGTGGAGCCACTGCCAGAGGTCCTGCGCCTTCTCCGCCAGCTTCTCCTGGTTGAGGTGGTCGATGTTGAGGGGCTTCCGGCGCTCCATCAGCGCCTTCTTCTTCTCCTCGCGCGCCGTCAGCTTCTTGCCCTTCTTCTGGTCCGCCTTCTGCAGGTAGCCGCCGAAGGACTTGTTGGAGAAGATCTTCTTCTTCTTGGCCTCTTCCTCGGCACGCAGCTTGGCCGCCTCCTCCTCGCGCCGCGCCCGCTCCTCCGTCACCCGCGCCTGCCGCTCGCGCTCCTGCTCGGCGCGCTCGCGCTGCTGCTCGGCGCGGTCGGAGCGCCGGCGCTCGATGCGGGCCCGCAGCTCGATCAGCTCCTCCTCCTCCTTCTGGCGGGTGGTGAAGTGCAGCTCGATGAGCGTCTGAAGGTCGTTGAAGTCCTTCTCCAGCCGCTTGCGGTGGAGGTCGTCGAAGTCCACCTTCTCGCCGTCGGGCAGCTTTGGCGGCGCGATGTTGGGCACGTAGGTGGTCTTGTGGCGAGGTTTGGACTCGCCTTCCTGCTCGTTCTCCTCCTCCTTCTTCTCCTCCTTTTTCTCCTCCTCCTCCTCAACCTCCTCCTCACTCAGCTCTTCATCTCCCTCTTCCTCCTCCTCCTCCTCCTCGTACTCCTCCTCGTACTCCTCCACGATCTCCTCGATGTCCGACATGACGGCTGAGAGTGGTGTCGGCCGCGGTTCGGGGGGCCGGTTTTAAAGGCTCGCCTCCGTCATGTGACCCGCCACGTCTCGGGGCGCGGGTCAACAGCAGGGCGGATTTGGAGACAGATGGAGGAGTCTATTTTCTCCTTCACCAAGTCTTGTCCATCACACACACACACACTCATCCTCCACAGACCCCCCACCCCCACCCCCCCACCCTCCTCCCCTCCTGCTGTCTCCTGTGACCCTCCTCATTCCTTTGTAAGGACAAGATGAGAGACTATTTCAGAGACACAACAGATGCACACACACACTTGTGCCGTCCGCTCCCATAAAGCCTCACACAGCAAAGTCCAGCAATAAAACAAATCCCCCCCGGAGACGGAAACAAACGCACCACCCGAGCGGGTACACGCGCGGCTTCCTGCATCGCCGACGTCGCCGTAAAACCTCTATTACCGAAGCTCATCGCCGCAGCTTTAATGACGGGAAGTGACAGCTGTCACATTTTCCACATTTTCGGCTCGGGATCGTTCCCGAACCCCAATAAGTGGCGTTCAAGCTCAGAGTAGAGCCGCAGCAACCTTTTACATCTGTGACGATAAACGTACCTTTTTTCCTTTCTGCCCGTCTGTGGCGGCCGAAGGAAGGAAGAGGAGACGTGACGGTCGTCAAAGACGCCTCGCTGCTTAGCGACGAGGTCACAGCCTGCAGGAAACGATGCAAAAAAGGTCAAGAATGAGAAAAAATCTTAAAGCACCTCGACAGTTGATACAAACTCAGGTTTAGAGCTGAAATTAGGACGAGAACGAGTTTGGAGACACAAACTGGACTTCGCTGAGTCCCCTCAGATGATCTACTTGCTATTTTCATCCAATTCTGCTTGAAAATCATCTTTTTTTGTACAGAAACATGGATTGAAGAGCAGAGATTTGGCACGACGACTCTGGAGATGCGTCGAGCTGCTCCGCCTCGTCTGCACTTTGGAATGCAATTAAAACATTCTTGCTGTTGGAGGCGCTCTGCTTTCAGCGCTCGCTGGATTAAAAGATAAAGCGAGCAGTTAAACACAGACGTCAAGAACGGCAGTCGATGCGTCTTTGATTTATTGACGTGTTGAAAAAGGGACAAACTGGGACGTGTCCCGTGTTCCTCCTCGGGATGCAGCTCCTGATGCGACACCGTTTTACAACAATCTCCAGCGGTTTATTTCCCACTTATTTCACGCAGGCTGAGTGAAAACGAGCTAAATGTGGCCTGAGACGAGCCCCAGCGTCGTCTGTGTGCGACGTGAAGACAGCAGGTGGCTCCAGTATAATCGAGGCACTCAGAGTTACTGGTGGCGAGGGACAACTGTGTCCATCAGCAACAAATGAGCTGGACTATGAATAGCTGCTGCTGTTTAACGCAGCAGGGACGACTGAAGGGACACGGTGAAATTCCGGGTGTGTTGGAAACAGCTTGAAAGCTCCTGAAAGATCATTATTCACACATCAGAGTCTTTGAAGGGGCGTGAAAATGAAGCTTTAAACAGTCTTAGGACCAAAACACTCATTTGAGTGGAGCTGATGTGTCAATATGTGTCTTATATTTATATTTTAAAAACAATGTAAATAATAGGAAAGGTGGCAGCTCAAAAAAACACAATACTGGGTTGAAAATGTAAATTATTTCATCTCTTATGGTCAGAAGGGAAATCAATTGCATCCTTGAATAATAAAAAATAATTATATGGCAGAAGGGAGGGAGGGTTATTTAACAGCCAGGTTGATGCATGAATTATTAGGTAATACATACGTAATAACTGACAGTGTGCGACTGGTTTGGGTACCTGGATCCACAGCGCCCTCTCGTGGCTCATGGTTCACAGTGAGCCACTTTTCCAGAACTGTGTCTCGTCTTCTGGCATTTCTGCACAACTGACACCAGAAAATACACAAATAAGTTCCGAAATAAAATTAAATTTAACTTTTGAACACAATACGCGTTAGAGTATCAAAATAGACGAGGATTAAATCAAATATTGTCGTTGATATTGGTCAATTTGAGGCGTTCTGCTGCTAATTAGTGTCAATAAACTCCACCTGTGTTTATCTCGTTTTAAAGCAGAGGCGCTTTAATAATATGACGAAAGTCACATAATTTACGCGCAGTATGCTCAAGACATAAGGTTAAATTACCTTGTTTACACAGCAGCTGATGAACATTCCTGAATTTGTACGTTTCAATCAAATAAAATCAAAACAATCTATTTCACAAATTGCGCCTTTTTTGTCCTCAGTCATATGCCTATAGTGACCCTGAACGTCTCATCCAGGAGTGACTGGCTGCAGCTGCTGTGATTGGTCCTCTGTGCGCGTCACTCACGCTAGTCCCGCCCCCTTCTCCCCGCGTCACGTGTTCCACAGCGTGTCTCCGCCCCTGCCGCCGCTCGCTGTTATGAAAGCGGAGCAGTGGGCGTGTCCTCCGCCGTCCTCTGAACGCCAGCTGACTCGAAGGTACATTTTCGCATCTTGTAGGTACAATTTTAACTTAATTTCGACACTAATAAGCTGTAATCCTCTTCCTTTTTTAACCCTTTATTGTTGTTTTTGTTGTGTATTTACCGGCGTTTGCGTTCTCGTATGTTCTCGTTCATTCTATAGAACAGAACATACATGTTGTGTGAGCCAGAGGACAGGACACAGTGTTCCCTCTGCTTGTACATGCAGCACACTACAACTTCACACCACATGCTGTTTATCAACCAACAGAAGAAAACATGTTTGTTTATGTATGTGTTGATTTTGACTTGTTTCAACGCAAATTAGGTCTTTTTTTGCTGTTTTTAGTGTGTTCTAGCGAAGACAGGAGGAGGTTCATACATAACGTGTCCACGTGCAATCAGAATAAAATCCAATCATTTCTTTAAACGGTGCAAAAAGATTTATTTTAATGCTTTTTCTGAGTCAGCTGAAGTGATCCTGAAAGTAAGGTGGCCTAGAAGGACCAAAAAGAAGCCGAATCTGCACATGAAGCAATAAAATCATTCGGGTTTTTTGGCCAAAAACGTCCAATTTTGTCGTGTTTTCTGGGTCAACTTTGTTAAATTAAAGATTTCTTGACAACTGAGCAACAACCAACTAGTCGTATGAGTATTGACTATATTTACTGTGTTAAATGAGAGTATTAAACTCTGAGTAAGGGGATTACAAGTTGCTTGTTTTCAAGGAGAACTGTACCAAAGGTCATTTGTGATCACACAACGAACCCGCTGTTCCCGTGATGGAAGTTACAAGTACTCTGATTACTCTGTGGTTGTGTGTCATGCAGACAGATCCGCCTCAGACGTCCACGATGCTCCGCGTCACCACAGCGTCCTTGTGCACCTACTGCCAGAGGATGAGGCTGCTGCTCCCGCCCTCCTCCGCCTCCTCCTCCACCTCCTCGGTGGCATCCCCCAGCAAACGGCTGGAGAACCAGCGCACCGTGGACTCCCTGTACGAGCTGTCGGTGGACATCCGGAAGGTGCGCAAGTTCAAGGGCTGGGTGCTGTCCGAGAGCGCCGCCTTCGTGTCGGAGACGGCGGAGCTGCTGCGGGACATGGGCGCCGACGCCCCGGCCATCTCCCGCATCCTGGAGGACCACCCGGAGGCCGTCCTGTGCCAGCCCGAGGACGCGGCCGCCCAGCGGGAGCTCTGGGTGTCGGTGTGCCCCAACCGGCGCGAGCTGATGGGCATCATCGAGAAGTTCCCCGCCTCCTTCTTCACCACCACCCACCACGGCAACCAGAGGGCCAACATCCTCTACCTGCAGAGCCTCCGCCTCAACAAGAGGATCATCAGCCGGCTGATGGCCAGCGCCCCCCAGAGCTTCAGCCGGCCCGTGGAGCGCAACAAGGAGGTCATCCACACGCTGAGGGAGATCTACCTGGACCTGGGCGGCGACGAGGGGAACCTGCGGGTGTGGCTGCAGAAGCTGCTCAGCCAGAACCCCTACATCCTGCTGCGGCCCGCCGAGGCCTGGCGGGACAGCCTGAGCTTCCTGTGGGAGCAGGGCTTCACCACCGAGGAGCTGCTCAGCCTGGTGTCCAGCCTGCGGGCCTCGGTGGCGGAGCTGCGGCCCGAGTCCATGCAGCAGGCGCTGCTCTACGTGGAGGGCGTGCTGGGCTGCAGCAAGGACGAGCTGCGGCAGGTGGTGATCCGCTGCCCCGCCGTGCTCTACTACTCCCTGCCCACCCTGATGGGCCGCTTCCAGGGGCTGATGGACGCCGGCGTGAGCGTGGAGCAGGTGAAGGAGTCCCCCAACGTGCTGGAGCTCACCACGCAGATCGTGCTCTACCGCATCCACAAACTGGCGTCCTACGGCTACGACGTGCGCGCCGGCTCGCTGGACGTCATCGTGGGCACCAAGAAGGACTTCGAAATGACTTACGGGAAGCTGCACCTGCGGCGGCAGAGACCCCTCTTTAACCCCGTCGCCCCCCTCAAGTCGGCAGAGGAGTGAGAAACAAAAACTCCCTTTTTCTCCCCTTTTTATTTGCATTTATTGCAGACACGCATGATTTTCCGCTGTAAGCGGAGAAACCATGCTTCCCTTTCTGGGGTCCAAGACCCCCCCTCCCTCTCTCACCCGAGGCTTTGCCTGCTCTCTTGATGGTCCATATTGGAATTTTTTTTTTAGGAAATCTAGAGCTCAGACCTCGGGAACTGCTCCGTGCTTTTATTTTGAACGGGGCCCTGCTCTTGTTTGCGCGAGCGCAACACTGTAAAACCGACGTTGCCTTCGACACAAAGCCGATTGTCGTCTGCCAACATGAAACTGTGCTCTTCCTTTTCACTCAACTGTTTAAACAGTATTTTTTTTTGACCTACTGACACGAATGAAGAGGAAAATACTGTTGATGTGTAAAGAAGGACGTCTGTCACTGTTGTACCTTGAGATTTATTACTGCAACTAACAGATGATCCTGACTGGACATCAATGATGTGCAATAAATGTGTCAAAGTGACATTTTTAAACTTTATGCAGTATTTTTAGCCTCTTTTTTTGACATTTTGCATCAATTTAAACAAAAGTATTACTTGAACTCACACTAAATGAATCAGCTTTGCTCGTTCATAGCATCTTTCAAAGTATACAAGAATTTTTCGAAGTCAGAAGGAAGAACAGACAGAAACAATCAGTATATTTAATCCAGGTTTTAATTAAACAAGCACATTGAGAAGGAACAAGAAGCAAGTGACTCCAGTGGTACATTTATTGTGGGGTGGGGGTTTACAGATGAGGAGGAGGAGGAGGAGCATGATATGAAGACTTCGTCTCCTCCGAACCATCGACGGGAGCACAAAGATGCGAGTTAGGGACGGTATGATGTTGCGTCTACTGCTGTCGGGAGTAAAACGAGTCCACTAGTACTGCGAAAGGATCAAAAACACTGATATATACACTGAACGGATCGTCGTCGGGGACGAATGAGAGGACGGGCGGCTGTTGGAGCAGCGACACAAGCTTGCAGCTTTATTGGACGATCGTCTCCGACCGGACGGCCTAAAAACGTTGGTCGTTTATCGAAAAGTTTCCCAAAGGATCGATCCACCCGCAGTGATTTCTCATATCAAAAATATATCAATGGGTCTATGGCTACACAAAGAGAGAGAGAGAGAGAGAGAGAGAACACACATACAATATCCAAATATGTACAAGTTGTATGTGAGCTGTAAATTCATTATATACACAAGGACGGCGAGTCCCGGCAAGAGTAAGATTCAGCACAGTGTAACAGCCTCTCCAGCGCCGCTGCCGCCGCCGCCGCCACCGCACGACAACAAACAGTCCGATTACTGGAGGAGAAAATGTGCGAGTGTGTGTTTTCCAAATCGACGGGTTGGGGGCCGCTCGTCTCCGAAGGGTGCGCTCATGCAACGCCAGTCTTAGTGTCCGTTTTTTTTTTTTTTCTCTCTCTCGCGGCTGACGGCGGCGGGGGGGGGGGCTGCAGGGGAACCTGCAGGAGGAGAGCGTGGGGGGAAAAAGCGTCAAAGCACGGAGAGGGACAAAGACGAGAAGTCTTTGGTGGTCCGACTGGGTGAACCTCACCTCGTTAGTGGTTGCTCTGCCGCTGGAGTTTGGAGCTTTTGCCGTTGCCGATGTCCTCGCTGTGCCGCTTGCCGCCGGCCTGCGATGCCAGGTGGAGATCGGGCCCTTCGGAAGGAACGTGTCCGATGTTACCACACAGAAAAAACACCCGACAGCGAGCTTCAAAACACAGAATTCGTCCGGACTCTTTTTTTAACCGACCTTTTTGCATCACAGGACCAGGAATCTGCTGCTGGGTGTAACACATCATGCTGGTACTGGCGGCGTATCCTGCAACTTCAGCCAACACACAAAGATTATTGTTTGTTCAGCAGTTCTCAGGCCGGAAAGCGCACCCACACAAACACAGTCGCGCTCAAAACAACCACACCGACGCGCTGTTTCAGTCAGAAACCGCGGATCTGAGAGGCGGGACGCATCAGAGGAACATCACTCGCTCCCACCTTGTTGGTTTGTGCCCATGCTGGTCTGTTGGTCCCCCTGCAGGTACATCATGACGCCGCTCTGCCAGTCCTCCTGCGAGTGAACCGGCATCTGATAACCTGCCAAACCAAACGCCACAAAAAAGCGAATATAAACAGAGCTGAAAAAAAGAGTCGACAACAAGCTGCCGGGATTTATCAATGAGCTTTGAAGCGTGGGGGGGGGGGGGGGGGCTTTACCAGACGGAGCTGCAGCCTCGTGTGAAGCCTCGACGGGGAATCCCATCACGTCCGAGGACGCCTCGCTGTTCCCGTTCCCGTTGGAGTTGGACGGGA
This sequence comes from Malacoctenus gilli, assembly GCA_032164315.1. NCBI lineage: Eukaryota > Metazoa > Chordata > Actinopteri > Blenniiformes > Labrisomidae > Malacoctenus > Malacoctenus gilli. The sequence goes on along the minus strand of JASSRZ010000032.1, from coordinate 2,015,834 downwards.
CCGTCGCCAGCAGACCTGCAAACAGACCGCAGTCAGCAGCACGCGGCAACTCGGATACCGCACGCCGAGGGTCCGCGCGGCGCTCACCGAGACCCCTGTAGCAGGACAGCTGCTGGTAGATCTGCTTCATGCGCTCGATGTTGAGGCGGCTGGCCTCGGCGTGGTGCACCATGGGCTTGGGGTAGTGCACGCCGATGATGCACTTGGCCGCCTTCTGCGCCGCCTCCGGCGCGTTCCAGGGGTCGTAAATGTACTTGGCCGGAAACCCCCTCAGGATGGGCAGGTAGCGCCTGTGGGGGGTGGAGGGGGGGACAAGGGAGGGTCAGTGGAAAGGTGGGAGGGGGGGGGGGGGCAGAGTTTACGTTTTGGACGGCGCCCTACCGGATGTAGTCCCCGTTGGGGTCCGTGCGGCGGCCGAAGCCCACCGGGCAGTAGCAGTGGAAGAACTGCTGGAAGAAGGAGCTGCAGGAGAGCCACATCCAGCTGCCCGCGTTCACGCTCCAGTCCGCGTCCAGCAGCAGCTCCTCGAACACCTGCGGGGGGGCAAAAACGCCTCGCATCAGCCGGGAAACGAGACCCGCCCAGGTCGGGGGGGTGACAAAGCCCGCGTCTCACCTTCATGCCCTCCTCCCAGCTGATCCACAGGTCGCCCCGGGTCAGGAAGCAGGCCACGGCGTGGCGGGCCAGGTGGTGGATCCAGCCCTCCTGCCTCAGCTGCGTCATGATGGCGTCGATCCAGGGGAAGCCGGTGCGGCCCTCCGCCCACTTGGCCAGCGCCTCGGGGTTGCGGTCCCACGGGATCTGCACGCAGATGGGGTTGCTCTCCATCTTGTCGAAGCAGGGGTTGTTGGTGGCCGCCGTGTAGAAGAACTCGCGCCACAGCAGCTGGCCGTAGAGCGAGAGCGGCGGCGAGCTGTTCTTCTTCACCTTACGGGGTCGAGAAGCGAGGTCAGTCCGAGTCGAAAAAAATCGTCGAAAAAGTGGGAATTCCCGCTTACCTTCCTGTAGAGGTCGGTGAGCTTGAAGTAGAAGAGGCGGCAGGAGAGGCAGCCGAAGCGCAGGTACGGGCTGAGGCCCGTGGGGCTGGCGAGCAGCGAGTTGGCGTTCATTCTGGGACGCTCGAAGTTGGCGACCCACGCCTGGCGAGAACACGGCGGTTTCCTCTCAGTGAATCCTTCGTTTACGTCAACATTCCCCCCCAATCTACCACCACCGTGATCCCTCACCTTCCTCTCCAGGTGCCTCTCCAGCCGCGTGAGGGCTTCAGTCTCCCCCCCCGGCCACACCGCCGACGACAAGCCTTCGGTATCGAAACCTGCGGGATTCACAACCAAGTTTTCAGCGTCCTCGCGTTCCCGATCGGGTTTTCTATTCGGCGCCGACCTCGACGAGTCTCTCACCCAGTTCCTCCAGAGAGGGGACCCCGAACTTGTCGTCGTGGTCCTCGGACAGCGGCGTCGTGCACTTCCCCATGATGTCGGCCGTGATGGAGTCGGCGGGCAGCTCCACGGCATCCATGCGGCTGATCAGGGTCTGAAACCGCTTGTACGTGAGGGGCGACTGACCCCCGTTCAGCTCTATGATCCTGCGGGACAGAAAGCGGTTCAGAGTTATCTCTCCGCTCTCACCGTTTTAGGAAAAAAGTGAGGAAAAAAAGGGGGCGTGGTCCACTCACTTGTCGAGGTCGTAGAGCGTGTGGGAGATGCGAACTGTCACCTCCACTCCAGCCTCAGAGGCCAGCTTCTTAATCGCCGCATCGCGCTCCTTCCCGAAGGGCTCCGAGTCGTACTCGTAGGACAGGCGAGAAATCTTCCATTCCTGCAGGAACAAAACGGAAGAAAGTCGGAAAAAAAACAATCGAGGTTAAGAAGTGTTGAGTCTTGGAGCCAGAAGGCGGAAATCAGACACGTGCTTCACCTTGAAAAGTCTGGGAAAGACATCGGTGGGTTGGCCTCGAATCACAAACAGACGAGAGTTGAGCTTGCGGAGGCTGGAGTCCAAGTCCTCCAGACTCTGCAGTAGGAACCTGCAGAGACGGCGAGACAGCAGCACGACGTGAGGACGCAGGAAGACGGAGAACGCTCGTGTCTTCCGCTCCTAATCTGAACCACGGCATCTTTCTGACGTGCTGAGATCGAATCAAAACTTGAATTCTGCCGCCTGCAGCGACACAGAAGTGAAACATCGAGGCCGCGAGCATCTAAACGTCCACTTACGTAAACTCTATAAATACCCGCCGGCTGACCTGGCAACAATTATTGCTAACGGCACGTAACCGCCTCCAACACTCAGCCCATCACTTACTGGAACTCCTGCGGAGTATCATGAATGCAGAGCGAAAAATGGGCCAGTCGGCATCGCCGTAAGCGCCGAGTCCGACCTCCGCGAGACAGAAGGAAGCTGGTCGATGCGGTTAACCGACCGATTCGCCGCCGCTTCCTCAAAACCGACAAGTGGGATGTTGATATTGTTTGGACAGAGACGAGAGTTTATTTCGGCTCGAATAACAAAGACAGAAAAAGGTGAAGTCAGAGAAGAAGAGGATGAGGAGAAAGACGTTGAAAAAGAGGAAGAAAGAACTCGTCATAGTGAGGTTTGACACATTCTTCGATAAGAAACTGAAACGAGAACGTCAGTAGAAATGTTTCGTCTTTATTGGATTGAAATCGAATGTAAATCCAGCACCGGCGCCTCCTTCAGGCCGCGTTATGCAGCTGATGAGTCAGGCTGCCTTCAACCACATGAGCTTAATCACCCGTGTGTGTGTGACGTCAGCACCCGCCATCACAACAAGCTGAAGCAACAGGCTGAAACATGGCCGACACACACACTCACACACACACACTTCAGCTCCACTGATTCGGACACACGTTGGTCGGTGGATCCCGCCCGTTCCGCCGGTCAGCTACTCCCGACGCGAGCGCGGCGGCCCGACGGGTTCAGACATGTGCGCCGGCGGAGCGGCAGTGATGCGGCGCTTCCCGTGCGGTTGCCATGGTGAAACAACAACCGTAGGTGGACGCTTCCTGTGCGAGGCGGGACCGAGCCAGCCGGTCGCCGACACGATGAGGCGCAGGTGGCTGCGGGGACGGCGAAAGTTTCCAAGGACGGAAAAATACCGGGCCGCCGCTCGCCCGTGCAGCACGGGAACGACACGGGAATGAAACATCCCGTCTGGGATCAGTTGTGCTTCAACAAAAACACCAAAACAGGCAGTTTCTGGTTAAATTAGGTGCCTGAAAGCTGCAAGTTTGGTGGTCAGAGGTGAACTGGGTGAAATGACGGTTATTACTCTGATTACAAAGGCGGGATCTTAATTCTAGGTCACAGTTCTGGCTGTGAACCCAGTCAGGGGAGCGGCGAGTGGGTGAAACGTGGCAAACCAGCGAACTTCAACTGTTTAACTGGGATTTGACTCATAGAGTGAACAACACGCATGTCAAACGGAAAGATAAGTGCTCCTGCAGAGCTCGCGGGTCATAATAGGAACCAGCTATGAACAGATTTGATCAGAAAGACACTCAGGAATGAGAAATATTCTTTTTTATCAGGCTAGATTCAGAGATGTAGCCCAGCGCTTTTATCTCGTAGGAACAACACTTCGTTGGAGGCGATTCAACCTCGATTTTGCTCATCTGTTTCCCTTCAGGCCCTCGAACTGGATCACATCCAACCCCAGACTGGAGCTCCAGCGCGGCCACAAAGCCGCTACTGTTTCAGCCAAAGTTTTCCGCCGCGATTTCCTGTCTGAAACTTGCGTTACAGCGTTTTTTTAAGCCGAGTTTCTGGCTTATCTGACGGCTGGTGAAGGACAGCGGCGTGGGGGCCGTTTGCTCGTCGCGCCACCTGCTCCGCCTCCCCCCTCCCGAACTCTGAGGCCACCGTGAAAGCCGCGCTCAGACCTGGCAACCCCAAAACCAACTTCAGGACCCCACCAGAAGTCCACGTCTGCCTGTTTGTCGTCATATTCTCCCCTCGCCGCTCCACTCTCATTACCTCGCCCAAAAGGTCTCTTTCATAATCAGGGCCACCCAGCAAAGACCTCAAACAGTCCCGTGCATAAAACACGAGGTGGAAGTGGCTATCAGATGGACGCGGCTTTGTAGGGGGGTGGGGTGGGGGGGATTAGCGCTTGTGTAGCGTCGCTCGCCGCCGATACTCAGGGTCTTTCGCTGCTGCGGCGGCGGCAAGAGAACAAAAGTAGGTCAAAAAAAAAAGAGGCGAGGGCTGCGGAAGGTTTTACTACTAACACACTGACCTACTTGTGCCGCGCCAGGCGATGCCGGAGGGGGGGCGCGATGAGGGGAAAGGGGGGGGGGGGGTTATGGTGATTATGTCATCAGGCTCTGACCCGCCTTATTCACTGAGGATCACTCTGCCGGATCTCAGAGACACGAGAGCGCGGAGAGCTTTCATAAGCGACGGCGGGATGTTATTACGCACTCTTACTTTGAAAAACCTCAAAATTGTGCTTCTTCTAAGCTCCAAGCTTCTTCTAGTCCTGGAAATGTCCAGATCTCGTCTCGAGATCAGGAGTTCTGAGTGCAGGTCTCACAAACACCCACTTCAGCTGTGATGGACGGTGGAATAAGAGCTCTTTCAGCAGCGCCTTCATTGCACTTTAATGATTCATCCCCCGCGTTACTCTTCATTCTCCATCCGCTACGCAATGGCTGATGGAAAAGCACAGCCTGTGAGCTCACAGGAAAAACATCTCAATGGGACGCGTCCACATAAGTTCCCCTCGACCCTCTCGACGTGTTTTTCTCGGCCCAATTTAGAGACGAGAGGTTCGTTCTTTATGCTCGCCTTCGATACGAGCGAGGAAGACAAAATAAGGGGAGTGAATCAGGGCGCACTGGATGATCTGTGTGAGCTCTGCGTCACCCCGGGCTGCCGTTACGCAACCATGGAAGCATAACATGGATGCTCATAACAGGCACGCCTTTTGCTGCTGCCGCCGCCACCGCTGCCGCCGCCGTCGTTGCCCTACTCCCCGAGACTCGGGACCGCAGCGAAACCAAACGTAGGGAAAGAGAAACATGGAGCGGGACCTCACCCCGCTCTGCAAGCACTCAGAGGGTCTTTCATTCGCGTGGGGAGCGCAGGAGTTTCCTAACCGCAGTCGCCGATTAAACATCGGGGTCGGCGTAAACAAACAACGGACCGCTGCGCGACTGCGATTGAAGCGTGAAGCGATTGAGGCGAGCGGCTGGCAGCGGGTCCGCTGACCCCAACTGTCGCCGCCTCTTATCTCCGTCACATGAGCCTGCAAAGCCTCAAACGCGTATTTGTGTCACCAGACTCAAACGGCGTGTTCTTGTTGCGCCTGTCAAACAATCACACGCCGCCGCTGCCGCCAGTCTGGAGTTCAGGAAATGTCAGTTACATAAAACATAACTCCAGAGAAATGCATCGGGTCGAATGGTTCGAATTCTGGCAGGCGAAAGTGAACGTGGAGATGGCGGTTGGCGTCCCGGGACGTCCGCAGTGTTAAAACGTCCCAGCGGGCCGGTCTGAGACCTGCAGCGTGGTTCCAGTTTCCCCGTTATATCATCGGTAATTACAGTGTCGCTGGCAGGTGAGAATCAGATCACCAAAACACTGTTTACGGAGCCGAGATGATTTCTGCTCTCATTATTATGATATAATTGGTGTTTCCTGCTTTCTGGTGATTACAGGGCGAGACCTTGCTTTAGTTACCAATTACATCTTGGCAAGAATTAAAAGAGCATAAAAAGACAATTAAATGTTGAATCCAAAAGCAACATTGAGGCTCATAAACTGAACAAGGCACCAGTGTGATTTGGAGATCGCATCTGGCCACAGCCTTCACACTGATGGTTTCATGCAGTGAGGAAAGACTCAGGGTCTCTCTGAGCTTATAAGGAAACTAAACTGAAAGTGCAGCTGGAAACATGCAGTGCTGCCGTCCAGTTATCTGGCCGCCGGCCCTGTTTTACAGCACGACAGATGAAGCTAGAAACTCCTCCAAACTCAAACTTTTCTCACAGCTTTCTCTCTTTCTGTTGTCAAAATCTGCACGCTGTTGATTTAGGGTGTTTAGTTAATAATTTGAATACAAAAAACAGTTGCAAAATTTGAAGCACAAGTGTAGAAATTTGATTTCTTCCCTGCATTTTGTCATGCAAAATGACTGTTATTTAAAATACACATGCACTACCCTGTAATATGTTGTTATTATACATTTCCACGATATTATATCAGTCCAAAAAATGGTGCAAAACCAAGTTCAAACCTTCGATAGCATGTTCAGATTGCTAGTTTAGAGATAATTGAGTGCAAACATGTGGAAATGCGATTATCATTCCTGCATGTTGTGTTATGCAAAGACGGCAGGAGGCGTCACAAACGTGCGCGACTGCACTCCGCTGCACCGCTGTTATATATCCGCGGACTGTGCATGTGTGGCCGCGCACGTGGGCCCGCTCACCTCCACCTGTTGATCCCAACGTTGGACGAGCCCGCGAACCAGGGGTCGAGGATGTAGACGCAGCGGACCGTGTCCGCTCCCAGCAGAGATTCCTTGAGCGACGGGTTGTCGTGGAGCCGCAAGCCCTTCCTGAACCAGTGGATCGTATTAATGACCATTACTCAACTGGACGAGTCCTATAAAAGTCCCTTTTTGTTGTTGTTGTCGTTGGTAGGTGATCTCAGCAGTCTGGAGGCGAAGTTTGAATCACTGACAGTTTCGTCCAAGAAAAAACAGGAAAAAAGGCCACAGGAAATCCAAAAAAAGGAGGAGAAAAGTCAGGATTTTATCAATGCAGTCTGTTGAGTTTCTATTATTCTCCCTTAAATTAGCCTTGCTCTAACTGATTGATTTCCATATTGTCGTAAATGTGAGAAATCGATGGTTCCTGAACCATTTGGCCACGAGTCAGCGCGAGCTGCTCTCCAGCAATGTGACACCGAACCCGGCGGGCGCTAGGACCTGCTTCGCCGGGGAGCTGCAGCCTGGCTCGTTGTATAACTTGTTTTTCTGAATGATGAAAAATGCATGGATAAAAGCACCAAAAACTAACGTTTCGGCGCGGCCTTGCTCCTAACGGACACTACCTGACTTTAGCCGAGGAGTGGAGGTCCCAACCGGGCGGTAGTTTGACAGCACCCGGCGCTGCTAACGTTTCCAAGACACCGTGGCAACCACCGGCTCTGCCTCCGCCGCGAATACCGTGGAAAGCTGGTTATGTAAATACAAAAATTTCCAACTGCGACTCGGTTTAAATTGCGTTCCAGTAAAAAATACTCCGCTCCGATACTTAGCCGCGGCTAAACAACGCTCCTCGGTCCAGTGTGAGTGGTCTCCCCCGCCGCCGAGCCGATGTTTTGGGTGGTGATACGTGAAAAATTTTCCTCCCGAGTCCACGAATAGCTGCTCAACCTACTCGCCGCACCTACAGCCGTACCCCCGCCCACTCTGGAGACGCACGCGGCTTCCCGCGCGCTGATTGGCCCGTGGCTCCGCCTTGCGTTTGCCAGCGTGGTCACGTTTCTGCAGCGTGCTTTCTAGAAGCTACTGAGAGTGCGCGGTTAACTCCGAAACTAGGGTAATATTAGTCAAATATGACCTTTTAACACACGTGGAATGTTATTAAGTAATTGTACTTTTTCTAGCTAAAAATACCTATCTAAAATAAATAAATAAATATGTATCAAAGACGAAATTTCAGGAGGTTATTTACAAATAACTCCACTTTATTTAAATGGAGGAGCGCTCCAAAAATAAAGGATGCAATTCTGCCAGTACAACACCAAAAACTTGAATATTGAATAAAATAAAGCTTCCAAAAGTGTCACCCTGCAGTGTATTTTCATTATTGAAGGTGAAAAAGTTCAGCTTAACAGTGCACGCAGACATTTTTCTTTTTTACATAAGTGCAAAAAAATGCTCCTTGACTCGTGCATGTTTACCCCCTGAAGAACCCGGATATGCACATGCACTGTGACACGAAGCGACCCAGTCTTCACTCGTGTTTTGATATCAACGCGTCCTTCGTCTCTGCAGTCAGATTATTAGGTTATTTACAGTCTTTTCAGGGATTAATTGCACTCATAAACAGCAGTTTGTCTGCGAATATTTTGTGTTACATTGATTTTATGTAACGGAAAATTTTATGACTTTTGCATGACTTGCATTTTAACATTCCCTCAGGCTTCTCAAATTGAACTCTTGGAAACGATTAGAAGTCGTACATATTTTTATTCTCTTGGAGTTCAAACTTTACTCATAAACTTGCTGTAACTAACTACAACGATTTCTAACAACACTTTTCACTGCGGATACTCTTCATATCGAAGAAAGGAAGTGCTTCTCCGTCGCATCCTGCACTCTGCAGACTTTATTCCGCTGTATAAAACAAATGCGTCACACGGCGCTTACATAAATGGGTTAGTAATTATGCAATGAGAGAGACGGCCAGCTGGAGCGTTGACACCATTTGGCCGCTGGATGGCGGTGTAACATCGGGCCAGCGGAGCAATAACGACGTCTCACTTGCGTTATAGCGATAATTTAATTGACATCATATAGACGCGACATTTGCAGGTATCCTTTTATTTTTTACTCTTGTTTCTACTTTTAAAAAAAAAAAGTATATTATTATTATTATTATTATTATTATTATTATTATTATTATTATTATTATTATTATTATTATTATATTTTAATTTATTTTGCATCACCAACGTGTTGCTTGTTTGATAATTTTTGAAATATATTATGTCTCAGAATTTTTTTTTTACAACTTTTCATATTTTTAATTGGTAGTTAAAGCTTTGTTAACCAGCGATAAACGGTTGCAGCTGCAGCCTAAACACGTTAAAAAGTTTTAATGTCCTTAAATAATGTGACAGCTGAATGAAATCTAACACCGGATCATTTTCAGAGATGTTAAAATGGTTCAGATTGGTCCGTACAGCTTGACTAATGAAGCATGTTTGTGTCATATCATTTATTCTGCTGGCATAACACTAACAAATTATCCTCTTGCCAGGAAAATCAAGATAATTTCTCTGTTACCAGGCAACCGAGGCTTAATAAGTGAGGACAAGCTCTGGAGCGCCACAGAGCACGAAAGAGACGCAGCTGACAGCTGCCCACCTCCACTCTCACCTGAGTTAGTCAGCAAGATCTGCTGCATTGCATCAAGAGGCCGTGGCAGGCGAGCAGTGAGGCGGGCTGCGGGAGAAGGAACCCGCCTGGTGTCACTAAACCGAGCTGACGGTGACGTCTGCGGGCTCGGCGGGAAGCATGCGTCATGAATAATGCAACGCTATCAGGCAATCACAAAGGCAAATACTCATTTGTTTGGTTTCATGGAGCTCAAACGATAATGAATATTCTTATTGTTCCTTCCCAACAACTGGCACAGGGATTTGTTCTGCCGACGGTTTCGCAGTTTAACATTCAGACCACGAGAATCTTTCCATTTGGTCTCTAATAATCCACTCGCATCGCCTTCATTGTCCCAGAGTGTTTCTGTGGATGCTCCAGACATAAATAAACCAGCCAGCGCGCTCGTGTTATTGTTTATCATCTGTCAGCCAAACAATGACTCCGAGACGCTGCTATATGATTTGTTCTCGCTTCAGTTTTACTTGTTTTTTCTTTCCTTGTATCAGATCCGAAGGGTAGTAAGTTGTTGGGGTTTTTTTTGTGGTATTGCAGTGTCATGCTAAGAAAATATGAAAGGGCCCGTGGCATGGCAGGCAGCGCCGACAGATGGTTGGTCCAGCTCAGACGTGCGCGGAGAAAGCCCCGGCAGAACGGATGAATCATCGCTCCACCAACTGTTCCCCTCAGCGTGCGCGCAGAACTCGGCTCACTGGCTTTTTGTTTGTTCGTGGCTCGACACCGGAGTTGTGTTTTGGAGGATGAATCGGAGGGAGGGAGGGGAGAGGGACCTCTGCAGGATGAACCGCCGGAAGTGTCTCAGAGGTCAGACTGTGAAGATTTGAATCCACTTCCTCGTTCTCTGACCTCTCAGACCTCTGCTGCCAAACCTCCCACCACGAGGAGGACTCGGACTCGACCGGATGGATGGTTTCATCAATCCAGAAGCACGATTCCGCTTTTTTAGGCGCTAATCCGACTGATCTGATGGTGGACGCACTTCAAAATGACTCAGAAGAACAAAAACAAGGACTGTGGATCAACACTCGATGTGTAAAATCAACAGTTAGGACAATTTGTCAAATTTCTCCAATAAAGAAACTTGTTCCAGGCCTTGGAAAACCTTTAGATTCAATTCAAGATGGCATTTTCAGCTTTTTTTGGGAAATAAAGGCGCTGGAAACCACATGAGGGACGATGAGAATGGATGAAAACCATAAAAACAAGTGTATGACCTTCAATTATCAGGAAAACAACACACAGGTCTGTTTACAGCGGCCTTTGTCGCTCCGTCGTCTGTATTTTTCTTCTCTAAAGGTTAATTTTATGCTGTTTCTCTTCGCGCCAACGTTCCCGCCATGTGTCTTCTCGGCGGGACTTTGCTTTGCCGCCAGTGTCACGACGGGCCGGCCCGCACGCCTCCAGCTGCAGCGCTCTGTCTCATCAGCTCCAGGTAGCAGGAGCGGGGAGGCAGCAGGTAGTTAGCCCGCGTCACTCAGGCCTGATGGATGCGCGGATTGGGCCGCCGCGGCTCCGCGGGTCTCCAGGCTCCTCCTCTCCGCCGGAGTCCTGCCCGCGCTGCGCTTGTTGCAGTGAGCGCGGAGGCTGTCGGTGCGCTCTCACATTACGCGCAGCAAGTTGTGGACGGGAGGACGCCGAGCGGAGTCGGAGGAGGGGGGGAAGTTGACGCGCGCATCCGTCCTTTCACTCCAGAAGCCGGGGAATACCTCGGGAAGCGGCGGGCGGCGGTGGAGAGAGCGAGAGAGAGAGAGGGAGCGAGGGCGAGCGGGCGAGCGAGCGAGCGAGCGCACCCACAAACCCACTTTGAGGCTTTCAACTGGGAGACCACGCATACCGAACAGTATGCGGTGCAGTTATGGCAGGCAAGGGTAAGACCGTCGTGAGGACGCTGGAGGATTTAACGCTCGACTCTGGTTATGGTGGAGCCGCGGACTCGGTCAGGTCGTCCAGCGTGTCGCTGTGCTGCTCCGACACGCATCAGTCTCTGCATGGGGGCAACTGCTGGCATCTGACGGAATCCATGCACAGCCGACAGAACAGTTTGGACACGGTCAACACCGTCCTGGCGGAGGACACGGAGATCCTGGAGTGCTCGGGCCAGTGCGCCAAGCTGCCCGAGCTGGAGGACGCGCCGTGGAGCCTCGGCGAGGTGGAGGGCGCCCTGAGGAAGGACGAGGAGCTGATGGTGGGCGACCCGCCGCCCGAGGTGCTGGCGCGGCTCTCGGCGCTCGTCAGCCGCGCGCTGGTGCGGGTGGCGCGGGAGGCGCAGCGGCTCAGCCTGCGCTACGCCAAGTGCACCAAGCACGAGATCCAAAGCGCCGTCAAGGTGGTGCTGTCGTGGACCATCTCCGTCAACTGCATCACGGCGGCGCTGAGCGCCCTGTCCCTCTACAACATGAGCACCGGGGACAAGTTCAGCCGCGGCAAGTCGGCGCGCTGCGGGCTGGTCTTCTCCGTGGGGAAGTTCTTCAGGTGGATGGTGGACAGCCGGGTGGCGCTGAGGATCCACGAGCACGCCGCCATCTACCTCACCGCCTGCATGGAGAGCCTCTTCAGGGAGGTGTTCGGCCGCGTCCTGCGCAGCGCGCTGGTGGAGAGGGACAACGGGGTGCCCAAGTTCACGCTGGAGTCGCTGGAGCAGGCCATCAGCAACGACTCGGAGATCTGGGGGCTGCTGCAGCCCTACCAGCACCTCATCTGTGGCAAGAACTCCAGCGGTAAGGAGCGGGAGGAGGAGCAGGTGGAGCAGGTGGAGAAGCTGCTCCACCTGCTCGCCAATGTTGCACTCAAACCATCACGCTCACAGCTGGTCCCAGGAAGGCTCTAGAAAACCGGCCGCTGTGTCTTTAAGCCGTGACTCAACAGAGAGCACCAGAGTTAAATCTGAGCTGAAAGCTGCATTTTTTTCCCCTTTCAAATCAACCATATTTTTGGAGAGCGCCGTTTTGGAGCCTCCCAGACGGTAAACTAATACGACCGTAAACTGTATAATTATGCCGGGGAACAACCGTCCAATTCCACTCCCAAACAAAAAGGCCTGACAGTTAGTTGAATATTTATCACCCTGCAGGCCTGCACCTCTGAAACAGGAAGTGCCGAGTTCGATTATTAGAGCCTCGGGGCGAAAAGCCGTCAGAAAGGATGTTTGCGGCTGCGAAAGATCCCAAAACAATCCACGTCTGTGATGCTTTTGTCTCCTGTGGAGCAGGAACGCTGCGTGTGTGTGTGTGTGTGTGTGCGTCACGGTATGTGTGTCACGATTGTGCGGGAGCAGGTTTTTGTGTTGATGTTGTGTTCTGGCCTTGTTGATCATGCCGCTCTCTCGCTCCAGAAGGTGTGAGCTGTCAGTGTGGACCGGCCCCCTCCTCCAAAAAAGGGGGGGGGGGGCCTGAGTGAGTTGGCGGAAAAACTCCAAAGCAGAAGGGACTCCAGGCGCCGTCCTGCCACGGAGATCCAAACCGAGAGAGAAACTCAGATTGCGGCTCGCCCGGTGCGATTGTGAGGGAGGCGCTTCCCCGTAATAGCGGCGGCAAAGATTGTGGCGGAGAAAAATTGATCTGAAACGGCTCGGCTGGGTTTTTCCTGGACGATTCCACCCCAGCGACTCGCCGCTGTCGCTCAGACGGAGGGATTTCAGAGCGAGGACATTCGGATCCGTGTAAACACGGTCGGTGTCACAGCTGGCGATCGAACGCCCGCACGGGCCGGCGGCCTCCTCACGCCTGCTCGGCGACAAATGAAGTCTTTAACTCCACAAACGCTTCAAAAAAGACACACAAAAAAGGTGCTTATCGCGGCGTTGCCACATGTGTGCAGCTATTCTGGCATTTCCCAGAAAAACAAATATTCATTATGTAAGACAGCGAGAAGCACTCTGTACACAGATAAGAAACGAGCCAAGATTCATTTTTGATGCCTCGTTGAGCGGCCTTATCTCCTCCGACTGCTGCGGCGGCGGCTTTTTTAAGCGCCGCGTGCCCCCGATGTCGAACACGACTGCCTCGTCTCACGATCGTGGCCAAGAAGAAGCAGGTACTCCTCTGTCAACAAGACGCAGAGCCGAGCGTGCATCCCGCTCCTCCTCCTCCTCCCCCTCCACCTCCTCCTCCTCCTCCTCCTCCTCCTCCGTGGAGCGCATCATTTCCTGATGGTGCAGAGGAGGCTACAATTTGCACTCGCACAAAACAGCGTGATGTCATTCTGTGACAGCCTGAAAGGCAAAGAATGAAAACGAAAAAAAAGCACCCGGCGCGTGAGGATTTTTTGGGAAAGTGTTGCTTATTTTTCTGACCCATTTGGAAAACGCCGTGTTTTTTCTTGCCGCGCTTTAACGAAGAGCAATTTCAACCGACTCGTGTCTTTTCTCCGGGTTCCCCGTTTATATTTAGAGTTTCTGAGGCTGAAAGAAGGAGAAAATACAAGAAAACATGACAGCGGTGATGTTTTTAACCATTTTCACCAACCTGAAGGATGCTACAGGTGTGTTTGTCAGTGATTGGATCCGCCTTCTCTCCAAACTGACACAAATTATCCCAAAAAATGACCAAAAATGGAGTCTGGAGTCTCAGCCAGAGCAGTTGCAGCTCTACCCCGAGCTCCTCCTCATTCCAGCCACTGATCTAGACAACTTTGGGTCTGTGATGATGGTTTTTGGTGGATGTAGGAAAGTAAACGTTGGGGAAACCGGACCTAACGACGCGTGACGGCGTGAACATAACGGGCTCCCGAACGCGTGGCGGCGGCGCTTTTAAATCTGGCCCCGCCGCGTGACTCGATTGCATCTGATTATGTCGCTTGCCGGCCGCGACCTTCCCCCAAGGAAGCGCTCCGGCGTCCGCGGGAGGCGTGACACAGCTTAACGGGACGGCGGCGCCCGTTATAGCCGGCCTATTAAATTAGCAGCGGGACGTCTGTTGTGCCTCCTTCATCACTCGCCGTCTTTCACAACAGATTTCATTGTTTTCTGCTCGAAGAGGGGGGGTGGGGTGGAGGTGGGGGGGGGGGCGACTCACAGTTTGCATATTTGTTTTTCTTCTGTGGTTTTTAATAAGCTCGACTCATAACCACATGACTCTGGCAAAGGCTTTTGTTGGCCGTCGGCTTTATTATTTTCCCGCCCGGGGAGGGACGCGCAGATGAGATGACAGATTGCCGTCGCTCCGGCGGAGGCGCGAGCGCCCGGGAAGCCGCGCCGCTCGTGATGGATTCTCCATGTCACGGTAATTTCATAAGACCAAAGGCGGCGCCCGGCGCTGGTGGAGTCCTGAGAAGTTGCCTCGGCGGCCCGAGCTGCGGTTTTATGACCCGCATCAATTTCCACGTTTCCTCCAAAAAGATGGACTTTAATCTCGTGTGCCTCCAAACAAATCGGAAATACGGTGGTTTTATGACCCGTGGATCGCGTTCCCGAAAGTAGGTGAAGGCGGCGGGTCAGGATGAGACGATAACGCCGTTGCCGGGGGAGGGGGGGAAGGGGGGGGGCAGGCTGGAGTGTCAGCTGCAGGAAGTGCTGCTGAAGAGGGGCATTGGCGCCGGGCCCTCCGAGATATAATGAGCATGCGGCGCTCTTTAATTAACACTCGTGCTTATCAGCTCGTCATTAAGATTAGGAATTAGCGGCGGGAAACACCGGGGAGCTGCCGAGAACAAAGATCATAATCCGACACTCGGCCGCCCTCCCAAACCTCGCCGCGCGCCGATCGCTCGGCGGGGGCGAGATCGGAAGCGCTTCTCGAAACCGGTGCGATAAAGAAGCAACCGCGTTATCTGCTCGGGACGCGTCGAGAAAGGTGCCGAAATTTAGTCGAGGGAAAGTTCGTGAATCCAAAACTGGCTCCAAACCAACAGATCCGACGCTCGATCAACCGGTCAAAACCAAACGAGCGACTTTTAAACCTCCTCAACTTCTCCGCTCAAACTTTTAAACCAGTCAGAGTAAAATGCGGCTCCTTCAGTCCGTCGCTCTGTTTGGGATCAGTCGCTCGGCGGATCAAACCAAGGTGGATTTCTTCACTCTGTGGCGAAGAAGTGGGACAGAATTTCACCTAAGAAGGAGACGATTTGGCAAAGTTTTGCTCGTGTGTTGGTCCCGCCCACTTTACGATCACCTTTGACCTTCTTTGACCCAAACACGCCTCTGCGACTTCCCTCTGCAATCAGGAGTACGTATCTGCATACACACGCGTCAAAATGACCTAATTGCGGCGTCCGAGATTGACAAATCCGCAGCCTCCGAGTGATGGCGCGGCGCGGCGGAGGCCTGGAAGTCTGGAGACGAGCGTCTCCTCTTTTGATGTTGAGACGGCGCGTGACAGCGGCTGTCAGAAGCGAGCGTGTTATTAGATGTTATCTGTCAACAGTGCAAAAAACTTAATTCAGCACAAATATCCTTGAGGGAGCTCCAAAGAAGAGAGCATCAGCAGAGGCTGTAATCAGGCCGAAGACGCCTCTGATTTCACTTTAAGGAGCTTTTGTCTCCTCGTGCTCTGAAAAAATCAAAAAACAACCATCTGCAGCTTCAATTTTCCCCCATAAAAGCAATTCGGAGTCCCGCCAGAGGACGTTGGGTCCTTAAAAAGAGCCGCAAACGGTCACTTTGTCCCAATTACGGCGCGAGAAACACGTTTTCTCACTTAAACCAGAACGTCGGAGTGCAGGAAGAGCGACTCGCCGTCGTGCAGTTCTTCCACTTTCAACTCGTAATTTCCCCGAAACGAGTCAAAGCGAAAGTTCAACCGGGAAACCGGGAAGTTCCCTTGGCTGGAAACTTGGTTCTTTCTCATCAGGGTGTTTCCTGGATGCTTGGAACAAGACGGGAAGCTCCATTGGGAATGTTGTCTTTTCAAAATGAAACTAGATCGTACAAGGTTTATTCAACAGTAATACGCCAAAAACAGTGATGAAACGCAGAGATTAAAGACAGAGATCGAACGTTTCGCTGTGAAGTTTATTCTAATCGAATATTTGATCGATTTTTGATGCATCCTTTCATCCTTTTTTACCTTCTTCTTTCAACGCTCGCTGGTTTCTTCTTTCGTGGGGGGGGGGGGACCTTCGCTCAGGGGCGCCGCCGCCACTGCCATAATATTTAGCGTGACAATCCCGCCGCGAGGCCACTCGAGAGCAACAGACCCCTGCCCAGTTGCCCCCCCCGCCCGCTCCGATTTGATTAAAAGCGGTTGTTGGGGAACAAAAGGCGACGACGCAGGACGCAATCAGACGGCGCTCCGATCGCTCGTTCATCAGCGGCCGGCTGAATGATGCAGCTGGGCAGATGATTTGCATTGTTTGAGCTCCTTGTGAGTTGTTTCTTCGAGCAGCGGGCATAAATAACAACCCCCCCCCCCCCCCCCGCTTATTATCCTCCCCCTGATATTGTCTCACACACTTACCAGAAAACCCCCCCTGCAGCTTAAGTTGCTTGTGCGTGCGTGGAATTACTCTCCAACCATCTTTTTTTTGTTGCTTTCTGAAACGTTTTTTCCTCCTCGCTATTTTTCGTGAGGCGACGGCGGCGTCCTCGAACCCGCGTGTTTGGCGCCGCAGGGACCAAGTCTGTCCTCCACGAAGGGCTCGTCCCGAGCAGCATTCGCTCCGCCTCCTTCCTGCTCGGACAGGAAGTCGCTCACGTGTCTCTCTGAGTCCTCGGAACGTCTTCGGCGTCCTCCCGGAAGTCGGCGGGTCACATTTTCATCAGAGGCCTCGATAAACCCCAGATTACCGCCGACTGTAACACGATTACTTGGCGCTCGCCGCCCGTGTTCCTACGGCGATTACAGAAAATACCCCGGAAGTTTGTTTTCGGCGTCCATCTTCTCGTGCCGACCCCCGGACGGCGACGCCCGCGCGGCGGCGTGATCCCTACGGGGGGAGATGAGCCGCAGCGAGTCGGTTTTACCGGCTCAGAAGCAGATTAAGAGCTAAACAAAATCAATTGGGTGATTTTATGAGCGTGAACAAATAAGAGACGATGTCCGTCAGCGGGGAGCCGCCGCCGCCGCCGCTGGAGCGCCCGCTTGATCCGTGGGTCTTACCAGAAGCGCCGCCTCCGTCTGGCCGCGGCGCAGTTTGTAATACTTGCGTAATACTTGTAACTTTGGTGCCAAGACGAGCTGCTAAATACACAGAGCGGCAGCAGCTGTTTGAAGGGACGCGGTGACTCACTGTTTCTATTGAAGCGCCTCTTTAGTGGATCATTCTCATAATTAGTTCACCGTCACTTTATTCGGATTCGAGCGTTTACGAGCGGCGGCGGGGATTTTATCGTGGCGGCGCGGGAATTCGGGGAAACTCTGAGATCAAACGCGCGACTCCGAGTTTTTGTTCTGAGGTTTTTTGAACTTAATAACGAAGAAAATCGACGTTTCTTTCAACATTTTTTAATGCTTAGTTGTCTATAAATGCTTAACAAAGTCGCATGTTTCAGGGTGAGTCATTAACTCAAAGTAACTTTTTCGTAAAGTAACTCAAAGCTAAAAGTAACTGAGAGGAGACGAAGGGACAAGGACGGAGGCCAGGCTTTAAATACAGGAGGCACGGGGGGCGCAGGAGACACAGGTGGAGAGGATGAAGGTGAATGAGTGAGGTGAGGGAGGGGGACGCAGGAGGGCGGAGCTGCGAAAGGCCCGAGAGCACTTCAGTGGTAATCGGAAAAGTGAGCGCTTGAGAAGCGGGACAGAAGGCGAGTGACGTGAGAAGTGGACAGAGACAAATAAAGCTCGTCCTGGACGCCGTGTGTGTGTGTGTGTGTGTGTGTGTGTGTGTGTGTGTGTGTGTGTGTGTGTGTGTGTGTGTGTGTGTGTGT